>OY728166.1:1358474638-1358908400 GCA_963277665.1 Viscum album | reverse complement strand
TAAAACTTTTTCAATCTTTTTTAATTAGGTTGAAATCATATTGGTCTCATCACTTCATGTGAACAAATAAATTGGTTAAGTCCATTAAAGCCAATAATTAGATAATTCTTTCAAAATTCCATTATCTTGTTACTTCTGGGGATCAAGCAGAGTCGGAATTGATGAATTATATTAACGTGGAGGGATGCTTAGGTATTAAGTGTGATAAGAACTCAAATAAGTCTTCCATTGTAAAAAATGTTTGGGATCATTTTAATCCTTATTTTTATTCATTTTTGACTGACTAGGATCGCATTTTCCTACTTGGTCGCTCAATGTTTTGGGTGGAAAAGTCCAATGGAATTTTTCATGGACAAGGAGGAAAGTGTTGGGGATATGAAATCTTCAAAAAGACCAAATACATTTTGGTAGGGAATGTATCTTTAATTTTTTTATGTTTTGATTCTTGTCTTCCTAGGGGACCTATTTTCTTCTCTATCGATGACAACATAATATATGATTCAATGTTATCCAGGTTTCCCTCGGTTGTGGAAATTATCTCAAATGGATCCTGGAATCCACCAATTGTTTTATCTACTAATCTCATGGATATTTTGCTGGAGATCCTATATTTTTGTGAGAATAAAGGATATTTTGAAAGGATTATATGGAATTGATATGATGGGTTCTCCCTTCTCATGGTTTGGGATGATCCTAGGTAGAAATATGTTTTGGTATAATGGAGAGCTTTGGTTTGTAATCATTTCTTCCCAACTAGGGGGTATGGGGTGTCCAGGGAGTGGGTGGGGCTATTCAGGGGGGTGGGCGGGGCTATCCAGGGGGTGGGCAGGGCTGTCCAAGGGGAGGACGTGGCTGTCCAGGGGGTACGAGGAGTCTAGGGGGGTATGGGGTGTCCATGGGGGTGTTAGTGTCTGACATAAATATCCCAGTATGGTCTCACTAATGATTCCATAACAAGATTAAAAAACCAAAATAACAAAATTATTTGCTTTCAATTTTCAAATAATCTAGTTTTACATTTCAACTAAATAATCTTCAAATAATATGCTTTTACATTTCCCCACCCACCCACCAACTTGCACACTCCCCTCCCCCCACCCACTTTCCCCCCCCCCCCCCCCCGCACCTACACCCCCACTTGAACTACCCCCCTCCCCCCACCCCCACTTGCACGGACCCCCACCCCCACTAGTACAACCCCTTCCCCCCCACCTCACACCCAGCATGATCCCCCCCAACTACAGACCCAACCTGCACATACCCCTTCACCCACTACACATCCCCCCACCTACACACCCCCTCCCCCCCCCCACACACACTACATCCCCCACCACCTACACCCCCCCCCCACTTGTACAGCCCCCTCCTCCCACCCCCATCAATGCATCCAACCCACCCACCCCCACCCCCACCTATACACCCCCCCACACACACACACACACAACTCAACCTAGTAGGCTCCCCCTACATAGCACCCCAACCTCACCTTTACCCACACCACTACTCTAACTGTTCCCAATCCCTTCGTATGGTTCACTAACTCTACAAAGTAGTGGATATAAATACTTCAAATAAAGTTTACTCACAAACTCATGACAGTTGAAGTGTAGAACAAAAGCAGAAATAAAATCAAATTATAATTCTTCGGTATACCATAGCGTACATATCTATGGTTTAGGGAAAATCAAAACATAAAAAAACAAAAATAGATAGAAAAAATTGAACCTAAGGTTCCAATTTTAGATTTGAAGTGTAGAAAAAAAATATCTGATTTAAGTGTGGAAGAATTTTCCAAGGGAGAGAGCTATGTGTCTCGAAATTAGGTCTGCAATTGGGCGGATGGGGGATTGAGGCTGGTGACAATTTTAGGGGAAAACATTCCAAATGGTTATTTAAAACTGTTTGGAAAGGTAAGCTTTACCAACGGTTTTCTAAAACAATTTTCAAAGGATTCCTAAAACATACTTTTACCAATGGTTTTTTAAAACCACTGGGTAAAGTCTCGCATTACCAATGGTTCTAATAAATAATTGGGTAAAGACTTATCAACATCCCTATTCCAACAGTTTTCATAAACCATTGGGAAAAATCTGTTGTTATATCCTCCATTTCTAGTAGTGTAGATATGTATGTTGTTGTGATAGATTTCATGATAGAATACCTGATATTTTGATAGGTTATTGGTATAAGTAATTTTTCATTTGGATGGATTCCATGCATTTTTTCCTGAGGTGTTAAGGGACTTCTTTGATTGAAATTTAGTGGATCATATTTGAACTTTCTTTTAATTATATTAATATATGACATGAATAACAATTCCAAATTCTGATTCGTGGGGAGTATGGGCTCCCATGAATTTGAACATGGCATGCATTGGCCAAAATTTTAAGATTTTAGGGGTTCTGGGTAAGTTTTAGAGGCTTACTGTCTGGAATCCTAGACAACACGACATCTTTGGTTTTAAAACACACCATGGGTTCTTCTGTCCTAGAAGAAACAACTTCTCTTAATTACACATAGTGTACCATATGTACAAGACGTGTAATTTTTGATCGTGTGATAGACTGTGTGAGCAGAGACACCGGATTGATAAAAATTTGGTATAACACATCGTGTTCTAAAAGGCCATGTATCCATGCATGTGGCTAATGACATGGGGGGATGAAACATGGGTTATACACGCCATGCATTTCTTATACACTCCATGTAGTAATCGATCGTGTATCCATCCATGTGACTAACAACATGGGTGGATGAAGCTTTGGTGGTACATTCCTTGTCTAGAGTGTGCATGTCGTGTAGTGTTAAACCAGAAGGGAACCATATAGTTCTAGCCATGTGGAATAATTTGGGTAGGAGGGAATATCCAAGTACACATCATGTTGTTGGATTAACATGTTGTGTGTATGGGGTGTTACACGACTAGGTTGGTAGAGGCACACACCCATGTTAATGCATAAGAGAACATGCCATGTAGTGGCTCTACATGCTATGTAACCCTATTTTGTAAAACTTGAGTTCTTTATTCTCATATCCCTTTATAGCACGTCTATTTTGTAGTCCTTGATAATCTTGTACTAAGGTCTTCACTTGACCCTGCAGAGTCATACCACCATGATGCACTCTAGTTTTACACTAGATGTAGGGAGATGACTAGACACCATAAATGGAAGATCAGGGACTACTAGTAGATCCTCCCATCATTCCCATCCTGGAACAAGCTGTTATACAAGACATGGGTGAATATTCATAGTTCCATGATGGATTTTTGAGGTTGATTCATACTTTTAAGGAGCACCACATCCTACCCCGACTATGTCAGAGTTAACACAGATGTTCCAGCAACATCAACCTCCCACTATTTCAGGGGATAGATTACCAAAGGATGTAAAGTCGTGGTCGGAGGCCATTATTTATATCTTTGAGAATTTAGAGATGCTTCTTAAGAGGAGGGTCAATCTCTCAACTTATATTCTATGTGATTCCACCAAGATATAGAGGGATGTTATGTCGCATGTGGGACTTCATTGGGATATGGATTGGGAAAAGTTTCAGAGGATCTTTTATGATTACTTATACCCCATGACGATGATGGACGACCAAGACCAGGTGTTAGCCAAGTTTTACATGAAATATTGTTATCACCATTTGCATGTTAGACCATCAAATATACATCTTACAACCTTTCTGAGAAGGTTTGGTCTACAGAAGTATCTGGTTATCCCATTCGGACTCAGGAATACACAAACAATTTTCATGGAACTAATGAACTGAGTGTTCCATCGTTACATGGTTTATTTTTTGGTAGTCTTCATGGATGATATCTTGGGGTATTCTCAAACTTGGCCAGACCAACCCATCCCTCTTGAAATTGTATTGAGTATACTGAGAGAGCATCAGTTATATACTAAGCTCAAAAAATGCCACTTTTGGATATACCATAATCAGTTCTTGGGTCATGTCATCTTAGAGACAAGAGTATCAGTAGGCCCAAATAAAGTGAGGGTGGTGGTTTCCTAGGTGTATTAAAAGAACCTCATTGAGTTATAGAGTTTTTTGGGGCTGGCTAGTCACTTCTTTGCATACGGGTCTCAGTAGTTGAGGCCACATGTGATGAATTACCCGACGCACAATCTTCAGTTGGATGCAGTTTTTTTGCTTTGTGTTTTTAGAGACATTATATTTTCAGAGAGTATTTTTTGGTATACATTAACCAAAAAAGAGTCATGTATATCATTACTCAGCGTGATCTGAATTTGAGACAATAAAGGTGGGTTGAGTACCATAAATCTATTGACATTGAGTTTGCCAATATGATTGGGAAAGGAAATGTAGTAGCTGATGCATTGAGTAGGAGGACTCCAATATAGGCATTTCATGAGGCCAACAGCAAGTGCAAGATTATGGCATTGTTCTATGAGATTTATTTGGAGGTGAAAAACCTACATGGGAAGTTGTTTTTTTCTTCTGTGGCAGTTAACTATAATCTACAGGATTGAGTGAGAATGAGGTAGCTATTAGATTTTGAAGACATAGTCCTACAAGAGAGAGTCTCAGGATAGGACCCTACTCATGGGTGGACTGTAGGTGAGGATGATGTTTTGCATTTTCATGAGAATGCATGGGCATTAGAAGAAATGCTTCGGGATCTTTTGCGAGATTTTCATGCCTCCGTAAGGGTAGTTCATCTTGGTTTCACCTAGATATATCGAGATATACATCATCAGTATTGGTGGCCAAGCATGATGAGGGATGTAGCTGGTTTTGTTATGAGATTTTCCACTTGTTAGCAGTTGAAGGTGGAACATCAGTGACTGGAAGGGAATTTATAATATTTACCCATTAGCGAGTGGAAGTGTAATGACATCGTGATGGATTTCGTGATGGGATTACCGGTATTATTTCAAGTTAATGAAGCATTGTGGGTTTTTATCAACATGCTCATGAAGGTTGCACACTTCCTACAGATCAAGGAGACCTTCAATGTTAACGATATTGGGTGGTTGTACATCCAAGAGGTTGTAAGTTTTCATGGGGTATGACACTATATTGTTTTAGATAGTGATGTGTGGGTTACTTCTCATGTTTGGAAGGGACTAAATTGGGCTTTGGGTATATAATTACTTCTGAGTACATTATACCATTCCTATAAAGATGGCCATTCCACGCAAAGGATTCACATTTTAGAGGATTTTCTTTGAGAATGTGTCCTGGATTTTAGGGGCAGTTTGGAGAGACACATACCCCTATTAGATTTTTCATACAATAAATATTTTTATGAAATGATTCAGATGGAACCTTATGAGGCATTGTATAGTGGGAAATGCTGATCACCCCTATATTGGCTAGAGGTAGGAGAGGCAGCTATACGGGGGCCTTTCCTTGTCCATGAGACCACTGAGAAGCTATAGTGGATTTAGAAGAGGATGTATAATACACAATCTCACCATAAATATTATGCTAATTAATGGAGATGACCTCTGGAGTTTGAGTTCGGAGATAGAGTTTTCTTACATGTCACAGCGAGGTTGGGACACGGGAGGATTAGGAGACAGGGGAAGCTTTCACCGAGATACATCGGGCCATTTGAGGTTTTTGAGAGAGTCAGTCTAGTTTCCTATCAGTTGTAGTTACCACAAAGGTACCAGGTAATGCATGGCATCTTTCATGTTTCTCAACTACTGCATTACCTTTTAGACTCACCTCATGTTTTTCAACCTGAGGAGGATGAGTTGGAGGTATATGCATCCTTTGAGGAGCACCCTATTTGGATTGTGGATCATAGAACAAAGGTTCTATGTGGTCAATCTATTCCTTTGGTATGAGTGATATGGAAGCATGGGAGAGTACATGAGGATACTTCGGAGAGGGAGGCTGACGTACGATCATAATGGCCATATTTTTTCTCAGATTCTTCTTCACCACCCTTTGAAGGGAAATTTGAGGATGAATTTTGTTAAGGGGGGACTTTTTAATAACCTGGATCTTATTTTTAGGTATGGATCTTGTTTTTTTATTGGTTTATAGGAAAACAATGAAAAGGGAATTTTGAATTTACACATCATATACTTTTGAGTATGTGTCGTGTACCTGGATACCACGTACAGCCGTGTGCTGGTCATGTAATGGCCGAGTACATGGTCAAGGGGTGACCAGGCAGACCACTTATGGTGGGGGCTAGTTAAGGTCACTAAAGGACATGTACATTTAATGAACATTTTGTGTAGTTTTTTTAAATAGATATATTAGAGTGGGGTTATGTCTCATGTCCAGAACTGTCTTCTTCTCCCCATGGTTCATACAGGAGAGCTATGGAATAGCCAACGACATTGAACCCCTCCTGATTCTCCGTTTGACCTCCTATTGAGACATTGTTAGGTGTGTTTAAATCCCATGGAAGAGTTATCAATTCCTCTATAGAATTTCTTCTTGATTCCTCTTCTCTCGTGAGTTATTCATGGTTGAAAATTTTCACATTTTAATAGATCTATGATGATATAGGCTGATTCAAGGGATGACGTTCAAGTATATCGATCGTAAGATATTTAGGTAGGTGGTTTGTTCCTTTCATTGTTATGCTTTGGTTTATATTGGCTAAAAGTGCTGCATACCTAGGTTTGGGGTATTGCATGTTTTGGAATAAAACCCTATTTATTACATATTATGGTTTGGTTGATTGATAATGGGTAGTTTTTATGTGAATGGTTATATTCCTCGTTATAGGACACCTTTTGGGTGTGTTTCACTTGTTTTTTATATGGTTGTTTGGTCTAGGATTCATGTTAAGCTTTCCATGTTTTCCTTGACATATTTTGTTAGGATGGGGTTACTAATTATATTAGATGCTTGTGATATGTATTTTTGAAGTTTGAACAAGGGGAATTTGACTTTGAGAGCCTCCTGAGGTAAGGTCATTTATGTATGTTTTATAGTTATGTGACCCAGGGCGTATTGACCATGAGAGCATCCATTCAGTCATCGACCCAGGGGTTTAGAATGTGAGAAATTTACCAGATATTTGTTTATAATTTTTTGATAGTATATTATACTAGGGGTGTAGATCGTGAGATATTTCCCAGGTGGTCAGTTGTAAATGATTAGTTCTATGTTAGACCAAAGGGGTTAGACCATGAGAGCTTCCCAGAGGGTTGTTATTAAATGAATTGTTATTATGTAAGACCAGATGGATTATAATGTGATAAATTTCCTACAGAGACGTTATTTGAACAATTTAATTATTGTGATGAGTCTACCAATCCAAATCCAATGCTTGGAATTGATATTACTTGATTGTTTATATGGTCTTGTCAGATGTCTGTTTAATACTATTACACAGGGGATACAAAGATTAGGCTAGATCCCAAGGTTTAATTGATTGAATAGATGATTAATTAATGTTAAATGAATGTAATTGAAAACTTTATGACTGTTTACTTTTGTGTAATTTCTAGCTTACTGCTTCTTTTATGCATTTACCTACTATATATATTCACTAATAGTTAGGCATAGATCTTTAGTGGTTGTCTACTAGAATTCGTCTCACACCCTGTTTGGATCATGCTTTGGACCCAAGGAAATTAAATGATTACAGGTATATATAAGGTCAAGTGCCCTTCTTCATCAGGTACATTATTTATATTGGAGTTGGAGAGCATGGGACCAAGATGAGGCTTTTGGGGTTGTTAGAGTTTACTAAACTTTCTATACATTGGTTTATGTATTGTATTTATAGAATTTTGACTTGTTTGGATGCTTTCCTAGACACATGTGACATGAATCATTTATATATATTCTCTAGTTTTTACTTTACATTTAGTCTTCTTCTGTTTACATCTGTTGTATGGTTTTAATACTTCCAATATTGTTTACTATTTTTTACCTCCTATGTATACTGTACCAATGAGGTCATAGTTTCCCCATTATCAGATTGTGGCCCTCGCTGCTAGTCGAAATACTCTTCCATTTGGGGAAATGCACTTGAGTTTATGTGACTAACCATGTACGGGGAAACTTTGGGCGGAACCCAAATCTAGCATGTTACATACTCAGATAAATAGTAATGTGATTTGGTGTGTGATTGATATTCTGTTCGAATCATCTCACATTATATGCTTTCATAATATAACCAAAGTTATGGAGATGTTAAATCTCAATGTGAGAGGGATTTCCCATTTTCACAGAGTTTTATATCTGATAGTATCTAATAGAGATCCTTAGTTTTCATCTCACTTTTGGATATTCCTTGAGGTTTCCATTGGATCCCATGTTTTATTGAGTATGACATACCATCCATAGCCGGATGTCCAAATAGAAAGATCTAAACAGATTGATGGGGATATTCTTTGTACATGTGTCCACAAATTCTATAGAGATTTGGATGACCATCTATGGCTCATCATGTTTTCTTATAAAAATAGTTACGAGTATACTATTATAATGCATCCTTTTGATTCATTTTATTCCCATAATCGTAAATCTATGTTGTTTTGATCGGATATTAGTGAAAGTTCCTTGGTTGGACCGATCTTTGTTCAAGAGTCGACAAAAAAGATTAATTTTATTCATTATAGAGAGTTGAAAACACATATCTAGTATACATATAAAATTGATTTTCTCTATATACCACTTGAGGTTTCTGTTTATGATCAGGTGTTCTTGAAAGTTTCACCCTATTTGGGTCATCAATGGCTTAGGAGGAAAGGGAAGCTTTCTCATCATTTCATGGGTCATTTTGAGGTTGTTTAGTATGTAGGTAATGAGTCTTAACATTTTTCACTTCCACCATAGTTGACACTGATACATAATTATATCCATGTATCTTAGATATAGAAATATCTTTATGATCCATCTCATGTTATGAGATGGACTTATCCTGAGGTTGATCCTGATTAATCTGTGACTGAGCATCCATTCAGTGCAGTTGATTATTGAAATGAGGTAATTCATGTGAGGATGATACCTTTGGTTTGAATTCTATGGTATCACTGTTCTGATACTCGTGAGACTTAAGAGAGAGAGGCACTGATGACATAATAAGGACTTCAGCTTTTAGACATGGAAGCTTCTTAAAAGGCATTCTTAGGATAGATAGTTCTTATGTTAGGGAGATTGTAGCAACCTGTTACTATTTAAGGGTAATCCTTTGCCCCTATTTTGATCATTCTTATATTGGGTCTCATTTTGGGGAGCTTCTCTTAAAATTTAAGAAATTTTGAAGGTCTCTTGGTTTATTCATGGTTAGCCCACGGTTTTCCCAAACCATGGGCCCAGCTAGTTCAAACTATGAAAACCCAGGAAGTGGAGATTTTTATGGATGACACATGGTTTGATAATTCATTTGACTACTAAGGAGAAACTAAGAAACCCCACCATATGGGGCACACAACTATGGTGTATGGTTTGACAATCCATGTGGGCCCCTCTTGGAAGCCTTGTGCATTGTTGTTTTATTCGAAAAAATAATTTAAAATTTTCCTAACCACAATTTCTTCCCTCGATCGACACTAAATTGGGATAGGACATCCACATAGTCATTGGACCTCTCAAGGACCCATTTTAGATCCTCCAGAACCCTTCCAAAATGAATCAAACTATGGTGATAATTATTTGATCCTTCCCTGGAAAGGGTTCTTCAACCATTCTCCATCTCCCCCTCTCTCCTTCTCTCTTTTATAGGTCTTTCTATATATCCATTTCATTGGGGGATCTAATCCATGTTGTTTTAGATATTAAATATTGGTTAGATTCTATTTTTTTTCTGAAATTCTTCATTGGATTTTTCCATTTTGGGCATTGTGTTTCAAAATCCCATGATCTTGGGGAAGGTGGTTCCGTTTATGTTTAGTAAATTGATTTAATACTAATTTTATTTTTTTTAAATTAAATTCATTTTATTTGGTTTATTAAAAAACAATTATAGTGAATTGGGGATTTTTAATTTATTTGGAATGAAAATTTGTAAAAAAACACAATTCCTTTGAATTGGGTTGTGTTGTAAAAATTGCATGGAAAATTGTGGAGGTTTAAATTATGAAATTGATTTAAAAAAATTGAGGAGAAATTCATAAATTATATTGGTAATAACCCAGTGGTTTTATATTATTAAAGGAATTATTTGATTAAAAACCTATTTGGGGTTTTAAATGGAAATTGTCATATTGAAATGGGAAAATGGGTGAATTATATTTTATATAGTTTTGAAATAAATTTACCATTATTGATTGATGTCTGAATTCATATAAGCCCAGTTAGTTAGTTAGTTATTAGGGAAAAACAAGAAGGTATTAGAATTCCCTAGAAATGGATTGATTATTTACGACTCTAACATAAACTTTTGGCCAGATCATATACCTAGTGGGATGTTGGTTAGTATTCATTGGCTAGTTTCAATTGGAAGTGTGTGCACATTTCAGTTTTCATTTTGTGAGGATCCCATGACCTAAAACTATCATTCCACTTAGATGATTATAATGTTTCGCCTTGTTAATTATCTAATATATACATGCCACTATTTGTAAAAAAAATTACACATGCCTTGTGAATTTATATCAATTGTTTTCCATAAAATGTTTATTAATCTTTTGTTTAGAAATATTTTCATCAATTAAACTGTAAATCATGATGTGTTTTGAGTATTATTTTATATTACCACATCTATTTATTTAAAATTGAAATCCTTATTTGGTTAATTAATTTGGCATCTTATTATGTAATCCTTCATGAGACTGTATTGTGATTTTAACTCACACCCTAACCATTCCTTGGAGGGTTTGTAGATTATCTCATACCTAGTACGAGTAAGCTGAAAGCACCACGTTGAAGTAGTAGTTAATGTTGATCTTTGGTATTTTAGATATCTATTTTTTGGGATGTGGGTTGTCTATTATGTTTTCTATTACATTGTAGTTGTACTTTAGGTTTTTTTACCAATTTGAATTCATATACTTGTACTGCCTGTGGAGTTTTATTTTTATCACACTTACATGTATCTATTTATTTCAAAGTTTTTGTGGAAAATATATTCCATGTTATATTTGGTATGCTTCCAAGTGCTAATCGCAATCTTGTTGGGATCGGAAACACCCTTCGGGCTATGTGAGGATCAACTCATGTGTTAGGGTAGCAGTGTATCTGGGAGAGTTTATGACATGATGGGTTGTGTATTTGAAAAATTATATGAATAATACATTAATTTGAAACATGGATACATAAATAAAATTTAAAAATCCAAAAAAATCCCCTATATTTCATTTATCTATTAATTCTGCAGAGGATAACGTAGAGATGTACATAAGAAAAGGGTGTTACATAAAGACTAGTAGGAGAATAATAAAATAATAACATAATTAAAGTAATGAATGTTAGTTAATAATATTATCAATGTTACATATAAGGTGTGGGAAACCTAAATATTTTCATGAAATCATGATAAAATATGATAACATCAATTAAACAATGGGATGTGTCGACAAAAAAACATGAAATCCTAAGAGTAATTCCATAATAACCTCCAAGACATCATAATATATAGTTTCAGGATAACCTAAGGGGCACCATACATGGAATATAATGATATTATATCATTTCCAAAATAATTATATGGAAATATAATTTTAGGAACACCAGTCACATTCATATCATGCACTAGAATTTAAACGCGACATAGATTATTCAACATTATAATGCCTTTCATCACATTTAATCATATCATTATAGAATTCAGGTTACATAAATGTAATTCTCTAATAAATTTTATAAATTTACAATGATTTGGATACCATTGAGTGCAAATTGGGACGGGTATTCACTACAAAAATGTTAGGCATAGAAAATCATATGATAATTTCTACAGAAAAATGTGTGTGTATAAAGGGTTATATATGGGATGAATGAGAGTTAAAGGTGTTCAATCATTACATAGGAATAAAACATATAGTTAATATATTCATAATATCATATTACTATATGGATAATTTGAAATAAAAAAGGCTTAGAACAAAGAACATACATGAAAAGAGGAGAGAGCCCCTTACCATGAGAGGGAGCTTCTAAAATAATGGGTGGATATTATTAAGATATTGGGGACACAGTAAGAGATCTTTATAGAGGAAGGTGGAGTGTTATTTCATGCTCAATGGGGTTTTAGTGGTGACTATTGGTAGTTTGTATGTGTATTTATAACATAAATGTATGGAATTCATTATTAATTTCTCATCATAGGTTTTGGACTATGTATAATAAAATAATCAAATCCAAAAACATTCATATGGGTTTTCCCATTATTTCTATGAACAGGGAGTGGTTTAAAAAAAATTATATGTCCATGAACCAATCATATTAAAATAGTACCATTGGTAATGTGGAATTCATTCATTTTCATAAAGAAATGATTTTAAAACAATAAAATATAATATATGTTTTGGAGGATTCAGTAAAGTATTATAAAATTAACCATATAACATAAAAACACATAATTTCAAGGGTGAAATATAAATTTTGTGTTTCATTACATTTATAAAAATTATTATATCTATTTTTCACAAAATGATGTTATAATACAATCTATATGTTTGGCCGGTATTTAATTTTTACCCAACAATCAATAATCATAAAATATTATGCAAAAATAACCATTGGATAGTTCTATATGATAATTTAAAAAATTATATATATTTTCTATGAATAAGTTTCTAAATATTAAAATTTAAACAATAAAATTTGAATACTCATTTATTGAAAAATACTAATTTATTGTTTCAAAAATAATAGTTTTGTGACCCTAATAAATATTATATTATAACTAATACAATTAAACTATATTTTTTTATATTAATATTATTAAATAAGAATATTATATGAAAATTAAGTTTATTTCAAATTTATTTAATTTTTCAATAAAGTTAGTTTTAATTAAAACCTCATATTTTCAATAATTATTTTTTTGTTTATTCATATCAATATACAATTTTCACCAACTCATATTAAATTTTAATAATGAAAAGGTATAAACAAAAATATTTTTTTACTAAAATTTAAAAATATATAAATTCATACTACTAGTGTCTAGATACATAAACCCTTATTACAGCAACTTACACCCTAAGGGTATGTTGTGCGATGGTAGGGATTTCTTATAGAGGTTCAGTGAGCATGGTTTGGGCCATAAAATTCTTTTGTAAATGGTTTCCGACATGATTACATTGGTTAATATTGTCTTTGAATTGGTGAAGGTAAAATTCCATTGATTACACCCCCCCAAGCTCTGATGGATGGCCTTTATTGGATATGGTCATATAGGTCAAGGAAATCACTTCACTCATCTTTGTCAGTTAGAATTTTAGTTAACCCTTAATATATACTAACCTTAATGGTCACTCTAAGATGACTATATGATGAATGTTTAAGATGATTAATGGTCATTTAATTCCAAATGGATATATTGGTCTTAAATAACCAAATTAGTTCATGTGTTTTATATAACTATAATGAATTTAATCAATAAAAAGCTAATTTCATTAATGATATCATGGGTCGATATATTAAAGGAGGCATAGTTTACCTTAAATCCAAACCATAACATAATTTATACTTTTGTATACTTTATTAATAACAAATAACTAAAAATAGTTTTTATTTTAACAAAAAACATAACTTATATTTCCAAAAAGTAATGAATTAATTTATAAGATATTATAATTTTATTTGAATTATATTACTTATTTAATATTTTTTCTAAAAAATGGGTTTTTAATCATTCATGTTATAAGTGTATCATTATGACATCATAAAAGTTACAACTTTTGTAAAATCAATATTTTCACTATTAACTGAAAAATAATCTATTTATAATAATCTAAAAAATTTGCACTAAAATTATTTTGACATTCTAAATTAAAAAATAAAATTCCTTTCATAAAATTAATTTTATAATAATTTATAGTTTAGGTTTTAATAATATTTTGGTTAAAAATATGTGGCTTAAGCTATTGTTTCTATATAATGAAATTAATATGATAATTTGAGCTTGATTGTTATGTGAAACTACATTCTAGGTTAAATAAATTATTAAATTAATAATTAGTGTTATAGGAAACCATTATCTAACTCTTACATGTATAAATTACCACATTTAGTCACAATATTCGTCAGTATTATTAGTCTGTATGAACAATAAAAAACTGATAAATATTATTTTAAAAAAAACTTCTCTATTACCCATATAAATACTACCCTAAACAACCATTTCTCATCACAAAATCTAATACATAAATATATATAAAATTCTACAAATTTATCTTTCCTACTCTCCTTCATACTTTAGATAATTTATGGTTTAACCAAAAGAGCTTCCCAAGGAGCATTAAGGGGAATCCAAGAAGAGACTCTTAAAGGAAGAGAAACAATTCTCAACAAAAGTCCCTTTTGAATATATTTTTCTTATACCTAACATATATTAGTTACATCCTCTTTATCGTAGTAACATTAATATCCTAATTAAACTAATATGTAATTATTATGGGGAAATATTTATTTTCTAACATCCCATCGATAGAATCTAAATTAATAACTTTTTCATATTATTTTTGGCTCACCACCACCGTGAATAACTAATTTCTTTTCCCAAAACCTCCATCATGGATGGGTTATATTCAATTATGATGGTAAAAACTACAATTAATAAGTATATTTTCTGCTTATTCCCAAATGTTTAAATTCAATTATAAATAAATAAAACCACATCAGTTTTAAATCGTTTGAATACCCACCTAAATGAACTAATAACCTTACTAACATATAAATAATCACAAAATCCATTTTTTTCAAATATATCAAGTAAAGTAACCAAACATTATTAAAACTCATAATTATTTGAGACTAATTTAACCTAGGAAACATGACATGAATGACTTGAAAAAAGTGAATATTCACTTTTTACTTCATTTATAATACTCTAATATAAAATAAAACTATGATAATAAATATAGTATAGATCAATTTGGATCTAAATAAATATTTTAACCAATATAATTTGATTATTTATAATGTAAATTTAAAGTGGGGAATTAATTTGGGAATTATGTATAGGAACTCTCAAAAACACTTTATTTTATCTAGGTTAAATTTTTTTTCTCTACACTACACATTATCTATATCTTTGACATTAGGTAATGTTTTTAATTTTTAAATATATGTCTCTTATAAAAACACACATCTTATTGTCACTTTAATTTCAATTTTTGTAAATTTTTACATTCATTTATTGATACTACATTTAAAATAAATCTTAGTTAAAGGTAAAATTAATATTCATTAATAATTTCATTAACACTCTTTTAAATCCTTTTTCACAATAATGATTTCATAAATTAAGAAAAATTTAAGTATTAAAAATTATGGTTTTAAATCTAGTTTAAAATTAAATTAAATATTCTTTTGAATAATAAAATTCTTGTAAAAAATATGTAAAACCCCATTTTAAAGGAATATGTTCCCAATTATCTACTCTTTTTCATGATCTTTTCAAATGAAAATATAATTTTATACCTATTCTTATTGATTCAAATATATATGTTTACAATCATTAATTAATTCATTTCTTTTGAAAAATTATGAAATATCCATTGATTGTGATTTGAGGAAAGTTTAAATAATCCATTTCATTCCATAATTATTTTTTATTTATATTGTTTGTGTTTGGTTCCCTTATGTGGAGCACATATAGAATCACATGTTATGATGGGTGCACCTAAGGTGACCCATATAATATGTACATTAATATTATATCATATTTGATGAATATTAATTATATATATTAACGATACATTCCAAAACCATAATGTTTTATTATCTTTGGAAACGTGTATACTTAAACAGATAGTACATAAATTATCTATACTAACTCCTACTAAATTCATCATAATAAGAATCATTCTTAGACATTCCAGATTTAAAACAATTCTCCATATAGGGGGGGGGAATGAAACATAATAAAGGGTGAGATCATATGCTTATTAAGGGTAATAAATGGAGATATCTATGAACATTTAAGAATAGCATGATCATAAGGGTATGAATAGACGATCCTAACAGTTGAAAACCATACATAACAATTAATAGATCATAATCACGATTCATATAATAAAGTGTGTTAGTTCATATGAAATGAAGAAAAAAATTAATCATATAAATAATATGTGAGTGAATAACATTGGAATAAGATATTTCCAAAAATAGTATCATAATGTGGACACAATCGTAAGCATATAAATATTATGTCATGGATACCTACCAAGAAATTCAATATAGGTTATTCTTGGGCCAACCACCCATGTACTTGTTACCTGCATCTAAAAACATCTTGTGTGCCCTATTTTTTTACTTGGGATAACCTTCTATGTAATTACTTTTAGTGTGTGAGATAACCTTATGTTTACCATTTGAGTACATAAAACACTAATATTTACCTAATTAATTGGAGGTTTATAATGGTCCCACTCATCATATAATTATAATCCATTCATATATATTAAAAAATATCATGATAACATTTATAATTTAGTCATGTCTTAGCCCATGGAAATGAAAATTTGTTTTATCAATATTTCACCACAATAATCATAAACCATTCAGATAAGTAATAAATATGGTATCATAGAATCATATCCCTATTGATACATAACTAACATCAAAGGATGTTATCATTGATAAAAAATTTATTTAAATTATTAATAGAATATTTTTTTAAGGAAAAACAATTTATTTTTAAATAACATTATTAAAATATAAAAAATTAAAAAAATAATATGAAAAACATTTTATTCAAAAATAACTGATGAAAATTTTCATCTAATATATAATACATTTTGTATTCATGTTGGTGGAAAAATCAGTTCATGTGATATATGTTAAAATAAATATTTCGATCACACAATTAGAAACAATTAACTCATTTGGAAAATGAAAATATTTTTCCTTATAAACCTTTATATATATATATATATTCAAGAATTATGAAAATTTATTTTAACAAATATTGTATAATATTTAAAAAAAATTAAAACATTTTAATGAAAATATCAGCATGGGAGAAAATATTCATAATCAAATGGAAAACAAATTCAATTATATTTAAAAGAATTATTTTGGAAAATAATTAAAAATAAAGAGATATAACAATGGAAAAATTATCATTTATTAAAATAAAAATAGAATAATAAACAAAATATTATTTTTGAGAGATAAATCATATAAATTCTTCATCATAAAATTTGAATATCAATAATTCTTATAAAAAGTGAGATTATACCATAAAACCCTTTTCGCTTTTGTAACATTCAAATCAACACCCATCTGACAAAATAAATATAATTTTAACTTCAAGTATCATGAATTAAAAAGGATAAAATATATAAAATTTCAAAGGATTCTTATATATGGATCATTAACATAAATAGGTGGACATCATCAAACATGTATCAATGAAACAATATAGAGATGAACAGCCCTTACCTAGTGTCCGACATGGTTTATATGTTTTATAGCCTCCATTATAATAAATAAAAATTTATTATAATTCTATTACAAAATCATATAAATACCTATAATACCATATATATTCCACTTATAACATTTTATCACCCATTTATTACTAATTATTTTTTAAAAATAATTGTTTCCAAGTTTTACCTATTTCATTTTTTTGAATGTTTCAATTTAGTAGATCCAATGAGTGAACTTATATTAAGTGTCCATAAAAAATTTAAACATGAAATAAATATCATATATTTTCATTATATATATATATAGAACCATCCATAAATGGTAGATATAGAAACATAAATTACACTGTTTATGGAGACGGTAGTGTGGACATATGGAAGATTTTTTTTAAAAAAATTTTGTTAAAAAATAAATAAATAAAAATATATTTTGAAATTATAGAATAATTATTAATTAATTAATATTATATATAAAAACTTAATCCATAATAATAAAAACCATGGAACATGGTGATGGAAAATAAATCTCATCTCTACTTTGATGTAGAATTCTAAATATACACACGAGTGATAATTTCATTTTCTATTATATGTAAAAGTGATGAATTTTTTTCAAATAAAAATAATAAAATATATATGTTTTAATGATAATTTATCCATAATTTTATTATTGATAATAGTTTTAGAGTAGGTGGAAGATGAAATAATATTAAAAGTTATCGGTTATGATTTATACCTTTTTTTGAGTGAACTGCTTCGGCTTACACATTATGCCTTCAATGAAATTTATTAGGAGAAGACCAGAGACTCTAGGAAGAGTTAAAGTAATCTATGATTTTTTTTTAATCTGATGAGTTATAAGGCCCATAAATATTTAATAAGGGTGGGGAAGAGCTTCCCTTTTTAAAGAGAGGGAGATGACACCCTTGGAATTACTTAAAATATTAAAATTTGATGGATTTCATTTTCATGTATAATTATTACCAATGAATAAGGATTATAATGTAATATATGATATGGTATATAACTAAAGTAATAATAATTAGTGAGATTTATGTGGAATTATATTCCTTATATCATAATTTAACCCCTAATAAACATATTTTATCATTTATCATAGTAACAATTTTTTATTATTGATTATAAAGAAAATTGAAATTTGGATCATTAAAAATTATTAAAATGAAATAGAAAATACAAAATACATTTTATGATATTAAATATATCTAAGTATATGAAAATAATTTTAAAATAAGTACATGAAACTAAGGAAATTCATTTTTTAGAGAAATCCATTTTTTTTGAATAAGCCTTTACTTTCATATCATGCAAGGATAAAACTATAGAATGAATTACATGATATATGAATGAATAAAAAATATATTAATTTCATTAAAACCATTAATAAATATTTATTTATATATATATTCTTTATGATTAAAACACATATCACACATAACAAATCATTTTATGAAAATGAATACTATTTACTTTTAAATTATTTTACCTTGCATCATAACCTTTATGAAAACTATTGTTTTGATGTTTATTCATACATTAATAATGAAATAAACTAAAATATATTTTTAATAGTGATAAATATACTTTTTTTAAATATCAATACATAACATGTAGGAAAATATATTTGTTCTATATTTAGAATATTTAATCATTAAATGATTTTATAAGTTATTTAATTATTTTTCCTTATTAAGATTTCAATAAATTTGATTTTAGAAATATATATATATATATATATATATATATATATCATAATTTGTTAAATCATATTTATACATTTCAATCCAATTGATTGGTTATAAAGGTATACTATATCATTACATCATTTTGCAACTAGGTTGTGTAAAAAGCCTCATATTGAATACAAATTGTTTTTTTCAAAGAAAGAAAATATAAAATATTGAGGTGTCACATTCTACCCTCATTAACATTAATTTCACCCATGAAATTTTGTAACTCTAAAATAGAAAATTGAGGATTTATATATACATCACATAATTGGGTTCTGATTTTTCTTCCTTGAATTTCGAATTCATTTTGAGAACAAAGAACATGTTATTAGTATTCTTCTATATCACTTTATCTCTATGATTAAATATTTATAAATGATTCCCTTCATATGAGTGTTAATCATCTAGTGGTCCGCCCTATTATTTCAATACATATTAAGGATTATTTATGTACTTCCTTGTTATATATATATAGATCACATTGTTAACTTAATATGGGTTTGGAGGAAGTTCCAAGTGATAAAATACAATCCCTACTCTCTCAACAATCTCAAAGGGACCAATATAATAGTGGATCAAACTTCCATTTTTATAAATCTAATAAAATTATTCCATGGATGAATTCAATGAAATACCATCTCACTATCTACTATTTCCAAATCTGACTATTGATTTTCATCATAATTATTCTGTCAAAATAATGTTCTCTTTTCGTGATACGTAATGGTTCAAACCATGTCTAGACTTTTATCATATAGATCTGGTCCTTATATATTAAATTCTTTGTCATTATCCCAATATAATTTATTAATAAACATTATTCTTAGAGAGATTAATAAAGACCCTTCTCAATGCTCAAGTTGAATCTTACATTATAATAATGTTCTAAAAGAGAAAGGTTTTTATCAATAATAATATTGAAATATATATCACATGAACATATAATATCCTCTAAGAATTGAATAGTTATCTATGACAAACCATATGTTTTTGGATAATAGGAATTACTAAAACACAACTATGTATGTAGATATTATTTAATAATTCACCTGAACACTGAGGTTAACCGTAGGTCTCAATATGATACAATAGAATGTGGTACTCTATGAATCCTTACCATTTATATATTGAATTTCCTAGAAATGTAATCATGATTTAAATCTTATGTGATATAAACAAAATGTTATGAATTCGTAAGGTTTTCCACTACAACCCAGATAACATTATGGCCTTTTTATATTCTTGTGATTCTGATGATGAAATCCATTATGATTTTTTTTTTCTATTTTGGTATGGTTAATGGTTGTAACATTCCCTTAGATGTATGTCTATAAACCATAACATGCTGATATACCAAGTACCAATATACATACTATTCAATATCCCTTTTTTGTTATACCAATGGAAATAATCATTTAGATCGCTATACATATTCATAATTCTAATATGAATAGATAATGATGTGATATGATATTATTCTAGTATATCCTTCTTAATTATTAGTATTAGGGTACATATACTTGATTATTAAACCATATCATTCCATTATAATCATGGATGACCACAATAATATTTCTCACCGTCTTATATAGTTCCACATCCTCCTTCTACTCATATTTATCCTTACATAAATGGATGGTTGAAAATCACATGAGAATGATAGGATTTATCTCATTCAATAAAGATTTCAATGTCTATCCTCTGAAAATCATGAAATATTTTTTCCATTATGATCCTTATCATTGATAAGCTAACATGATCCTTTCAACTTAATGCATCAGTAACTTGACTCTCTTTCTTATG
This sequence comes from Viscum album, assembly GCA_963277665.1. Classification (NCBI taxonomy): domain Eukaryota; kingdom Viridiplantae; phylum Streptophyta; class Magnoliopsida; order Santalales; family Viscaceae; genus Viscum; species Viscum album. Next base: position 1,358,887,348 of record OY728166.1, on the reverse strand, counting down.
GTGTAATGTATTAAGAAATCATAGTAATTACTCATCTTCATACATATACTACGGTGTATATTAATACCATTATAGTTTAACACATATTTTATACACTTATGATTATCATATATGTCAAAACATTCCTCATAAGTTTAATTCCCCTATATATTTCATTTAAAAATTATTACTACTAACACGAAATCAAGGTTTGCGTCATGTTGATCATGAACCATCATTTTTTGTGGAATAATCTATCAGTATTTCATTTTGAATAATAATACTTACAAACCACTTCTTTGATGCATTAGTATAAATCACAATACATTCTCTATTGCAAGGTGGTTGGAGTATAGGTGCACTAACCAAATAAACTTGTCTCAACTCCATGTTAACATGGTTACTGGGTTTGACAGCCATGATAAATTCTTCCCAATGCATTCAAAATATCTATCCAATAAAAAACAATTTCTCTTTTATAGTGTATGGTCTTAGAAAATGTTCAATAAATTATATTTTTGAAGGATCCACTCATATACCCTCACTTGAGATTATATGTCCCAAGAAAGAAATTTTTTGTATCAATATTCCACACTTGATAAATTTTTCAAATAGGTTATCCTTAATTAGGTTTTTTAGTAAAATCATAATGTGACCTTCATGTTCTCCCTTTTTCTGGGAATATTAATGAATATCATCTGTAAAGACTGTAAAAAACCGATCAAGTTAATCTCTAAAGACTCTATTAATTAAATTAATGAATATGGATGGGGAATTAGTAACATAAAATAGAATCTTCATAAATACATGGTGTTTATAAATCCTATGGTATAATTTATTGGGTATTTAATCACTTTTTACCCTCATTTTAGACTATAAAAATTGAAGATCAACATTAGGGAAGTATTAAACTCTTTATAATTGTTCAAACAAATAATTAATATAATGTATATGATACATATTATATATTATGACCTTGATAAGTTCACAATAATCAACGTAGAGTAATTTTTATATGTCCTTATTCTTCATAAAAAGAATTAATTCACCTCATGGTGATGTAAATGGATGAATTAATCCATTGTAAACAATTTCTTGGAGTTTCTTCTACACTTTCTGAAACTTAATCTAGTTCATTCTGTATAGATTCATTGATATACGTGTAGCGCTAGATATATCATTAATTGAAAATAGAATTTCATGTTTCTATAGAAGAAAAGTAAAATCTTCTATAAAAACATCAAAAACTATTACATAATAATAATATCATCAATAATGAGTTACTAAATTCTAATAATATATAAATACCACTATTTAATATGAATCAAGACCCATAAAAAGGATGTAATTTCCATTAGAATATCAAATTTATCACTTCACTGATTGGAAATCACAGTATTGTTTGGAATTTCAAATTTTACTCCCCTTCATAATGAATTGTAATGGGGTTTATATAAAAAAATATAAACCCAAAATATCATCAATTTTAACAAGTGGATGAATAACAATATTTATAGGAATCACCTTCCTGTAAACAATAATTAAGGAATATTTAGACATGAGATTTTATCATCATACCAGTATGAGTATTCACTTATAATTAAATATAAAATTATAGAGTTTTTAACTTGATAACCATATAATATTTATCATATATAAAATATTGCGTAGATCCAGAATAAAGAATAACATTAGAATTTCTAGATTGTATGGTATGTGTATGATTAACCACTTAGTCATCATACACCACATTGAAAATAATTAAAACATTTTATTTCCCTTTGTCTCTGTGATTAGTAAGTCACTGAAATAAATCATTATATTTCACCCATGTATTTTAGAACTTATTTTTGTAATTACTATACTCCATAAAATTGAAATAATGATGTTTGGATGGGGAATTTTGAGGAGCATTCCCGCCATTCAAATTATTATATGACTACATCCCTTAACTTCAAAATTTGATTTCTATATGACCTTCTTTTCCACAAATAAATAAATTACTAATCCCATAAATAATGTTTCCTATATTATTATTCCCAATTCTTTGGCCTTAATGAAAAACAATCTTCTTCCATCCATGGTTTTTTTATTATAATTCACATTATATTCCATGTTTATTTTCTAATCAAAATCATGGTATTGATGGTTGAAAATTAAATATATTTATACATTTAGCTAAAATTTAGTGATTTCATTATATCTATAGAAGTCTCTTATGGATAGAACCTTTTAGAGACATGGTGTTATGTGACTATGGAATTGATCAATCCTAATTTCAATTTGGATGATAATACCGGAAGTGTACCCATAATGTATTTTAAAATTCACCTCATAAGTACTAATGGATCCAGTATACTTATACTTTATCTCATGGTATTACTTATCCAATTTTGTTTCATGAATACAAGGATTATACTTTGTTAAATATAAATATATAAACTAATACATTTTCATATAATTACTTTATTTTTTTCTAAGCAATGATGCTTGTTTCTCTAGTCCCTCTCTTTTGGAGGGGGAGGGACATCCTTCACCTATCATGGAGGATTTTCCTCAATATGTATACCCTCTATCCAACCCCAAATGCATTCCCCCTTTTCCTTAGATATCACTTTTCCCTAACATCTTGAACATGTTTCAAGGATCAGAACAACTCTCACAGTCAACTTCAATGTTTACAGATTCCTAATCCCCTATAGATCTGACTCCGGTTTCTTTCTTCAAACATTACGACCATCAGTGGATTTATTTAACAGGTTTGTTTTTTATTCTTGGGGCTTACAAGAAAGAGATACAGCTAGGATTCTCGATAATATAAATATAATGGTTTTCTTTTCTAAGGGTTTTGGTTTGATCAAGGCCTTATCAAAATCCCCCAAGTCTACAATATATTTCCTTAATTTCTTTGTTGTTGTTATTATGATTTTTACATGATTTTTGATTCTTCAAAAAAGGTTATTTGGGTTTTTTTTCAATAAATTCATCTTCCATTTAAAAACCCTTCGATAATTAGAATGTTAGTGAACTTGATTGCCCAATTTCTTTGTTCTTATAGTAAAACTATTTCTATTTTTCAATCGATTTCCACTAATATTTTCATCAAAGTTGATGTTTCGAGGATTATAGTTGATTTCATTTGTATTGAATTCATTAAAGAGTTTTGTTATAAAAAATTAGTTGTTTTTGAATTGTGGATGGATATTTTCTTTTTATGAAAGATATTGGGCCATCAGATGACATGTTATCAACAAGGGGTCAAGGTTGGTCTGTAGAAGAGGGATGCGGTTTCGGATTTCAGTTTGGTGAACCCTTTTCTTATGGCCTAAATAAATAGGCTCAATTGGATGTTTTGAGGTACTGAAGCACTCACAATTCAAAGTCCTCCTATTATTTAGAGGAACCTAAACTGTTGGATTTTTATGGAGCATCCAATGATTCTCCCCCTATAAAAGGTACGTCCTTCAAACATTGATATGGATGTAGTGTATGTATATGGTATATTGTGGCATGATCTAGTTGAGAATAATTTGGAAGTACAAGCACTGTCTGAGTTGGGAGGAATTGAAGTGATGTGTAAAATATGAGGTTTTAATCAAATAAAAAATTCTCCAAATGGCTGCATCCTATGTACATTTTGTGAATAAGTAAATGTAATCATTGTAAGAGAGGCGACATAGGAGACAAATCCTTTGTCGCATGGTTATACAGTGGTGTCTCACGCGTTATGGGAGGGAGGTCCAACATGCTACAAGGTTCTAGAGTTTTAGGTCATAGGGGGTGGGATTTTGATCAGTTCAAGACATAGAATGTACAATCAGCTATTAATCAGGGAAATCACTTTGAAGGATTGGAGTTAGAAGTTCCAGATCGAGAATATTAAATATATCGGGTATAAATAATCAATGAAGAGCGAGTATTCCTAGGGGAAGAGTTTAGTTATGAGACTTATTTTCAATTTTCAAGAGATAGCGAAGAAGAAAATAAAGTCATAAGGCTACACATATTGTGGATGATGAAGGGTTAAGGAGAAAATCGATATTCAAGGAGTTGTATCCCGATTAAAAGACAATAATTGAAAGGATAAAAGTTATATTCTTACATAACACAACCAATGAAGAAAAGATCCTCCAAAATTTTGAAAGAAAAGGTGATTTACTATAATCACAATGATAATGGAAATAATTTTAATGTTTCTAGAAATTAGTAAGATTAAGAGTAGGAAGGAGGTTTGATTGATGATTTAAATTCGAATCTAGAAGGATCAATCATGGTGAACCTATCACCCAGGGTGTTTATAACTGATTAGGGTGCGGTTAAATATAATATGTAATTAGGGAGATTTATCATTTAATCTAAGGAATAAATGTTTGAGGAGTGAATTCTGCTTAATTCCTTACAAGAGGATGCTGATAAGATTTTTGAGATACTATTACTTATGGAAACTAATAAATAGAAGACAGAGCAGATCAACTAGATAGATCATATTTTGGTAATAGGATTTAGTGTAGGGAAGATAAATATAGAGTAGAACATTTATTCATGGGACAAGATGGATTATTGTTTCAAATACCTTATCAATGGTGATCTAATTATAGAGTTTAATGGACTCTATTGGAAGTTATTTCAAAAGAACATCTCTAATAGTCTTAAATTATATTAAATAGTTCGAATATCAGTTATTTTATTTTTTGATTTGTAAGTTTTACTTACATGGGTTCTCAATTTTCTATAAAATTGTTTGAAATATAAAAATGTAACTTTCATGTCAAAGAAATGAATAAATGGAAAATTATTTCCTCCTTTTATTATATGGGATCATAGTTTCATTCAGGGCTTGAGAATGTTTTGGAAGCAAAAAAATGTCTATTTTTTTATTCTGGATCTAATAAAATTGGGTTTATTAAAACAAAAATCATTGCATGTTCTCAAATTTATTGTTATATAAGTACATTTTTGTTCTATAAATTGTGTAAAATTTAAAAGATTAATTTGAGAAAGAATTATCCAAGTGAAAATTCATATAATCATGAAAATAATTTATAGGATATCTAAATCATCAAACCTTCATTCGAATATATGAAATATTATGTTAAACTAGCTTATCAACGGTTGTCATATTTTCAAATACTATATAATGGATCATAAATAAAATGTGAATTAACCCATTCATATACCACTATAGTGTAAATACATAGGCCCACTAATCATGAACCAATTATGATTAAGTTAATAAACAATCCTCCCTATTCGTTGTTGTTATCCCTAGGTGAAAATGTGTCTAAATACACATCATATTTCCAGTATCCAAAGGGTGATAGATTTTCTTAAAAAAATGATATCATTTATTTACCATAACGTTGGATATTCTCAGATATATATATATATATAATTATCCTATCTATTATCAAAAATATTTCCTCACCATAGTTTTTATAAATAACTAATTCTTCTTGTGATACGAACTAAGGAAACCCAATCATTAAATACATAAACATTACAAATTATTATATGAATATTCATTATATATCTTTATAATAAATGTTATAGCATTAAGGGTTTAATGTAATTGGAAATATGGATAAATTTAAAACTAGTATTTAAAAGATCTATATTATCTCCCACGAAATTTCTCAAGACACTAACCTTTCTTATACATAGCATTCTTAAAACTATTCCCCATATCGTGTGGAAAATGATAAATATAAAATAGTGTTCTCATATGCATACCAAGGGAAATATAGGGAGACATAAATGGTAATTTAATAATAGCATGGCCATAACTGTATGAGAGCCTCATATTATCATTTGAATCATACACCCAAAAATTCATAGATCATAATCATGAGTAACGACATAAATCCTGACAGTTCATTAGTCATGAATCATATAGAAATAAATGAACATCATCCATGGGAGAAAAAATGGCACTACATCATTTAATAAAATATTTAAATAAATTATGGAATAATTTTAATTATAGAAAACATAAATTATGGTTATCCACTAAGAAAATTATAACATGTTATTGTCAGGCTAGCCACCTAGTTACCTACTTTCGACTAGGGATAACCTCCAAATTACCTCTTTTTTTGGGATTTGTATAACCTCTAGTGTTCCAATTTGTTGGGACTAGTATAATATCACATATACCCAATGAGATCCAAAAATAGTAATCTTTACCCAATATATTGGATTTAAATAATAGAACAACCTACCAAATAATCTTAATCTATTCATATTTATTCTATTAGATCATGTAATTATTTAGCATATCATTATAGATAAACCAATGGTGCTGAAAATTGGTTTTATCAATATTTAATAATTAAAATAATAAACCATCAAAATAATAAATAAAAAATTATCATATAATCACATATTTAGTAAAGCATAAGAAACATTAAATGTTGTTATCATTGATGAAAAATGCTTTAAAAAGATCACTTGACTATTTATTAATTAAAATTTCCATTTAATATTGAAATTACATATTTAAAATATAAAAATTTATATAATATTATAGGAAAATTTTTGATAATAACCATGGAAACATGTAAAATAAGATTCAAAACATTTATTGTCAATTATGGTGGTACAATATAATCTTGTGGTATATAATAATAAATTCTTTTTTTCACACCTTTGGTAAAAAGTAACTTGTTCAAAAGTTGACAAGTATATTCCATTTTAAAAAAAGTATAAAAAGTAATTAATAGGTTAAAATTTATTTAACAAAATCTTTTTATAATAGTAAAAATATTTTAAGAATCATTTTAAAGAAAATGTGGACATGGATGAAAAGATTCTCATCCAAATTGAAAATAAAATCCCCTTTTCTTAAAAATATTTTTTCTGGCCTTCGAGTATATGGAGAGTAAAATATTAAAGGAGAAATGGTGATTTATAAAAATTATTATATCATATAAAATAATAATAAAAATTAAAAGATATATTATATAAATTAATCATTATAAAATTCAAGTTACAACAATCTCTCTAAAAGTGGGATTGTAACACAACACTCTTACCACTTTGGTAACCTTCAAATAAAAAAACCATCAAGGAAATAAATTTAATTTTAGAATAAAATAAAACAAATTAATAAGTTTTAATGATATAAAAAATCAATTTAGTAGTGTATACACCTAATAAACATAAATTGGTGCATAATATCAAACATTTTCAATGAAATAAATTGAGACCAAAAACGGTTTCCTCATGTATTAATTTCATTCTATGTTCTATAAAAAATTGTATAACTCAATGAAATTAATTATAATTATATACCAAAAACATACTAATTCTTATAATAACTTATATGTTAAACTTATAACATTTCAACACACATTTATTAATAATTATTTATAAAAAATATTGTTTCTGGGTGATAACTATTTCAGTTTTCATGAAACATTCATTTTGAATGTTCCAATCCTTGGACATTTATCATGATTCCATAAAATAATGAATTTAAATAATGATATAAATATAATATATAATCATTATATATATTTATTACCATCCATAAAATTTATATATATAAATATAAATTACAGTATTTATTGGGATGGTAGTCCAAACATATAACAAAGCACTGTTTTCATTTTCTAATGAAAATGGAATGAAATATAAATAATATTTTATCATAAAAAATAATAAAAATGTCTTAAGAATAATATATATAGTAATCCATGATTATTTTTTATAGAAAATTAATAATATCTTTGCATTAAGGTAGTAGTCCACACATACGCATGAGCGATATCTTCATTACACATTTAACTGAAAAGAGGTGTAAAAGGATTTAAAGTCATCATAATAACATCTATGAATTTTAATTATACTCGAATCACCATTGTTTGTTGAATAAAATAGTTTTATATAACATGGAAGAATAAATAAAAAAGGAAAGATATCGGTTATTATTTATTAAATTTCTTTGGGAGATCTCCTTGGGAAGACACATTAAGCATTGGAATATTGGTCTTATGAGAAATACATGGACTCTAAAATGAGGGGTAGGAAGGTAATAAGTGTTTGTGTTAGGTATCCACTAATCTAATATGATTTACATTAAATTCTATGGGTTTATAAGTGGTGCTATTTTATATTTGAGGGAGAGGAAACACTCGGAACTATTTATATTATTTAAATACAATTAATTTACTTATTAGAAATAATGAATCTATATAGCCAAGGATTAAAATGTATATATTTTATGGTCAAAATATCTTGAAAAAAACAATAATTACATAATTTTATTATATATTTATACCCTTATCTCTCAATGAAACCCTAAGGTATACCCATTTTAACTATAACCATAGTAATAAATTTTTATTATTTTTACTATTTATTCTAACAAACAATTAATGTATCTTCATTACACAATATTAACATGATGATATAAAATATAAAATATATTTTATTGAAACTAATTTATATATGTGAAAGGTGTTAATTGTAAAATAAGTATCCAAAAGGAAACAAAAACTATTTTTATAAAAATGATATTTTATGCCTAAAAATAAATTTAGTTTCATTCCATGCCTAGTAAAATCTAACAGATGAATTTTAAAATATTTTATTGAAAAAATAATATATAGATATTAGTAAAATAATATATCAATATTTAATATTTTATTTTTCAGTAAAAACATTCACACAAAATAACTGGTTTCTGGAAAATAAGTCTTTTTACCTTTAAATTATTTTATCTTAATTACAAACATTTATAAACCTATTATATAGATTTTTATTTATAAATTAAAAATAAATTTCATTAAAATAACTTTTTACTCCGAGACAATCAAATATATTTAAATAATGATACATAACATGTATAAAAAATTATTTCTTAAAAAAATTGTATTTTAATCATATTTAATTTTATTAAAAAATTAACGATTACTTCGTAGGATTTTATCTATAAACATGAATTTAGGAAAAAAATTATAAATATATTTCATAATGGTGATAATCATATCCATAAATTCAAATAAAAAAACATATTTATAAATTTATATCATATCACAGGATCATTAATACTCTGAATTTCATATAAAGAAATATATTGAATAGATCTTGTATATTTCCATGGAAATACATATAAAATATTTCAGTGTCACAATGCCCAGATATAGTTAAAATACATTAGTTCATGATAAAATTTCATGAAAATATATGAATGTGATTATGAGGTATACCTAATACATTATGGTAGTGTTTCCACCATGGTATGATATCTCAGAAATGAGCCTAGAATTATTCTTAATAAGTTGTGTGTTATGATGTTGAAAAATTCAAATGATTCCATGATCTAATGATGCTATGATATTTGTGAAAGGTTTCCTTATGATTATTCTTGGCCCTTTAATTTTATATTATCATGTTTTCAAATTGACTCATATGATATTGTTCTTTATCATGCTTATTCCTTTAATGAGATTTATATAACACTCCATTTTTTATATATTCCCCCATTTATTATACATGCTTTAGAAGATAAATAGGATCTAGGAGCCCACAATAGAGTTTGAATAATTGTTTTTGTGTTTTATATTCACTTATTTCTTTTATGAACCTAGTTCACCAAAGACACTAGGAATATGGATGCTTGGGTTATGTTTATTGGATAATTATATTAAAAATAATGTAATAATATTATTAAGAGGGTAATAACATTATAGTTTAAATTAGATAAATATCAAATTATTTTTAATGAATATAACAATAATAAAATTGTACATATAGCAGGGATATGTCTAATTATGTGAAAAATGATATATATTTTTAAAGTGTATACTAAGTGATTTCAAAGAAATGAAATCCATCTATGTATACTACATTTGGTATTATCTCTTGCACAAATGTTATAAAAACTGAAAAAGAAAATTAATAAATGAAATTCTCATTTTAAAATGAGTAAATGACCATAAGAAATGAAATTATATAAAACCCAAGAACTACTATAGTTAATATGGACCATTATAATTTCTATCTTGTTACATTTAAAAGGCCATTAAGAATCATTATTTTTGATATTATAACTATTAAATAATTATTATATGATTAGTATATATATAGGGTTATGATAAATCCAAATGACATACAAAGGAAGTGATGGCCATGAATAGTAGGATTGTTCCCTAGGAATCCCATTTATCGAAGCTTTTGATGTGGATAACATCACTAGGACATTCCTCAAAACAAGACTATGATGCGATTAAATAATTAATTCATGATAAAAACCATTTATGGAAGAACTTAAAACTAATCAATATTAGGGACCAAACCATGTTCACCAAGCCACTATAGGAAAATCTCACCATCACACACCTTACCTTTATAGAATTTTCTAGTGTAATAAAGGTTTATTTATCTAAATATGAACAATATGAATTTTTATGTTTTCATTTTTAATAAAAAAAATTATTATATATATCTTTTATTACATTCTAATGACTTAATAATAGGTTTGATTAAAATAAAATTTTGAAACGCTAAAACACAAATTCTGTTTTTGGGAAATATCTAGTTTTAATAAATATAGCCTTTTATTGATTTCGAGAATTTTTCAAATAAATTATATTTTAATAAAATATTATTGTTAAATAATATTTATTAAATATAAATTAAATTATAATTTGAAAATGTTAAATGTAAATTTTTATATGTTTTAGAAAACATTCATTATCAAAAAGCCATTATTTTTCAATAAATGGGAATTTTTTATTTAAAATTTTCATTTCTCATATTTAGATAAATTATATGATAAAATAAATATTATTTTTTGAAATAAATAGTTAATAACTAACTAAAAATTAATTTTTCATAATGTTATGAGATCGCTGAACTCGTATAAATAAAATACTCTATAATTATACAAAATGTATTATGAAATCATAAAATACAAAAACAAATTAATAAATACTGTAAAGAAAATCTATCACCAAAATTATGAATCCCTTATAAAATTATGTTTTCTAAGTTTATTTCATTTATTTATAAACTCTTAAATAAACCTCCAAATAATATATTATATTTCCTAGTTTTAAAATAAATTATTTATAAACATGACTCACTTCCACATCACCAAGTGTATCATTTTAATTAGTTTGATTATCAACCTTATAATTTAATGAAACACACTCCTCCTTGGTATAAACTATGGGAATAAATTGGGGGATGTTATTTTTTGGTATTGAATAATTTATCATTGTGTCCAAAACATTTGTTTAATAAAGAATTCCCACTCTTTCACTATAAAACCCCCACTAAACCTGCCATTCCACTTCACTCAAAAACCCTTGTAACATGATGTTATTCTACCCTTACTTAAGTATATCCCCCCAAAGTTCCCCAAGCTCTTAAGAGTCTCCACCCTATTATTTAGAATCCATATCTCAATGTATAGGATCTTATCCTTCCCATCCTTATTCAAGAACCATCATAATGTTTTTCCTTATGATTTAATATTTATCATATTGAGATATGTTTTTAAACATACCTCTTAACGTACTTATGATATTAATTTTATGATAGACTCATTTCCCCATCCATAACACCTTCCATGAATATTTATGTACCCCCATTATTTCACTAAAATTATCCATTGATTTTCTATTCTAACTATTGTTGTAGTGAATACCCGTCCCAATTATCAATCAAGGTTATTCACTGAGATGTTCATATAAATAATTTATTGGGGAATTAATTTTATGTACCCCAAAATCTATACTCATGGGATTAAAAGTGATGAATGACACAGTTATGTTGTATGATCCATGTTGTTCACTTTTCCATGTACATGATATGAATATGAAATGTGGGCCCAGAATTATATAGCCCTATAATGTGTTGGATAATTTTTTTATCTCATGATATTCCATGTATGGTACCTTATAAGTCATCCTAGGTACACTATGTTATGATTTTTTAGTTGATTTCCTTGATTTAAGTTTATGATGTTGTATTGTGGTTGCTTCCATATTCCCACGTTGTCTTTACGATATCATATTTTATCATGCTTAAAAATCCACGTTTATAATTATCACCCCACTTATATTACATTAATATGTATATTGGCTAAATTTTTTTACATTAATCATGTTATGAATTTATTACTCCTTTACTGGGCTTTATAGAACAACCATTTCTTATGAACATCCCTAGGTAATCCTATGTAGTTTTAAAATATCCTGGAAATTTAAGAGAATGTTATATATTTTTTGTTATTTTCATTGTATTTAAATTTTAGGTTAATATTATATGTACCTAATTACCCAAATATAATGGACCTCAGGACCGTACAAAGATATATTAATTGTATCCTTGTAAAATAAATCATTAATTTAGGTGTATAAAAGAGAAGGGTTGTCCTAACTGGTAATAGGGAAAAGAAAATTTATTTTTCTTAATAGGATTAGAAACCCCTAATGAAATCCTTAACAATAAGAATAAACCTAGGAAAACATATCTAAATTTTTGTAAAGTAGAGTAATTGGTTTGAAAAAAATACATACCTATTTAGATTATATAAGTGGATGTGGCTCTATAATAGTTGTACTTAGGGGTAATAATCCCAAAGGGGTGTATTTGGCCAAAATGGATTAATACATAGTTTTTGAAAATATATTTTTTTGAACACTTCATTTGAGACTTTGGATCAATATTATTTGGTAAATTTTAATTCTCATTTCAAACCATTATTAAGGGAAACAAATAACCATAAGATTTAAGTTATGAAATAGATCATTGATAATATAGATTGAAACCTAAAAATTGATAGGTTAAGAAATATATTATGATTATGTGTTATACCTTCAATAATTATAGTTTCCCTTCTATATGTTTAACAGTTATAAAATTCACATCCCTTTTTCTATTTTGAATAAAGTAAATGATTTTAACCAAAAAAAATAGTTAAAATATGGATTATTGTGCATGTATATAAACATTTTTTAATATCATGTATGTTAATTATAACTATTCAAATAGAACACCAAATCCTGGAAGTTACCCTATTGATAAAAAAGTGACATTTTTGAATCCCAAGTATATAAACCTTTATTGAAATTTGTGGGATAAATTTTTGAGAAAAATTTGTGATACTTGTTTTAGCAGAATTTGATTCCATTCTAGTCTTGGATTGGATTTTCTTGCATAGTGATAATATAAATTGTTGAGTGAAGGAAATCACCCACTAGATCAGAAATCACCCACTGATTATATAAAATTGAAAGAAGGATGATGAATATATTTTGATATCTCTATATCAATAATGTATAAAATTCCCTTTTGAGAAAACACCTCTAGATAAAATTAATAATACTAAGTAAAAGACTATCCTTTAAGATATACACATTATTAGGGAATTTACTATTGTGTTTCCTAGTTAATTTTATAGTCTTCCTCCTAGATCATAGGTTGATTTATCAATCTAAATGTTTCTAGGATATTTTCCAATATCCATGAATCCTTATAGAATGACCATTTTTTAAATTAAGAATATGAATAAGAAACTATATGAGAAACTAGTTAAAGTTATAATATGTCTAAGTGCTTCACCATGGGGTTCACTAGTCCACTTCTTCATGAGGAGGTATTGGTCAATGCAACTATATATTGATTATTGTGAGATCAAAAAATAATAATAAATAAAACGTTTCCTATCCTACTAAATAATGAAAGGATAATCAGCTATGTAGATCTAGGTAATTCTCTATTGTGGATTATTGGTTAGGATATTATCAAGTAATTATGATGGAGGATATTCCCAAGACTACATTTAGTACATGGTATGACCACTATGAGTTCATAGTGATGCCTTTTGGAATCACTAATTTTCAATATATATTCATGGTCTTGATGAATAGAGTCTTTAAGGATTACCTTAACATATTTATAGTTTTTTATAGATGTTATTAATATCTACTCCAACAGTAAGGTAGGACCGATGGCACATTTGAATGTCATACTGAAGACTGTTTGAATGGAGAAGTTATTTGTGATGTTTAGTAATTGTAAATTTTGGATGGAAAATGTAAACATCATGAGGAATTTCATCCCCAATAAATTCATATATATCGAACCTAAAAAATATATTCCAAAAAATGAGGTACCATACCGGCATATAAGATAGAAATCCATAGATTCATTGGATTAGTTAGGTAAATCATCAATTTTTATAAAACTTTTCACAATTTTCAATCCTAAAATCCAAGTTAACTCAGTTGGTTGTCTTTTTTTATAGGATATAGGAATATGAAGTGATATTTAAAGAGAATAAGAATAAGTTAATCAATGTTGTTGGGCTAGAATAATCCCCTAGTATGGCCTGATTTTTTTGTCTATAGTCATGTGTCTAAAAAATTGATGGGTTTTTTAGTCATGAATAATTTCAAAATAATAGCTTATTCCTCCCTCCAATAAATGATATGTGTGAAAAACTACCAAAAATTGATCTATAGTTGGATACAATGATATTCGCATTGAATATTTGGAAACATTATCTCTAAAGGGATAAGTGTGTCATAAATATAGACCATAAAAGCCTAATGTATATATTCACCCAAAATGAGATCAATATGAACTAATAAAGGTGGATAAATCTGATCAAGGATTGTGATTTTTGAAACCATTCTAATCCTGGGAAAGAAAACAATTTTGAAGATTCTCTGTGTAGGTAGAATCACGCAACCTTATCCATGATTAGAATTTCAAGGTATCTACTCTTATTAGATAAGAAAAGTATGCACATGGGAATAATAAAAGGATCTTTATTATACCAATATCAAATAAAACCTTAACTATCGATTCTTGAGAGGATAAAGGAGGACCAAAAAAGATAATGAAGTGCTATATAAAAAGGTAGAGAATATTAAGGAGATCAACTTTTCTAAATATTTATTTATAAGGTTAGTAACTTGGATAGATATCCCATCAAAGCCATTAATGAAGAAGAAACATATATATGATGTCTATAGATCATCCTTCTCTATTCATCCAAGATGTTCCAAGATGTATTGAGACTTGATGAAAAACTTTTGCTGGGATAACATGAATATTAATATTTCATAATTTGTATCACACTTATTTCTATGATAATAGGTCAAGGATGAATAATAAAATTATACGGGTAGGAATCTAAAATTTCCATTAGCATAAATGAAATGGGAAACATAATCATTAACCTCATCATTAGACTCCCACAACCAGTAATAGAAAAAATTCCTTATATATGGTAGTAAATAACCTTACCAAGTAAGTGAATTTAATTTCTATCAATAAATATTTTTCTCTTAACTAACTCACTAGTATATGCATTATATAATTGGTATTACTTTATGGAGTAACACTCTCCATTTTATCTAATCGAGATCTAAGGTTTACCTCATGGTTATGAAGAGGCATTCAGAAATCAGTGGATATAGAGATGTGATTTAGAACTTACTATTAATCATGGATGGATGGTATGTCTGGTATAGCCATTTAGACTCTATAATATATGTTTATACCATGTTCAATTGATTTATAAGGATTTTGGTATTAACACCTTCCCAGAGTGGTGATATTATATAACAATTGTTTCCATTATAGAATTTAAATGGCACTTTATGAAGCTCTGTATGGAATTAGGTGTTAGTATCTAAAAAGCTATGATGATGTGAGAGAGAAGAAACTAATGGGTCCTATTCGTACCCATGAAATGACATATATGGTTTAAAAAAATAATTTTTATATTAAATTTGAATAATTTTGAATAAAAAGATATGTACAAAATCATCAACAAAACCCATAGTTTGAGGTTGGATATAAATATTTCCTATGTATATCTTCATAGAATAAATTCATGAGGTTTGGGAAGAAGGGAACCCATAGTCCAAGATTTATAATCCCCTTTAGGATATTTGATTATGTCTAATTAGTGGATTGTTGAATATCACTCAAACCTAACCTATCTCAAGTACAATATGTGTTACATATATTCCTCTTGAGGAATTACATACCAAAATCATCACTTGTAATGATTCAATATGGGGTACTATTGGAGAGTGATCATTTATATGAGGAGTATCCAACGAAGATATTATATCCTTGAGACAAGACTCTTCAAAACAAGAATGGTCAAGTGGTCAAAGCATTTTGGTGTAACTAGGAGCTTCATAATGTGACTTAGGAACAAGAATAGGTGATGAAATAGAAATAACATAATCTCTTTTACTGTACAAATAAAATTTTGGGAACAAAATTTCTAAAGGGGGTAATAATCTAACAAACCAAAAATTTCTAAATAAAATTACATTTTTTAAATGAGTAAATGCCTTATTAATAAATGCAATTTTATGAAATAGATATCCAGATAGGTTAAGTTGAATAATTATAAGTTCTAACAAGTCGAATTTAAATGAATTTTAAGTATTATAATCATTGATAGAATAGGTTTTATATAGTGATTGAATGATTAGTATATATATCAGGTTATAATAAATTTAATTGATATATAAAAAGGATACAATGTCCTCGATTAGTAGGATCTTACCCTATGAATCCCATTTTTCTGAGAATCCAAGGGAGGTAGAATTACTAGAAATTTTCATTCACCAATCCCAAGACAATATTCAATGAGATAATCATGAGAGAAACCATTTGTGCGAAAAGTTCAATATTATCAAGATTATGAACCAGACCATGTTCATAAAACCATCCCAATTAAATATCACAATCACATAACATACCCTAGATGAATTCAGAGGTTTAATAAATGGATATGTATCTAGACCATAGTAGTTTGAATTTTTATATACATTTTTAAATAATTATTATATTTATCATTAATTATTTTAAATTATTAAATCATAATATTAATAAAAATTATATTTTGATATGAGGAAACACAAATTTTATTTTTGGAAAATATATAGATTCAATCAAGTCGCTCTTTTAATGAATTCAAGAACTTTTGTAATAAATTGTTTGTTAATAGAATATTATTATTCAATAATATTCATTATATATATATATATAATTTTATGAAGTCATGTGTAGTTTTTATAAGGGTTAACAAATTTTTATTGTCAAAAAACTAGCATTTTTCAATAGATGGGTATTTTTTATTTAAAAGAGTAAATAATCATATTTAGAGAATTATTTTGATAAAATAAATATTATTCATGAAATTAGTATGTCAAAATTAGAAAACTATGGATTTTCCATAATTTTCTAAGACAATCAAATTTTTTGATAAAATTTGAATGCGGTATAATTATACATTTTGTATTGTGACATAATAAAACCTAGAAAGTATTGTAATAAGTTCTATATAGAGTATCCATTAGAAAAATTTGGCTTCCCCATTAAAATATTTTTTATGTTATTTTATTGATTTTATGAACACTTATTAAATCCTCTAAAGCCTATATTATATTTTTTCAATATTAAAATCAATTCATCTATGCATGACTCACATCCACATCACAAGGGGTATTATTTAAAGGAGTTAGGTTCTTAAAATTATAAAAACATTAAACTATTTTTTTAAGAAATTATAGTCCATAACAATGGGATGGTTTGTGGTTTGGATTAGTTTATCAAATAAGTCTAAAACCAATGTTTCATAATAATATTAATTTTTTATTTATTTTTCTATAAACCCCACTCATCCTCCCAAATTTCTTCACTGAGAACCCTAAAGTAACTAATTCTCCTATATTTTCCCTCTCTAGTTCCCTTCCATGGTTCCACATCCTCATATAAAAATCCTCAAAATTTTTTAGAAGCACCCCCTCATGGTAAGGGATTCCCTCCTTCTCCTATTTACTCAAAAACCTTCTTTAGGTTATTCATTTTTTACAATTTTTCATGTTGTGGTATTTATTACACATCCATTTTACTTTACTTATGATTTACAAGTGATGATAAACCCATACAAATCTCATTATGAGATTACATGAATCTTTATGTATCACTAATATACTACCAAAATTATCATACAATTTTCAATCCCAAACATGTGTGTAGTAAATAACCATCCCCATATCCACTCAAGGGTTTTCTCCAAGATTTAGTTATCCTTCATTCACTAGGGAATTCCATTTATGTAAGCCTCACTCCTTAATCAGGGGATTAAAATTAATTAAATACCCCCTTATGTTGTATGATCTATGAATGTACATGATATGAATGTAATGGGTGGGAATAAAAATATATTTCAATAAAATGATTTTAGTAATGTTTTAATCTCATATTAACCCATTTATGGTGCATGTGATTTTATTCTAAGCATATTTTATTAGGATTTCTCAGCAATTTTCCTTGAAATTTGTTTATGACTTAAGGTATTATGTAGTTTTCACATTCTTATGTTTCCTTTTTCATTTCATTATTTATCATTCTTCAGTATTAATGTTTAGTTTTATTACACCAATTATGTTACCTTAATATGAATATTTGATAACATTTATTACATTGAACATGTTATGAATTGATTATTCCATTACTTTGTTTATATCTCATCCATTTATTATTTACTTCTCTAGGTTATCTCAAGAAGTAATATGGGATTAAAGAAATTTGTAGGCATATTATAGAGTTTTTTTCATTTATTAATACTTCTGCTTCAACTTTTTATACCTAATTACCAGTATACAGTAGTCCCCCATGATATTTTGGGGTTTTAGAGACTGTATATCAATTATATAAATCATGAATTAATGTGTATAAATGATATTGAATTTTATATATGTATCAAGGGTAATAAATACAAAAATGGAATGTTGGGTTTAAAATAAACTAGAAAAAGGTGCACAAAAAAAGTGAATTTTTTAACACCTATTCTGAAACTCATATAGTATATTGGTTGGGTATTTTTCATTAACATTATGAACAATTATTATTCACATCAATAGATTTTTAAGGTAGATAGTCTAATAATAAAATCTCCCTGGATAGCCTAGATTGAAATCTAGAGAGTCAAAAGATTGGATATACATGTCATTTATATTTTATTCCATAGTGTCACATAATATATATATATATATATATCAATTAATGTTTTATCACCCCAATTTGTTCTTTATTTTTGTTAATCCTAGGAAATCATTAGAATTTTGAAAACAATTAACGTAATGAAAATTGTAAATATTTTTCTAATGATATGTCTAAACAGATGGGAGTGTGATCTCATAACATCATGGAAGTAATGGCTCGACTAGATCAATCTCTGAATAACAAAATTAATCATGTGGAATTCACTCATTCTGTTATGAAAGATAAACATATTTCATGTCTGTTGTTTAATAAATGCCTCTTACTTTTATTAGATATTATAATCACATCATCTTTTAAAAATGGACAATGTCAATTGAGAAGATATTATATATCATCTAATGTATGAATAAGATAATTTGGTATTAGTCATCTATCACCTAGAGGGATAAGTTGATTAGTGGTGGACACAAATTAAAAACATAACGAAAGAGGTGGAAATAAAATACATGTAATGGGATGGATTCATGAAATTTTTTAATTAATGTTTCTTAAAATCACTACATATTAAATTAAGAATGGATTTTCATGGACTAATTTCTAATGAATATGATTTTGCAGGTCACTGTGAGCTAAAATTCACAAGGCATGCATGATACACCTCTTCCTTTTTCACCAACACAAAATTTAAGGTGGACTACTTCTTTAAGGTAATAATTCAAAATCCATGAAAATATAAGTGGTTAAAAACATTAAAATCTATGAAGGTATTATCTATTGTGACAGTATGTTAAATATTATGATTGGGGGTTATAAGTGGTCTCGAGTGGTTAAAAATGAATATCATAAAATTGTGTATAATTGTATAGGATAAATTGGTGAAACCTATGTAGGAAATAAATCTAAATTTCCCACTTATTGTTTTTTAAGAACTATTATCTTGAAAACTAACTCAAGGGATTTGGGATATGCCCCAACTATGGAATAAAGTGACATTAAAGAAATCAATTTTTAAGGGAGATGAATAATATTGATCATGAAATTGAAGAAAACAAGGTTTTGATACTTTCCCAATCTATAATCTAATGTTTTAATTTCAATGAACTTGAAAAATATTCAAGTAAATTCCCTAAGACATGGTTTTTAGTGATAATCAACAACCACAACCGTTTTGTACACGAGAGAAAGTAAGGTCTTATACTAACACTACATTTTTAGTGTATCCTAATAATGAATTGATGAAAGGAAAAATATTTATTCCTGAAATAATTTATAATTTGTTATTTAATTCTTCTCATGTAAAATAATTTACGTGATGATTATATATTATACCTATTCAAACACCACCTCAAAGATATGGAGATTGATTTATTGTTAAATACAAAAAATGAAGAAATTATTGCATTTTGTGTATATGAATCCTCCAAATTTATAATTTTCTGATTAAAAATCTCAAAAAAAAATATTTTCATACATCCATTAGTGATATTTAATGATATACATGGTAGGAATTAAATATCTTTTTATAAAGGAAACATCAATTTTCAAGAGACAAAAATAATTATCCATATCCCTATAAGGGGGATGATGAATCTCTTATGGGGTATTTTTATAAATACTTGATATTATTTATGTAAGATTTTTAATATAAAGAATAAATGATGGATACAATGGTGATAATCATACTTGGTGGAATTCCCATTGTGAGTGACTACACTAATGAATTGCATAAACATTTTATAGGTCTTACTCCTAGATATGCGGTTGAGTTCTCAATTGATCATATACCCAGAACTCTTCCCATGTTTATGATTCCCCATTAAATATCCACTTTAGAATTAGAAGGAAAAACTAATTGGTTTCAAGATAATGTGGACATGGGTTTTATACACCAATTTGCTTCATCATGGGGTCCATCAATCCCATTCATCATGAAGAAGTATATATCAATGTGCCTCCATATTTATTATCATGAAATCAAAAAAACAAGATAAAAAAATGCCTACCATGGATTGATGAGTTATTTTACCATCTATATAGGGAATAATACATCTCTAAGGTGGACCCCCAATCAAGATATCACCAATTAAAGGTGAATAAGGTATATTGGGATTTCCCTTTAAAAAAATGCATGGACACCATGATTTCACATTGATGGCCTTTAGAATCACTAATTATATAAAAATATTCATATGAATAATTAAAATATCTTTAAAATATTAAATAAATAAATTATTAGTAGAATTCATAGATGATATTCTGATATGTTCTATTAATAAGGAGAAGCATGAGGAATATTTGAGTAGTATCTTAATCTCATTAATAAAGGATAAGCTATATAAAAAGTATATATAATATAAGTTTCTGATAGAGGATCTATCATTAAAGGGGAACATTATCAATATTAAAGGTGAATTTGAGGATCCATTGAAGATAAATTTGATTGATGAGTTTCCTAGAAAAAAATATGTACGGATTTTTTTGGTTACTTAGATAAGGTGGTTATTATATAAGATATCTGAGAAACACATAATGTTTGGTAATCCCACTAACAAAGAAATCATTAAAGGTAATAAAGATTTTTTTGGGAAATTAAATTTAATAGATATTCAATGAGTAGAAAAAGATTCTTATCACTACAAAAGTAATTACACTATACTCAAGTGGGCACCATTTCGTGGTATACATTGTTACTTAAAGGAATACAGTTGGTTGTTTATTATTTAAAAAGATAAATTGATATCATATACCTCAATGTAGTTGAATTTACATGTACATAACTATCATAAACATGGTCTGTAGTTGGTGGTTCTGATTATCATAATAGTGATTTGGAATTCATTTCTCTCTGGGGATAAGCATGAAAAAATTAAAGATCATAAAGACCTGAAATTTAAATTCACAGAGAATGTGTTCCATATTCTCTAGTATATATTGTTTGATATAATAAAATACTATTATATATCATTATAGTATTATCCTTGTAAGAAGGAAAAGTTACATATTATCTACATATAAATGATCTTAAAACCTTATCAATGATGGGAATTGTAGTGGTTTCAATCTTCTTATACATGGAAAAGATAGACATGGTAGTCGTAAAAAAATGAACAAAATCCTACGTAGCTCATGTGATTTATCATCCATCTAATCTACATATTAAAAAGGATTTTAAAATGTATTATGTGGAAATATATAAGAAAGATAAGGGTATTAGGTAAGGTAAATCTTGGAATTAAAAATTGATAAAGAAGGAGATATGAGATGTTGGTCTCAATTATGTGTATCATAAATTCCATATATAAATAAGTATTTGTTGAATGATTCATATATATATATAAATATACTCTATCCACCTAGTAATGTCTAGGATGTATCAATTTATTCAATAGAACTATTGGAATTATAATATGATGAAGGAGAACACATAATATACATCAATGTTCTGGGTTTGATAACAAGTGAAGGGAAAAAAGAAAAACATGATGGGAATGAGGTAACCAAAACCAATATATTTTTGAAAATGGTATAAAAACGTTTATGGATATTATCATGGAACTTATAAAGGCAATAAAAATAAAAATTCCATAAGGGTTATATTAGAGTAGTTTAATAAAATATCTCATTTAATTTCATTTAAAAAGGACTTCTCACATGATCCACATGAAGTGATATAAATTACATAAGTGGCGAGGTGTTGTGGAACACCATACTAAATTTTATCTAATTGAGATATGATATTAATATTAAAGTATTACAAAACTCAGAAACATGATTAGATTATATTTTTTATATTTAATATGACCTATCATCATCAGACTAATATCCAATTAGAGTGAAAAATACTAAAACCTAAGGATATATTTAGATCTCGATCAGTGGGATTCAAAGGATGTTGGGATAAATAACTATCAATTTATGAGTTCTTATATAATAATATCAATTATTTGATAATTTGTATTTATCCTTATTAATATCTTAATATATGTAAATGTATAACTTCAACATATTGGGATGAAGTTGGAGGATACATGCTATTAGGATTCAAACAGGTTAAACAAAAGATAGACATGTTCAAGGCTAATCACAAACACACCAGAGTGGTAAAATTTAGATAAAAGGGTTATGTGGATAACTATTTATGAGACATGATGTTTTTTAATAGTGATAATGTGTTTCTATTTAAATATATCTACAAGAGAGTCATGGTAGATTTTCCAAAATGTTTTTTATATATTTCTCCATAAATATGGATTGTATTTGACAAAATGATCCACGAAACACAGAAAACCCTAATGGACCAAAACTCTTTTCATTCAAATAGATATTGACCAATTTATTATTTCCATTGAATAAGTGGGTATAAAAGTTTATAACAAAATTTTTGAAATAACAGTCTTTAAAAAAATATTTCAACAAGTTCATCTAAGAAACTAATAGAACATTTATTATGTTTAAAATTAGGTATTTAAAATACATATTTTCCAAGTTTATATATTTATGATAATCTATAATTTTATAAGAATAATTAATATAAAAAATCATTACCCATAAAAACATTTTTTCACAATAGTATTTGATTTTATTTAAATTTAAAATTCAATTTTTTGTCATGTTAATTTTTAAAAATTATATTACAATTTAAAATTATAAACCAAATATTAACACATGAATAAATTCTATGATTTTTCTTAATAGATTCATTTTTAGGTGAATAACGAAAATACTATTTTTACCATTAAGATGATATTTATGACATTGTTAGTATATAAATTTTAAATTAATGAAACATTATTCTAATAAAAGTATTAATTTTATATATTATTTTAAAATATTGAATTTTTTAAAAATTAAGAACTCATATTTAACATTTTAGAAAATAATATATATTTTTTTGAATTTTTTTTTAATAAATTGTGAATTTAGTACATTAATATTATATTTTATCACTATTAGAAAATTAATATGATAAAATTGATGTAAAATTTATAATCATTATTTACAAATTTATATAATGGAATATTTCATTTTAAATCACATAAGTTAAATTAATTTGGAAAAAACAAGATAACTAAGTAAAAATGTCATGGGGTAAACATGGATTAACCAAGAGGTAATAAACACCAAAATGTTAAAAACAATTGTTGGAATGGTTTGTTCAATAATTTTTCAATCTAATCCCTTAACAGAAACATTATTTCTATATTTTCTATGCTTTCTTTTAGAGTGATCTTTGATTATTAAAATATTTTTGGGATTCACAAAAATTCAATACCATTTCACTTTTAAATGAAATACTCTAATCCTCAATTACACTCACACCATAATAGATATAGGTAGGTCTAAAATCTCCCCAAAAAACTCCAAAAAATTAATATATACATTTAATATCTTATAAACTTCTCATAATTCCATCCATCGGATGCTTATCCCTTATTATGAAGGAAATATTCTGTGAAGTGAGGTATAAATTTCTAACTGCTTGTTTCACATTTTGATTTATTTATGCACACCTATTCTCCATAAAATTTCATTACACCATATAAAACATATTGTACTTGTATAATTAATATATTATCATTTAATTACAATTATGGTAAAACCATTAACCACCTCTCTATTTTCCTTGTAAAAAATTGAAAAACTGAATCATGCATACATGCAGACAAACACCTCCAATATGCAGATGAACTATGCAGCAATATAATTTCGATAAAACTATGTAGAGGAGCTACACTAAAGAGCTACAAGGCTGACCTATGCTGAAAAATCCTTTTGATCAACCCCATTCATTACCTATAAATGGGACCCTTCAGCTCCCCATTTCAGGACTAAAAAAATTGGATGAACTCTTGAAGCTCCAATTGCGTAGCTCCTTCACCCAAGTCCCCCAAATTTTCACAGGTAGCTCTCTAAAACACGAGAGAAGAGATACTTTTATGGGATAAGGAAGTTAGAATCCTTTTAGAGTTTGAAAAAAACAATTGATTAAGGACCATTCTTCTTAAATAATAGGTCACCTATGTAAGGTCTATTCTTTAAGGACCCACATTGGGATCTACTAAACACACAAAAAAAGACACAGTGTGTTTATATTTAAAACTAACTCAAATTTTTCCTTCTTGGTAGTATTCTTTTACGCTTTCATAGGCTTAGTTCTCTAGTGTTATTCATTTTTATTCATTACTAGTACTTGCATGACACACCTATGCAACATACCTACGTGGTAGAGCTATGATGCATGGTTCCACCCAGGACCTATGCATATCACCTTGTAAACCCTCTTCAAGTCCACTTATGGTGGGGTATCTTTTTACTTGGTTCTCATATCTGAAGGGGAATATGTTGAATCCTCCACTAAAACCTCCTAGATTATCAAAACATTAAGAGAGGCACGTCAGGGTGTCTCCCATTTGGGTTTGTATATCTACACTCAATGTCATCCCATAACCATCTTCTAAGGGAGTCAGGATCCATAAGATGTCTGTAAGTTTTCATGTCTACAATCACATGGATCATTATCCTAGAGATAGTGTTGGAATGTTCCTCATTTGGGATTCTAGGGATGGGACTTTTCCCTCCCCTTTTGTCTTTAAGATCTAGATCCTTTAGTCCCCATTAGGGAGAGTGAGGGTCACACTTTCTTTTCCATTCAACAAAAGAAAAGTCTGACTCCTCTCTTAGGATTTGTTAAGTTTATCCCTCCTGGAGTAAGACCTTATTTATTTGTGCCAGACGCAATGACCTTTAATTTCATTTCACATTTAAGAGTCCATTGCTCTGTTCCGTCTACCACTATCACCTCAGCTTCTTTCACAGTAGGCCCAACCACTTCCATTAGTAGAGGAGAAAGTGTGTGGTTTCTTGAACCATTCACAACCTCTTTTTTCTCACATGGATTATGGCTCATTTGTTCTTAGAGATTTTAGATTATTACAAAATTCTCACAATATACATCAAATTTTGAACTATGAGAACTCTGATTCCCACCAAAATTTGGATATGTAGGAAGCCTTCTCCCAGGGCCCGATCATACTAGATATCATCTTCAAGAATACATCACTAATTCCCTTAATCTATTCATCCTCTTTAGGAGTAATCCCCGAATAAATCCACCCTAAATATAAATGAGTTAAGGAATCTCTATTGGACCCTGTTATAAGGTCATCCTCTTTAAAATTTATCCAAACCCAATTTCTCTCAAAGGATTATACACCCCTATGAGATTTACCAGACTATGTGGGCTTTGATTCTCATTTGAGAGGAATATATAGGAAGCATCCCTAAGGTTAAAATACAACACTCCAAATCAACCTTATTCTTATTGGGATATATTTATAGCAAGGTCTAATCCACCTTGGAAACACATATCTTTTACAAGTTCCTTTGGCTATATAAGCATAAGTCTCATACCAAGCTTTGACTAAGCACTTTACACTTAGATGCCCTTACCACATGAAATTAAACTATACAATTAGTTATTTATCACACAACCTTAAAAGGTATTATGTGTACCATTAATAGGAACCCATCCAATATGGTTCTGATTCCTTTCACAAGGATATATAGGTAGCCCATTTATGGGTACAATCCCAACATCAAAACAAACTTATGTCCCCCTGTATAACAATAAATTACAGAGTTCTCCACTGAGTGGCTTAAAAACCAACATCGTCATAACAATTTCTAAAAGAATATCTAAGTCGTATAGGAGAGGATAACATTGATAGAGAACCTCTAATACATATAGATATCTTCTTTAATGAATAACGTTCAATTAATATGGATGACTCTAAATGTCACACATGGTAACAATTGATTGAATACTTCAACTAAAACCTACGTTATAATTTGTAAATTAATAAGTATTCATGAAAATATCTTAAAGAAAGTCCCAGAGTAGGAGATAATTCCTTTAAAATGGGTGTGATGAGCCCAACCTCCTGTCCTCTCAACAAATGTGATTTCTTAAGTATCGAATGTCCAAACCTAATGAACGTCTGCCTTTTGAAAGTAGGTACCTTTAGATATTGAACTGTTCAGTGTTCCTAGTTACATAAATAAATCTAATGGAAATCTTATGAATGTAGTGATTCCTAACCCGTACACACATTCTTGGAGAAACAAAAAAATTTGAATGCAACATGAATCCTTAACCATGTTGATAGTGTTACCCATCTATCAGGCCCCTATCAATTGATAAAAGAGGTCTAAACAAGGGAATCAATCATGCATGTTTTAATATAAAAGATGATTCTTTAATGGAGGTCATTGTTTTTATTTTTCATATATACAAGAATTTTTTTTATAAATACCTTCATTCCAAACGGCTTTCTATTGGGCAAAAATCCATGAAGGTATCATTGATGAATTTTTTAGGGGATTGTGTTTGTTGAAAAAGTGAACAACTGTTCTGTGATTGTTGACAAAGAAAACAATGACATACAAATTTGTTGAAAAAGGGGATTTCATGGTCGAATGTCAAGTTCAAGATCTCTGTTCAACAATCCATGTTTGATTCAAGAACCTCGATAAAGGAACGGATGATCTTGAGGTGGTATAAAAAGAACAAATACAAGGTGGCGCTGTTTTCCAGTGTTTGCAAAAATTTTGGGCCTGAAAATCAACAAATGAAGAAAAGTAGTTTTTGGAAAAGGGCAATGCGCACCGTGTACTTGAAGGCTTGGAAACATGTGTGCCATATGTTTTTCAAGATAAGATCATCAAAATATGGAAAAGGAATAAGGGTCGCGCAAGTATTTGGTTGGTCGCCCAGGTGACTTGTGTGCCGAGAAAGGACTTGCGTGCTGGTGCCTATGAAGATTGGAAACTTGTTCACTTATTGTTTTTCATGACAATAATAAGAAAACATGGCAAAGGGATAAGGTAACCCATGTTCGGAAGTGGGTCACGCAATTGACTTGTAGGGGAAGAGACCTGCACATCGAGACTTGCACACCATCGCGCAGGGTGTCCAGATACCTATAAATACAGGACCACCCCTCCCCATTTTTTATGGATTTAAACACTTAGAAAAATCAGAGCTCCTATCGCGCAGATGCGGTGGTCTCAGAAGTTGTGTGTGGTCGTGCAGTTGGACTTCTGTGCTAGTGTTTGAAGTTGCGCGCTGGTTGGTAGTTGCGCGCCAATATTAGCTTGGGGGTAAAAGGGGTTGAGTTGCGGAAGTTTGGAGTTGTAGAAGATTATGGCGTGCATGTGATTGAGGTAGACTTGTATTCTAGCTGTGACTTTCAAGATGATACTTGCATGATAGATTAGACTTACATTCCAAGTAAGTTTGATTCACGGTGGTAATTCAGGGCTGCGTGAAAGCTGGAAGGTTTCTTGATACCTTCGGTGCAAAGAGTGATTCATCTATGGGTGAAGGTTAGATTTCAACAGAGCATCTACATACAGAGGAAGATGCATTCCTTCATGAAAATGAAAAGACCTAAAGGTCTATAAACTATGAGTGGATCCTTTCCGTAGAAGTGAGAAAAGTAAGAGGAAGGTGATCCTCTCCACCGACAGTGATCCAAAGAGAGAGAAACAGGGATTGACCAATGGGAAAGTAGTGAGCTAACCCTAAACCTTGTAAAGGTAGTGAGCCAGGGATAGAGTGACTTTTACCAAACCTTTGTATCCACATCTAGTAAAGAATAGTGGAATTTGGTACGACCTGTAACTTGTCGGTGTATGCTCCTTGGACGTAGCCTAGTGAGGTTGAACCAAGTAAAAATATTTGTGTCTGGCTGCTTATTTCCCTGCATTTCATTTAAAGCATCATCATCAGATAAATAAAAAAATAAGTGATCATAATAAACACACAAGTGTAAACAAAGTGAACCTTGTAATAAAGAGGTCAATATCCAGTGGGATAGGAAGAACTTTGAAAATGAATATCCATACCATGATTCACCCCCCCCCCCCTCTTAGGGTATATAGGCCCCTATTGGTCCTAATAATTGGTATCTGAGAGAAGGTTTCTTTTATCAAATTTGTTTTCTCTAACATAGTTTAGTCGATTGATCAAGTTAAAGATCTAGTCTTCTTTTATCAAATTATTCCATTGAAAAGGGAAGAACATCAACGAAGAAGCAGAAAGCTGGTGGAATTACCCCTTGTAAATGTGTTAATGGAAAGAGTGTGATTTAGTTAAAGGAATCATGTAGGGAATAGAAGAATGGGTTGGATGAATCATACTATGAAAATACTTACACATTCAATGATGCTAAAGGAATGAGTGAAGAACTTGATTTTCCAAGTGATGTTGGAACCCCTGATGATGAAGAAACACCATGAGGTCGAAAAGAGAAAGTTTTCCACAAGGCAAAGGAATTGGATAAGAAATTGGATGAAGAGATGAAATATAAATAAATCATGATCCATGTAATGGAAATTGATGTTAACAAGCTAATAGGATTAAATCAAAGGCTTATTGATGTGGCTACTAACCTAATGGAGAAGAATTAGTCTCAAGATGAACAACTACAAAATATGGGTAGAATGAAAGGAAGACAAAAGGATGATGATTATGAAGATAATAACAAGTCAGATGAAGTTCAGAATATGAAATCTAGAAATGATGATCTAGAAACATAGTTTTCTGAAGAAGATCAAAAAAATCAAAGGCTTCAACAAGAGAATTAATCTGTCTCTGAATCTGTTTCTATGGAAAAATGGAAATGAAAAGAGGAAGGTGACATGGTAGAGAAGCTCACACGAGAACTGAAATATGATATGAGGTGTGGAAATAATATCAGAAGATAACTCAATGCCCAACTGGAATCAAGGGATATGAAGATTAAAAAGTTGGAAGAAGAACTAGAATCAGTGGAGAAGGAATTAGAGAAATCAAAAGCTAAAGGAAAGCCTAAAATGAAGGATGTCTTGCACTTACTATTTGATCATCCTTAGGCAGGTGATGAAGAAATGAAAAGAAAATTTTCTATTTATGAAAAGATCCAAGAACAAATTATCTCAGCTCAAAGACCACACAGTTTGGGAAAAACTGTTACTAGATTTGATGAATTCCCTCCCATGCATGACAGAATGAGAGGTGTGAATAGTTCCAGAAGTAGAGAAAATCCTATAGCTGCTGGAGATAGGCCTAAGAGGATAGTTCCAAGAAGTAGTGATGGCATGTGCTATTTCTGCAGGATTCATGGCCACACATCAAGCTTCTGATTAAAGGCACCAGAATACATCTCAGGCAGTGAAAATAGAAACATTAATAGATCTGAGAAGAAGAAGATGTGTCATGAGAAATCAGGAAGAATAATCTCTTAGAGGAAAGCATCTGTTAGATTCTATTACTGTGGAACAATGGGACACACCATGAGTATGTGTTAGGAAGCTCAAGAGCCCCATGTCAGAAGAAAAACTCAAGGTGTATCAGCATCCCAACATAGAAATGACAAAACGAGGTATGTCTTTGATGGGAGATGTTTTATATGTTCAGATTATGGGAATTTGGCAAGAAATTGCAGCAAGAAGAATGCAAGAAAGGAAAAGGAACTCGAAAGGATAATCTTGACCCCAGTGATTCATAATGAGAAATTATACACTGGGGGACAAAGTAGAAAGGGGAATAATAAGATTCGAGCCTCAGGGGAATCATATGGAGCTGAATGAAAGGTGTATCAGTCACCTCCTCTATCATACTCACAACAGCTCTCATGGAGAAAATGTGAACAAGCCTGGAAGGTTAAAGGGAGATCTACTCCAGCTATGATAAAGAAGAATGCATGCTTAGTAGAGGACTCACCAACAGAACAAAATGTTGTGGTGACTCAAATATCTGATAAAAGAAAGATAAACAAAGAATGTACTAAAAACATCACTTGTCGTGTGCCATAGAGAGATGTTAAGGAAAGTGGAAGATCCCTAGAATGGGGGAAGAAGAAAGGGAATATTCCAAATAGAGATATTCCTACTCAGAGAAGGAATCAAGGGAAATAGAATTTTGGTGAAACATCAAATAAGAAAATTTGTACTAGTGGGTTTAAACCCCAAGTGGTGAGAAAGGCCAGGACTGCAGAATATTCATATTAGAAAAAGACTCATCATGTAGGTAATGAATTCTTAGTCATATGGCCAGAGCAATTGAATTTGGAAAGACATCTAGAAGAAGAAAATAAAGAGTGTGATGCTCTTCAAGAAAGAATCAATGGGTTGACCCATCGGGATCGACCATAATCCTCTTCTTGAGGATTTCATAAACACCCCTCTCCCTATGTATGTAAATGATATTAACTGATGATTCATGTGTTTCAGGTTTTAGGGAGATACGATCCAAGGGGAAGTGGTATCCAAAGATGCAAAGTGGAAAGGTGATATGCTTCAAAGTTTTGATTGACTCAAATTAGGTACCAAAGCTGAAGAAGAAATCGAGTATCAGAGAACAATATGAAGTGATTATGTCATTAACTTTGTATCTTATTTCCTACACTGAGTTTCAACTCAGTAGTCTTAGATATTTTGCTAATGGCTCAATTCCAAGTGGAAGTTGAGAATATATGATGCAGGAGAAGAAGAATGATATGGGTCAAAAAGGTAGGCGTAACCTTGGGAAGGGTTTCACAACATAGGGGGAGCATTCAATAACAAAATCTGATGCAATATCCATCAAAGAAATAATTGGATGACTCAACTCTAGTGTTGCCTATAAAAGGAAGAAAGAAACACAGGGAGAAACAGCAATAATCATGAATCGCATTCTTATATATTTTTTTTCTAAAAAGTGGTATTAGCTGACAGGTTTCAGGATACCAAGAAGCTGGAAGAGAGTATCAATAATGTTTCAACAAGAAGATCAGAAAATTAGTTGAAAGAAATGACTTCATTGGATATTGACATAGTGACAAATTTTTTGTCGAAAGTGAGGAAGTGGTAAGAGCCTCAAGGGGTGTAAAAGTGGTTTATTATGATTCAAAAGATAATTAGACGTGGGAGATTGTTTTGAGGCTAGCAAATAAGAATGTCATCACGACTAAATGGGTCTATCGAAACAAGATGAATGAAGGTGGCACATTGGTTCGAAACAAAGCACGACTAGTGTGCAAAGGATACTCCTAGATAGATGGAATTGATGTTGATGAGACATTTTCACCAGTTGAAAGGATGGAGACAATCTGATTATTTTTTGCTATAGTAGTGCAAATAAAGTTAAAATTGTTCCAGATAGAAGTCAAATCTTCATTCTTGAATGGGGTTCTGGAGTAGGAAGTGTATATTGAGTAGCTAGATGGTTTTCTCATTCATGAGGATGAGAACAAGGTTTGAAGCCTGAAGAAGGCGTTGTATGGGCTAAAACAAGCACCCAGGGCATGGTAATCAAGGCTTGATCAATACATGAAGAACCTTGGTTTCCAACATGGAGGAGTTGATTACAATCTCTATTTTAGAAATGATAGTAATAAAATGATTATGGTGTTGGTTTATGTCAATGACATAATTTTTGGAGGATCAGATGAAGCTCAGTGCAGATAGTTTTCAGAAGTCATGAAAAATGAGTTTAAAATGTCAATTATTGGAGACTAAATATTTTTCCTTGGTCTACAGGTGACTCAAGGAATGAATAGAACATTCATTTCCCAATCAAAATATGCCAAATAGGTTTTGAAAAGGTTTGGAATGGAAAATTCCAAGGAGAATAAGACTCAAGTTGTTACCCGGATGAAACTTTCCAATGATGAGGATGGAAAGGAAATAAATATCACAGAATATAGAAAAATCATTGGAAGTCTATTGTACATAACTGAGACAAGGCCTGACATTGTTTTCTCCACATGCCAATCAGAAAAATATCAGAGTAATCCCAGGGAAAGCCACATGCTCATAGTGAAAAGAATACTTCAGTATATCAAAGGCATCGTGGATTTCGGTTTGATGTATAATGACAAATATTAATCAGTGTTATTGGGTTACACAGATGCAGATTGGTGTGGATCAGCATATGATAGAAAATCAACATCAGGAGGTGCATTATATCTTGGTGGATTGTGTATTTCTTGGTTAGGAAAGAAGAAAGATTGCATTTCATTGAGCACTGTAGAAGCTGAGTATATTGCGGCCACTCAAGCATGCACATAATTATTGTGGATGGAGCAGCAGCTTGAAGATATGGGATTTGAAGGGAAGTATCTGATCAGAGTCTAGTGTGATAACTCAAGTGCTATAAATCTCATCATAAATCTCATCCATCACTCAAGGACAAAGCACATTGAGATAAAGTATCATTTTATCAAGGAGAAAGTCTAGAAGGGAATCGTGAAGTTGGATTATGCACATACAGAGCTATAGGTTGCATACATTTTGACAAATTCCGTACCTAGGGAAGATTTTGAGAGGCATCGACTGGTTATCGGAGTTCAGGCCACTCCCCTCACTTGAAAGAGTATGGATTTGGAACCCCCCCCCCCTCTCCCGAATGTAATATGTGTATTTCCCTAATGTACTGACATGTGTTCTATACTCTATTACAGACTGCAAAGGAGTGACCTTTGGGTTCGTTGACAAAGGGGGAGAAAATAGTGATTGTTCAAGGGGGAGACAGTGTGGCTGTTTGAGAAATCATGAAAGATACGGGGAGAAGTTGTTAGGTGGAGAATCCAGGTTAGGGGAGTTGAACGTGCTTAGCTAGAGAATAGTTTGGACAACACATGAAATATGGATAAAGTGGTTTTGAAGCTGAAAATAGTTGAATCTGTGAGTAAAATGTGGGAGAGTATTAAATCTGACGATTCTAGAAGTGATTGACCAAAGAATAGATATCACGACAGCTGAGGATTTTGATGAAAGCAGAAGAGTGATGTTGGAATGTGGAAAGAATATTTCCAAAAATTGGTATCAGTTTATTAAAAATTGGTATCAGTTTGGTGTCAACAGTGGATGTCATAGATGAAGTGATTCATTGTTGTAATTTCCATTTACTCTTGTTTCTCACACTGATCATTGCTCATGTGGGATTAGAGTATGTGTTGAGTAAATCCTTGATCGCTATCAGAATCGCAATAGGTGAATGGTGGCTTAAGAATTAACGATGTATCCTTTTGTGGAAGAGTTTTCAACAAACCCAAAGGGGGAGATTGTTGGGAAAAAATCCATCAAGGTATCATTGAAGAATTTGTGAGGTGATTGTGATTGTTGACAAAGTGGAAAACTGTGTTGTGATTTTTGACAAAGAAAACCATGACATACTAATTTGTTTACAAAGGGGATTTCATGGTGGAATGTCGAGTTCAATAGTTTTGATCAATGATCCATGTTTTATTCAATGACTTTGACAAAGGAATGGATGATCTGAAGGTGGTATAAAAAGAACAGATACAAGGTGGCGCCATTTTCTAGTGTTTGAAGAATTTTTGGGCCTAAAAATCGAAAAATGAAGAAAAGTAGTTTTTGGAAAAGGGACATGAACACCGTGTACTTGAAGGCTTAGAACTTTTTGTGCCATATATTTTTCAAGATCAGATCATCAAAATATGGAAAAGGAATAAGGGTCGTGCAAGTATTGGGTTGGTCGCATAGGTGACTTGCGCACCGAGAAAGGACTTGTGCGTCGGTGCCTATGAAGATTGGAAACTTTTGTGCCTGTTGTTTTTCTAGATAAGAACTAGAAAATATGGCAAAGGGAGAAGGGTGCCCAAGTTTGGAAGTGGGTCGCGCAAGTGACTTGCAAGGGAAGAGACATGCACGTCGAGACATGCACGCTGAGGGTAGACTTGCGCGTCGTCACGCAGGGTGTCCAAATGCCTATAAATACATGACCACCCATCCTTATTTTTTATATAGATCAACACTTATAAAAATCAGAGCTCCCATCACATAGATGTGGTGGTCTCTCAAGTGGTGTGTGGTCCTGTAGGTGCACTTGTGCGCCAGTGTTTCAAGTTGCGCGTCGGTTGGTAGTTGTGCGCCAATATTGCCTTGGGCGTAAAAGGGTTTGAGTCGCACAAGTTTGGAGTTGCAGAAGATTGCGTCGCGCAAGTGATTGAGGTAGACTTGCGTACCAGTTGTGACTTGTGGGCTGATACTTTCATGCTCGATTAGACTTGCACGCCATGTAAGGTTGATTCATAGTGGTAATTCAGGGCCGTGTGAAAGCTAGAAGATTCCCCGATACATTCGGTGCAAAGAGAGATTCATCTACGGTTGAAAGTTGTACTTCAACAGAGAATCTACATATAGAGGAAGATGCAGTCCTTTATGTAAATGAAGATACCTACAGTTCTATAAACAGTGAGTGGATCCTTTCCAGATCAGTGAGCAAAGGAAGAGGAAGGTGATCCTTTCCACCAATAGTGAGCTAGAGAGAGAGAGAAACAGGGAGTGACCCTTGGAAAAGAAGTGATCTAACCCTAAACCTTGTAAAGGCAGTGAGCCTGGGATAGAGTGATTGTTCCCGAACCGTTGTATCCACATCTAGTGAAGAATAGTGGAATTTGGTATGCCCAGCAACTTTTTGGCATAAGCTCCTTGGGTGTAGCCCAGTGAGGGTGAACCAAGTAAAAATCTATGTGTCTTCCTGCTTACTTCCATGCATTCCATTTAAAAAATCATCATCAGATAAAGAAGAAAATAAGTGATCATTATAAACACACAAGTGCAAAAAAAGTGACCCTTATAATAAAGAGGTCATGATCCATTGGGGTAGGAAGAACATTGAAAAAGAATATCCATACCCTGATTCACCCCCCCCTCTTAGGGTATATAGGACCCTATTGGTCCCAACACATTCTTCATGTTTGCACCCGTGAATGCCCCGACTGCTGCTCAAGTTGGATCCTCATCCACTCGAAGGATATCATCATTAACTCAGTGTATTCAATGTTGGGTCCCCAATGCATTGGCCTGAGAGTATCGTAAACACAATACTATTCTGAAATTAGAGGCTTCCTGACAACACCTCCAAATCAAGAAAAACCCCCATTCATCAGGTTAATGACAACTAGTGGTTCAGAAGAATATGGTTCCAAAAACCACCTTCAACTATTCTAAGTTTTTATCCCCAAAACACAATCATCAATCCCTCCTCTATTCCAAGAAGTTCGACCAAGAGGCCACCCATGGCCTTGTCCCAATGACACAGGGGTCCTTCTTGAGGACTCCGGCCAACAATCACCATCACTAACACCATGCGGTAGAAAACCCTCAACATGATGAGGGTGTTATCTTTGGTTGTTCAACTGAGTTCCTTCAAACCCGAGCACCCAATATGAACCACTGAGGACACTATTCGGACAACATGGAGAAACTTCCTATATATACACCCTCTAGATAAGTCCACCAACCCAACTTGGTGGAAAACAATGAACATGTATATACACACATCCTCATTATTTAAACCAGCCAACAGATTAATTTGGAGGGGCCTAACCAATCCCTCCATTCAAATCCAGTGGAGTACTATGTGTAGGGACTTACACATGCTTAAAAGCTATCAGCCAGTCAACTTACTCATCTAGCTACATTAAAGGAATCCCACCAAACAAATATGGAGGCAACTTGTAGGTAGGAACATACACCTACATACACTCACCAACCATGCCAACAGTATCACCTGTTATCATTGAAAGAATTCTGTTGAATATGCTGGGAAGAAAACATCCAGGGGGAACATACACCTCCCAGCATCCACCAATCCTACCAACAATATCACTTCGTAGCACCTAGAGAATTCAGTCAGAAACCTCTGATGACAAACCTTAGGAAGACTCAATTCTCTTCCCCCAAACATGAGTACTATCAATATCCAATGAAAGGAAAGAGGGATAGATGAAGTTACATACACCAACTCCAGATATGGAATGAATGTATATTCCTGTTTCACCCGCTGAAGTTACTAAACACATTTTAGAAATGTTGAAAGGGAATACACAAATTCTTACCTATATCCTGGAATCCTTCTAGAATATCATAACGGAAACTTCAGCAGTACTAGAGAGAGGGACACATAATTATATCCCTATACCTGGGTTGACTTGTCATTATGCCATCATGGAGTAGATACATACCTCTATTCCAGTACAAGATAGTTATACAGCATACTCCCCCATATCATATGGACAACCGGATCAAGAACATTCACTTATTAGAATTGGATATAATCAACCTATTCTAATGGCCAATCCAAGGTATTCACATACACCTTCCCACGATAACCACTTCTACCTACAAGTGGCCCCAACTAAATGTATGGAAACATCTAAAAAGAAGAATTGCCAAGGATAGTTGGAAAATCAAGATTCAATCTGTGATCTGGACCCTCTTAATGTTGGATTTCTTAAATCCCTTATACATTTATCTATAGAAACTCGAGATCCTACCCTCCCATTTTCAAATTATCAGATTAGTAACTATACTTATGAATTTCCTCATCAGAAAATTCATCATGAATGCTTTCTTTAAGACGATTCAGTAAATTTAGAGAACCTATTTTTAGATAAGAACCACAATAACCCTCTGTGTGGCTAGAAGAAAAATGAGCAAGAGGATATATTCCTTGTTTTAATCCACCATGTTGTTCCTCCCCATGATGGCATTCACTATGATATTTCTCTCTACTTTAGTGTATTTCATCCTCATGATAATTATCCAATTGAAAATTTAGTGATGAAAAATCAGTCTTATCTCAAGGAACATTCCAACATAAGTCTAGTCATGTATGACTCTTTATTACTAACAGGTGGAATACATTCTCAACCAAAAGACATCCCAAGGAAATAGTCACTCTCCAAACCACCCTTGGGTTATTTTCCTTCAAATATAAAATAAGAAAAAATAACTAATCCTATTACTTGTGATAAAAAAATAAGAAGAATCCACTATGGTTAGACCAAGATTAGAAACCTCTAGAAAAATATGAGGAGGATAAGTTAAATATCAGAAAAAAACTGGAAAAGGGTGAAATACTAGTCATATTTTGGCCTTTGGGAACCTCTCAATACAAAATTCTATAATTGATGGAAGAATATTGCATTCATGATATCTGACTCAACATATGGAAGATTATTCATCATCTGAAATACAAAGTATTACAATATTATAATTATCAAAGTAATATTAAGGTAATAGAAGGGTTACAACACAAAATTGACTTACCAACTCTCCTGGTTTCGTGACATCAAAAATTCAAGAAGTAATAAGTATATCATCAATTTTCATGCCTCAATGCATTAAATAAGTTTCAAAAATTGTTTGTAGAAACCCCATATGGTGTTCATATAAGAGGATAGGGTGCACAGGGGGAATTGCATTTCACTGGACTCTAAAATCATGAAATCCTGCCAAAAGTGGTCTCAGGCATTTTTATTTCTCCAGGTCAGCTAAAAAATAAATATGTTCATCACTGAAGAAATGCTTAGCAAGAAAATTCCACGATCAGTCTTCACAAAATTCAGGCCCAAAGAGGGAAATTTCTTGAGAAACTTTTTCATCAAGCTTTTAAGAATATTAATTAGGCCTCTCTCTTATAGGATTTTATCCATCATATTATGAAAATTTCTGAAATAACCAAACGCTCTTCCGAAATTATTGATTTAAGTGGTTGTTGGATAATGCACCCAACTGATGTTCAGACAATAATTCATAAAATCATAAGAGTATCTACGTTAATATCAGATATAGAAGTTTAGGAGCCACCTCATCCTATAGGGCTAGAGTATTTGTTAACCCAACCTTTGGATTCAAGAAGAAGAGACCTAAGGGTTGAGGAAGGAGAACAGGACATGTCCCAACCTATTGGGTTGGGGGATTTTTCATATTTACAATCCCATCCCAATTGGAAGTCAGGTTTCTCTTCATTAGGGAAGAAGGAAAAAAGTGATTTCACAACTGAACTATCCAAGGATTCCCTTTATATTACTTTTTGTCAAATAGTTCATGAGAAATTAGCATATCGGAGAACAAAGTCTCATATAGGGAACAGAAAGAGATGATATTACAAAGATATTGATAGAATTATATTAATTAATTCAATGTTGGTGAATGTAATTAATTCCATTATAGTAGATCCTCCATAAAATGATTCCAGCTGAGGGGAGTTGTAGGATGGAGTTCTTATTCAAAATGTGGTACATACCGAAGAAAATGAAGGAGGTGTGAGTACCCGAAATTAGAGGCTTACCAAAAATATAGGTATTCCCTAAGGTAACCAACTTCTACTTATTTTAAAGGCATCTAATAATGGAAAAGTTAGAGGTTATATCATGTCTCACTATTACACTAGAGAAGGTCAATATCTTATTTTTGAAGAAAGATTTTACCAGCACTAGTAAGAGATAAAGGAGTTGAGAAGACTCAGTGCAGAGTTACTCCAAAGTAGGATTCAAAATAGACATGCCCCACAAGAAGATCATCATCATGAAAATACAGTAGGGGATCCCTAGAAAAGAGGGTATGTTGTAACTATTGATGTGGATAATGAATTACCTTTATTGGGTACAAATCTAGAATAAGATCAAACATATCCATACAGGCCTATCCCCATGGGCGATCCAAGAAACATACCAGTAGAATCACCACCAGCAGTTTTCCAGTCATCACACCATTTCATGCTCCAGCTGTTATACTTTTATAGGTCACGGGTCATCCATATTTTCCTTAAATTCGTATGAATACAATTGATGCATTAGTAACTCGATTGTAATCTATGGAAGAACAGTGTGCACTAATACAACCATAAAATAAATCTTTCCCTGAATGGGTATATCTGATCCATCCCCCACTGAACATTTTGAATACCACATTTCCAAATGATTAATGGTTCAGGAAATCTGATGAATAACTTAAAACATTTTTCTCACTATGATTTAATGATGTGGATCTCTCAACGACAAGAAGCAGTAAAGCTCATATGTTTTGTGAAATCATTATAGGAGTCATCCTTTTCTTTGTATAAAAATTTTCAGTTTTGATCAATTAATGGATGGAAAGACCACCTTAAAAAATTTATTTTCCAATTTATCTGAACATTTTAGAAGACAATAGTTTTTATCTTATAATCTGCAAACAAATGGATAATGAAAGAGTTTTATATTTCGTTTCTTGATGGAAATGATTAACATATTCCTTAAATATATCACTCCCTTAAGAATATTTTCTACCAATCTGTGTGGAAAATATCCATGATGAGTTATGCACAACCCTAATCCATGTGAAATAAATAGGAGGGTTTTAGGACCTTACTTCAATTTCATAAAAATTAGAGAATTATATTTTAGAAACCAAAGATAAATATAGTGTAATCCCATCTGCTTTGAGAAGGTGGAAATGATAATAAAATGATACTACAGTTACACTCAAGCCATAACATGTACTTGCTTCTACATCAAAACCTTCATCATTCCATAAGGATCCACCTCTTGAGCATCAACATCAATGATAACCTCTTCAAGAAGATTTAAAAGATCAAAGTTAGAGACAGTTTGAGGAATTAAAATAAAAATTTTATTCCTTTCAAAATAAATAGGTTCTGAGTTACATCATTTAATATTTGGAAAACAATTTAGTTCAGTTTACAAGGGAAAAAATTGAGTTAAGAAGGAGGAAAGTTTTTCCCAAATTATTTCCTCTTTCGTCAAATTTTAGGGCACCCCTTTTAGGAGTGTTTTGTTTTCAAATATCTCATGAAAAAAATGGTGCAATCTGGAGAAGTGAAACTAAAAATATCATCATCCCATGTAGCATTTATTACTACTACCGATCCAGATGAGGAAGGTGAATGAGAGGTAGTGATAAAAAAATGTGTAGAAGTATGATGATTAGATGGTCAAGAAAATGATCAATAGAACTCATGCCATTCGACGAACACAGTTGTAACAACCAACTCGGCCTTATTCAACTTCTGCTGTAGCAAATCCATCTTCATCAAAAGATCAGTACTCCAGGGGTCAATCCTTAAAGAAGCAACATAGTCATAAGGATAATGAGAATTCAAGAGAATATGAGCTCGTTTCAAGGCCAAAGGTTTCCTTGAATTTGGTAAATTTCTTTCCAAATGTCTCCAAATCATGGGAACCGCTCTGGAAATGACATAAAAAGAATATACTTGTCATTCAGAATCTTTATCATATGAGGAATTTATCTTCGGTTCTATTAACATTATCCACTTTACAGGCCCCTATGCAAATAATGATTCTGGTTACGAACCTAAATTCTCCATACTTTATTGGGGAACAAGGGGATGAATTCAATTTCAAGGATATAAGGGAGGATGGGGATATATTAGAAGCCACTATTTTAACTACACCCCTACTCGAACCATTTATGTGGTAGAAACTCATGAGAGAGACCATCAGCAGTCTCAGTAAGAACAAGGCAACTCTCCCACACATGACGGGATTGTCCCTGACATGATCATCTTGGAAGACGTATTAGAGGCTATACAACCACACTACTAGAATATAGATAGACCTTGTCAGTCTGATCTACCAAGAGTAGAAGTATTTTCCACTTCTTCCCCATAAAATGGCACATCTACATAAGGAGCATCAACTCCCAAGGCACGTGTAAAACTGCATCTCTAAGCTAGAAACCACGGGCCTTTGGGCCAGAAGTATGATATTTTGAAACAAAATTCCCAAGTACCTTCCAAGTTATCAATATTAAGAGCTTTTAATCTGTCAAAAGATCTTAGAGAAGAACTTATTGTGGCTTTTTTAAATCCTCAAGAATTAGAAACTAAGGTTTCTACAGCTGAGGTTTACCATCTGAAGAATGATCATGCAGAATGAAATGCAATTATATCTTTCACAAATAAAGAAAAGAATGATGTTGTATATGGACACGTCAGTCCCTTGTATATATTTTGAAAGCTTAATGATACATACATCTAATGAGACTTCATTGATAATGGATCAAGAGTCAACATCATTCCCATATGTACACTTCGTCGATTGGGTCTCACTGAATCTGACTTATCTCAAACCACTCTGTTGTTGCACGGTTATGAAAAGAATGAAATAGAACCTCTAGGTGAGATTACACTTAGAACTCAGTTTGGGGATCTTATACCTAATTAATATTTCATGGTTGTCTGGTGGGACATATCTTTCAGCATTCTTCTTGGAAGGACATGGCTATATCAACATGCCACCATTCCTTCATCATACCACAAATGTCTCAAGAATTGCTTCAATGGTAAAATTGGTATATTTCATAGTGACAAGGATCCATTAAAAACTTTTAAATCTCAGCATATTGAGGTAGAGGTCTATTACCCAAAGGGAACAATGTTCATGGAAGAATATATAACAAATATCAATTCTCTGAATGGTCTGGAAAAGATCCCAACTAACCCATTCAAACATCTCAGTGTACATTTCGTGTTTCCCATCAATCAAATTGAAATGAAAAACCCAAATCCAAGAAATCATCCAATTACTTATATAATGAAATTTGTGGAAGTTGAGAATGAAAACATGTTAGAAATTGTTGATTTACTAAGAAGTGGTGAAATCTTAAATGGAGATGTCATCATTTCATCCACCAAACATCCAGAAGTCTTTTCTTCATCATCCAGGATAGAAGAATTATTCACATTCATAGAAAAATACAATGAATTTCATTACCAAACATTCATTTTCACTTCAATACTCCCGAAAGATGCTTCATCATCAGTAGTGTTAGAAATGGTTTCTTCTTTTTAGGATGTCAAAATAATGACTCCTCCCCTATCTCTTAGTGTCTTGATTCATCACTTACTATTCCAGAAGAAATAGAAGAAGTGAAATGTGAGGAAAATGATGAAGGGGAAGATAATGATGATTTTAGGGATGCCTCTCCATCATTCGAAGAAGGAGTCTCCACCTCTATGGATGAGCTCAGAGAAATAAATCTGAATACAGAGCAATATCCATGCTAAACCTTAATTAGTGTGTCCCTGACCTCAAAATATATAGAGGTGTACATGTAATTTCTAAAGTGAAACTGATATTTTTTTCACAGAAATATACGGAAATTCCAAGCCATAACACCGATATAGACACTCATCATTTGGGTTTACCAGAAGAGCATTGGGTATTTAAGAAAGCAGCAAGCAGAACGCACCCAACTCATGCCTCTATAATTGAGGTTGAAGTCAAAAAGATTATAAAATATAAATTTATCTAGGGAGTGAAATATTCCAAATAGATTTTCCATATTTTCCTAGTGAAAAAGAAGAATGGGGAAATTATAGATTTCATTTATTTCAAAGATCTTAACTGGCATTTTCTGAAGGGTGACTTTCTGGTTCCAATCACAATACTATTGATTGATGCAACAACTGGCTACAAAGCTCTCTCCTTCATGAATGGCTGCTCTAGGTATAACGAAATTCGAATGGCCCTAGAAGATGAGTAATATATGGCTTTTAGATCCCCTTAAGGCATATTCTACAATCATGCAATGCCCTTTCGCTTGAAGAATTCTAGTGCGACATATCAACGTGCAATGCACCATATTTTTAGAAATCTTTGAAAACATTATTTGAAGATGAACCCGTTGAAATATCCTTTTGGAGTAACCTCTATAACATTTCTCAATTTTGATGTATTCCATCATCAAATTGAAGTTGATCTCGAGAAGATTAAGGTCATCCTTGGTATGTCACATATCAATGGACTAATTACTACCAGGAATCATTTGATATTATCAAGAAATACCTCTTGATCCCACTGGTAATGATGTCCCATGTTGAATGAAATTCACTAATCCTTATATGATGGAATTGGAGTGATCATTGGGTACCTTCATTGAAAAAAAAAGAATGATGTTGGGAATGAAAATAGACTTTACTATCTCATTCGAACCATGCTTGATGCAGAGTATCGATATTTAGATATTAAGAAAAAGGGTCTTGCATTCATCTTTACAGCTCAAAAATTGAGACATTATTTGTCAA
This sequence comes from Viscum album, assembly GCA_963277665.1. Taxonomy (NCBI): domain Eukaryota; kingdom Viridiplantae; phylum Streptophyta; class Magnoliopsida; order Santalales; family Viscaceae; genus Viscum; species Viscum album. The sequence goes on along the minus strand of OY728166.1, from coordinate 1,358,843,493 downwards.
ATCATGAGATCTAATGGGTATCTTGAAATAACATGATCACATTTATACTCATTCGTTCTATTCTTAATTGACATCTGGCCTTGTGGGTGGTTATTCTGCTATAGTTGGATACACAGTTTTTACCTTAGAAAGCAGTAAAAGGCCAAGCTTTAGCATATTTCCTTGCTGAAAACCCATCTGCGGATGATACAGTGTTGCATACTGAATTGTCTAATGTTGAAATCTTGTCTATTCAAGAAAGTCCTTGAAAATGGGAAATGTGACTTGATGGTGCTTCTAGAAGTCCAACTGTGAAGATAACAGGAGGCCCGAAACTCAATAAAGATGGATTGGGAATTGTGCTTATCAAATCATAGAAGAAATTATTTCCATATTCTTTTCTGCTATCAGAATTCTGTACCAAAAATGAAATATAATATCAAGATCTCATCACATTCCTTGAAATAGCACTCCAAGTACCAGTGGAATACATTGAGGTGAAAGGTGATTCGGAATTGATTATCAATCAAATCAATGGGGATTATGTCATAAGAAATTAATAACTAATTCCAATGTGTGATTATGTATTAGAGTTAATGGAATAATTTTTCACAGATCCAACATTGTCTTATGTCCTACGGTCAAGAAATGCTTAATCTGATGCATTGAAAAATACAACCACATCCCTGGTTGATCCCAATTAGGATGAAAAGATCATTAGAATTGCTCATCATTGAGTAGTTTCACATTATTTCTATTAAAAAAAGAGGTAGTTAATGAAATCATTCTTATCTCTAATACATATTGTCATAACATGGGATGGATGATACCCATCATGGAATATCTTCAAAATGGGGTACTTCCACAGGACAAAATTAAAAGAGAATAGATCAAATGACAAGTAGTTAATTTCACTCTTTATGATGGCCCAGCTCATCAGAAGATTATTCATGGACAAGGGTTCAAAATAATTCTTTTTAGATGCATTAATGGGGATGAATGCATGACTATCATGAAAGAATTACATGAAGGAGCCTGTGGTGGTCACCAATCTGGGTATAGGATTTCGGATCATATCTATAGGCTTGGATACTTTTGGCCTTCAATGACACAACATTACACACATTTCACTAATAAGTATAACTCTTTCAAGGTAAATGATAAATGCATTAATCAACCCCCCAAAGTTTCTACACACATCTAAATAATCCTGGAAATTTTCTTCATGGAAAATGGATATAGTAGGACCTTATCCTCTAGCTACAGCTAAGCAGTTCAAGTATATTCTTACTGCAATTGATTTCTTCTCCAAATGGGTTAAGGAAATAGCTCTCAAAGAATGTGGGGCCAAAATAATTGTTAGATTTGTAAGAGATAATATCATTACCAGATTTGGCGTCACTCATTATATATTGATGGACAACTACTACAATTTATGTTATGTTGAAGTAATAATTTATATCAGGAGCACAATATTAAATCCAACCATTCAACTTTCTATCATGCAGCGACCAATGCATAGATAAGGGATTTCAACCAGACCCTATTAGATATACACTAGAAAATGGTAGATAATGATAATAAATATTGGCATGATAATCTTTTTCATTTTTTATGGGCTTATCATACTGCTACCCGTACTTCCACACGGGAAACTAAATACTCGTTGGTGTATAGTACAAAAGTAATTTTTCCTTTTTAAATTCAATTTTCTTCAGACTGATATTCCATCTATGATTAGTTATCTATAGATGAGAATCTTCAAAAGTGATTTGATGAGCTAGAATGATTAATATAAATGATATTTCATACTTTGCATCATTTGGAAGTCTATCAGAACAAAATTGCATGAACGTTTAACAAAAAAGTTCACCATTGATCATTTCTTCATGGAGAACTGGTATTAGTCCTCAAGACTCTAATGATAGCATGAGATAAGCCTCCAAATCCTGATTCATGGTGGGATGGTCATTATTCTATAAATAAGTTCTACTCTAATGGAGCTTATTCTATAATCTAAATAGATAAAGAACTTATTACAACTACAACCTATGAAAGATTCTTGAATAATTACTTTTTGTAATAAAACAAAGTAATATCCTAGTTCAAAGACATTAAACTATATCACAACCATATTCTTCCATGTTGCACAATATTAAAATGCGTAGCGTATTTTTTCATTATCATGCAATGTTAAACTGCATGACATCATTTTTTCTCGCTACACGACATTAAACTGTACGGTTAATGTCTTCTTCATTTGACATTATGAAATCCCCTAAGATACTGAAAATTGGAATTCTCTGTTTTTCTTTAAAAAAATGAGTATCTTCCATGTGTAATCCTTACTCACATCATTACTACTCCTTAGTGGCACATGAATTCCATTTCTCCCTCTGTTTGAATCATATCTTCATAGAGACCTCATTTTAAGAACTATGTGTGGCATGATTCTTATTCCAATGGGATGCATAGAGGGACCTGGATCTCCAAACATGGGCCCAACTGTAACCATAAAGAAATTTATTTCCCTTTCTTCCTCCTGTATATGAACCAAAACTATACAGAGTACTCTTCTAAGATACATGGTTTGATATTCATACCATCTTGTGTCTTAAGTTTAACCATTATTTTGAAGTTTCTTAAAATACCTCATCTCTCACATCAAGCTCAATTGGTGTGGGAGACTATTTTATCAAGAAATACATTGGGATTCATTCTCATTTCAATTTGATACTTAGAGATGCCTAGATCTACAATATTGGGCTCATCCATACCAACAACAAAAAAATATCTCTTCCCCATGTCAAAACATGATTGATATGGGGAACAATGTCATGAACTATTTGTTCCTTGATTCTGATTATGCAAGATATATAGTGATGCTCTGGTCCTATAATCTAGATCAGCGAAAATATAATAATCTTACCCTTATCCTTTATTTCTTATACCATTGTGTTGTAGAGGAGACCTTTTATCACTCCTTGTTTCTCACACTGAGCATATCCCACGTGGTCCTAGAAATTTGGTAAGGATATTATCTACATAAATAAGGTATTTAAATTCCTATTTTGGGTTACATATCCTCATCTCATGAAAATAAACTTCATGATCTCCTTTAAAAGAACTATATTTGTCACGGTTCTCATTTTTATGAGATACATAGTCATTTCATGTCAGTTCACCTTCATCCTCACCGTTAGACGTTAAACTTCATGAAAAGTGGTTGTATTATATTTTATATGAGATACATAGTGACATCCAAACTTTCAATCTCGAGCCAAAATGAATTATGATGTGAAAAAACCTCTTCTCTCTCATGAATGAGTTAGAAGTAATGGGGATATTCAAATTCTATTTATATCAAATCCCCTAATGCCTTTACCGCATGACTTTAAACTGCATAGTACCCAAATAACTATGTATGGATTGATTCTCATCCTATTGAGATACATAGAGAAAACTGTGACATAGATCTTAGTTCTAGACATGGGACAAAAAATTACATATCTTCCTCATATAATTAAAAATCCATGTAAGGCCCCTTTATTTTGGATCCTCTCATTAGAGTTCCCACTAATAAAACCAAAGACATTCCCATTGTAAATATGTGTCAGATCTATGTATGGGACTCCAAAATCATGGAAAATATTGATTCAAATAATAATCTTTTGCATTGAACATCACATTTCATATTTCACAATCATAATCTTGATTACCTTCATATATTTATAATATTTCTTCGATTTCTAGCGACATATTTTCTAATACCTGAGAACTCTTTTATCGGACTTTGTAGTATGTTCCACAAGGTGGACTTGCATAAGATGCTTATATAATGGGACTATCAATCAAAGGATTATACTATTTTTCTATCCATCACATGCCCCAGTCGGCCCTGTATAATACAACCCCCAAAATGGGTTTTGTCAAAAGTGGTAACTTCATTATTGGTAAACCCATCCTATATAACCTTCAAAATATGATAACAATATACAAGAATATTTATTTTGATGTGGTCATCCATTATATATATTTACCATATCCATTCTCTCATCCTAAAATCCTCCAAGACCATGTTTAACCATTTTTTCATTCCATTGGTTCAAATAATATAGAAATAAAATTGGATAATTTTATAACATATCATCTATATTTCCATGATATTATGGTCTTAGTCATATGACCTAAAACTATAGGCACCATACTTCCTACATTAGGGTCATAACATCATAGAGAGTCAATTTCTCTTTTTCTTCTTAAATCATGATTGGAAATACATTTTTTACATCCAGGAACATTTCTCCATAAACCAAACTCTATTCTTTGGGAAAATATGAATATCCATAAACATCCTTCAACTTTTAGAAATAGAATTTTTGATACCCAATAACTTCTTTTCTGACTATATAGTATATACTCCTAGGTGTCCTTGCATAAGTTGCCTACATAACAGGACAATCAGCCAAAATATTCCACTTTTTCGCTATGCATCATATGGCACTATTGTTCCAGTATAATACAGTCCCCATAACAGGTTTTTCAAAAAATGGTAACTTCTTTCTTGGAAAATAATTCCTCTAATGCATTAATCTCTTTCCCATGAAATTCTCCAGATCTAGATATTCCTAAATCATAGTTTACAATTATTATTTTCCGTTCCTGAACATGGTTGTTTGTTTCTAGAAAATTGTTCAAGAATTTTGAGACTCATAGACCTTCAGTCAAAGATAATGACCATAAATTTAATCCCTCCAATGTCTTTACAGTATGAATTGAAACTACACCGTATAGTTTCCTCGTTGCGTGACATGAAACTGCATAGCATAATGTCCTTTCTACATGAATTTAAACTACACAGCATAGGGTCTTTGCTACATGACATGAAACTACACAGCATAATGTCCTTGCTACATGACTTTAAACTGCATAGCAGAATATCAGAAAACCCATTTTTAAAAAATATATCCTCCTTTGTTCGCCAAATTCATATAGGAGTAGTTTTTCATTCATGGTCTATATCAGCATGGATGGTCCCTATATTCGCAAAAATTATTCATTGGAAAATCCACCCACTGTGGTCTCGAGACATCCAAATTTGAACCCCCTTTATTTATCAATAATTCAATTTCAGAATTATTGAGGACTATTTTTCCTGACTATGCAGTACATGACCATAGATGGACTTGTATAAGTCACCTACATAAATGGCATGTCAATCAAAATATGCCAATATTTAGATATACATCATATTCTCTAGTTGTCCCTACATAATACATCCCCCATAATGTGTTTTTTCAAATAACGGCAACATAGTTCTTAGATGAGACCTTTTCTACTCTGATACTTCAAATTCTAGATTTGGTAACCATAAAAAATCGACCAAATCATGACCCAAGATTCCCCTTTGAAGTATCTAAGAAAATATTGTGACATTTATATCCATCAATCTTTGATTAAATATTAATACCAAAATTCATTGTTAAAGTTATTCGACCTAAAAAAGTTTCTTTATTAGTCCAAAAAGCATGAATTTAAACTGCCTACTAAAAAATACATAGCACTCACAAGGTTGAAAACCCACAAAAGAAACTCTTGAAAAAAGATGAGTCTCAACTCACTTGATCTACACATTGTTTGGTTTAGGCAATATAGTGTAATAAAAAGTCAAAATACAAATAGTTGTTGGGGTTGTCCATCCAAACCTAAAAATATTCAAACTACACTCACTAGGCCCCTTGCTTACATAAAAGTAAAATCACCCATGTCCCTATTAATTTAATTATGATTTTCTAACATAAAAATGTCATGTTATGAAAATCAACTTTGACTTTCAATTACATAAGTAAAGTAGGTATGAAGACATATATATGATTGGTGACAAAATCATTTTCATGTTTATGGAAAAATTGTATAAACATACATATAATGGAGTATATCTATCATATATTATAAAAATATTATTGCTTGACTCTTTATTTGTTGAATAGCCTCATAGTTCTCATCAACCTCTAGATAAAGATTGGTTAGCAGAGCAGTTTCAGCCTCCTTGACCTGACAAAGTGCGTCTTTGGTAGTTTTTATGGAAGTTACCCCTTCTCGTTGGGATTCTCTAAATGATTATTTTATTTTCTCAAGCCAATTTTTGATATTATCCATTTTTTATTGAAGATGTTTCATTTCCCTAATTGTCTACATAATTTTTTGATTCAATTCCACCAACATTTTTTATGGTTTACTTATACCTTAGATACTGCAGCTCAAAAAAACTCAATGTTTGTATGTTGTTTATCCATTGAAAGATCTTGCTGAACTTTGTGTTCCTCCTCCCACTAGTGAGTGATTTCTTCTACCACATTATAAACGGGGTGGTAATCAAATCCAAAAAATCCCATTACACTGAATAATTTTGTAATTCATCCAAAATGTGGGAGCATCTCATCCAAAGGTTTTTTAGAGATTAGATCCAAAATAACAATCTATGTTTTTTGAACCTAATACTGAGAGCATACTGCATCTCTAAATCCGAATCGGAATCACTACTATGAAGATGAACATATTCTGGAATCAGATCATTCAAGGAGGTTTATGGCTCTGCTTCTTTCGAAGAAGTAGGTTCTCCAACTTCCATTGTGGGTTGATCCAATGTAGGAGATTCACCTTAAAAATCAATCATGGAGCTGATATCCCTAAATGGTGGATTGGAATGATTTTTAGTTTCAAAATTAAAGAAATATTAAAGCATTGTTAAGATAGTTAGTAAATTTTACCTGGTAATAAGTTGACTGTTTGAGTATATTCTTCCTCAGTATTCCTGGTTTTAGTAGTTTGAGTAAGTACTTCTTGGAGAGGAGATTCTCCTCTGTTTTCTCAGTCACTATAACCATAGTCTCTTTAGAATCTCCTAACATTGTATTTTCAGTTGGTGTCTCTTAAATATTAGCAGAAGAAGGATAGAGTGGAATGCCTTGTTCTTGAAGGGCCTTTTCAATGTTCTCTACAAATAAAGCTTCATAAATTGAGTTTTAATATGAAGTATTAGATTAAAGAATAGTTATTCTTGACAAATAAAAGAATGATAACTTACATCCTTTCAATTTCTCATGGAATTTCCCAAAATTATTGATAGAACCTCTAATATCAATATTTGGATTAAGGGAATCTATCATTTCAGTGTATACAGATTGTATGTTATAGAATCCTCACCATTTAAGGTATGCAAAAATGTTGGTTGATGCCCTAATTGGATCTGCTGAAATTGTGTTCTTTCAATTCTTCAACTGGTGCAATGTCATCACATCTTTTCAGGCAAGGATCATCACTGGTATCTACTTCAGATTTCCTAGGATCCTCATTCCTTCCTTCTAAAGCAATAGGAATATCAGCATTGATTATCACAGGATCAATCGGTATACGAAACTGATATGAGATATTATGGAGAAAAGAATTTCAGAAACAACATGTGATGCCTATAATAAATGCATTTGATATTACCATGACCCTTTTCTCTCTCTATATAAACAGAAGTAGATTCAACCATATCCATTGGTACTTTTTTTGTTAAGGTAACAGATTCATTAGAAAGAATTTTTAATCATTGTGGAGTTTTCTCCTCCGACCTTGAAGGAACGATTTTTAATCCATTCAGAAAAGAAAGAGATGATGATCCAATGAGAATATGAACATAGTCACCAAGGTGTATCAAGAAATTCATAATACTAGAGGATAAAATGAATACAAACTTTTTTGAGGTACACTTAGGATCAATATCAATGAAATCATGCATCTCTTTTAATAAGATAATAGAGAGATTGAAATACTTCTCTTAGTATTAGAAACCTGAGGTAGAAGCTGAGGATTTTCTATCATTATCCCCTCTATCTTGGTTTTTCCTCCTGGAGAAATTTTATAGACACAAGGGTTTCATCCAATCTATTAATTTGTGTTCTCGTGGGTTCATAATTTGGAAACTCGAGAACCTTTCCTGAGGTTACATCCCAAATTTCAAGCTGGAAAATGAAATCACATAAAAATTAGTTATATTGAATGATTAAGTAGAATTGAAACAAAAGAAAAGTGAAATACATTATTAGTATTAACATAAATGTCATTTTCCTCTTTAGGGTGAACAATTACCCCTTCACATATCTCTTGATCCATCATATAGAATACTCATTTTGAGGTCGAGACTTGGTCATCAGTTTCATATATAAAGGTATCCATCTCTGCATTATGATTCCTTACATCATCCATATTACTATCCAAATGACAATCAAAATGTTCTCTAATATCACTCACATCTTGTATTCGAAGGCTATATTGGAGGAATTACCATGCATCCCAGAGTTCATGATTCAATATTTTCTAGTATTTAATTACTAAAGGTCACAGATAATTTGGTTTTGATATGGATGGATGGGGAGAAAACTCAACACCCTCTGATTGGAAGGCCCCACCTAGATTCTCTTCTTCTTCAGAATAATCAGTAGATCAGATGGTAGTCTTTTTTTGATGATAGAGACTAGATCGCCTCAGTGATAGTGGTATTATTTCTTTAACCATATACTTCTAGGTGGATGTTTTACCGATATGTTTTGAAGGTTCTAAAGCTTTTTGTGCCTCTTCATAATCTTTTTCATGAGGCCTTTTACCAAGGTTTCTACAAAAAATAGTTGTCGTGGTTGCTAATTGATATATTCCTTTTTTTAAATTCCCCCAAGGGTATGAAGAAGCCTGATATTTGGAATTTCTAGCCTCTAATTAAATTGATGCAGCCTATGGAGGTAACGTAATAGATAATTCAAACGCATCTAAAACCATTAGAATCCATAATTTTTAGGATATCATTGGGTGTTTCTCATTACTAACATACATGGAAGGAAAAGTGCTTGTGTATTCCAGACATTTGAACTGGAGATCCAACCTATAAGGGATATAAGCCTCATAGATGATTTCACCATCAATCCTGGTTAATAACATGCTATCCCTGAATTCCATCATATAGGCCCCCAACTCATTATTTTCATCCTTACCATCATAAAAAAAATGTTCTAGTTGGTAGGTTACCAAAATCAAAGAAGCTGAATTCTCCCAATGCATTCAGTTACCTCAACACTTCATTAGTTTTTAGGATCAAAGGCTTAATCCCAAGTAATTTCTTAAAAATGGGGTAAATCGATCATTGCGGAATCTAACTGAATTCAACACCGAATATGAAAAAAAGTGTTTCACAGTCCAACCCCACAACAATTGAAATAGTCTTGCAAGTCTAAATGGAGCCTTCTCATTGTAGAAATGCAACAGGGAATGATATATTCTTGCTAATAAAAGGGTTTCTAACCCAATATATTTCCCCTCTACCACCTTGGATTCAATAACAAAAGTATGTGTCCTTACACCACCATCAGAATCACAGATTGAAATCGAGTAAATTCTTAGCCACATGGAATGGAAGTAGGATAAGTGTACCTTTGCATCAATATCACACTTGACTTTATAAACCTAGTTCTTGTAGTCGTATCTCTCCAATGTGGGCCAGTATGTTCCTAAAATACCTCAATTATCCATAGTTTTTAAAATGGTAGGACATCCATATGTATGAAATTTCTCTTTCATTGGTTCCAAAAAATCTTTCATCCACTCTCTTGCATGAATATCATCTCTAGAGATAATATCTTTCTTTTATTTCAGAAATTTATTTTCTATTTTGAATCATTCATGAGAAAATGGTGTTTTCTTGGTAATGTCACCCCATGTTTTTACTGGTGTAATGAATTCATCATATATCTCCCTAAGAATTAGAGCACCATATATTTGGTAGATATCCCATAGATGATGTCAACCTAACCATGCATCAAGTGGAAATAATGTTTTTTAGACTCCATTGGCTCAGAAATTCAATAATGAAGTCTTTTTTGTAAACATGAGTCTGTCCTATCTAGAGAGCTTCATTAATGTGAACATTAATTGCTTCTTTCATAAATTAATAACAAGTCTAGCATAAACAAAACACCCATATCCATTTAGGTTTAACTCCTTCTCCAAAACAAAGTTCCCAATCCAACTTCGAGCCATTAGAATTAACTTTCCTTGAAGAACAAAAGGTTGAATCATTACTATGCAGCCTTTTCTCTACAACATAATCTTTTATATTAGAGGTATAACCACTATGGTGTAGGATGAATCCAATAGGGATTTTTCCCTCATGAATAGGCTTACCCTTCGTGGTAATGCTCAAAAAATGACAGTTATAGTGTTCGATAGACCAAGTATTAGGAAAATATCTCTTATAAGTTAGTGTATGGGAATCTTGAAAAATTCCATTTTCGTATAGAGGCAGATAGCGGATTCTTGGATATTAGTGTTAATATAGAATCAAGACATTCAGTAACCCAAGGAGGGTACTCTCAACTACGTAATAATAATTCGGTCCAACAATTTCCGTCATTTACTTTTGATGAACATTATCTTACTTAATTGTAGTCATAAGGTGATAAATTTCATGCAAAATAATTACAAAATTTTCCCCATAATGTTTGAATTTTTACTTAAGAATGTTCAAATTTTAACATAAAGGAATTTATGAATTTTGAAAATTAAAATATCTGCATAGATCCTTCGATGACATCATCTATGTGGGTCCTTCGACAAGGATCCTCGCACAAGTCCTTTGATGAATTCCTTCCATGTAGCTCCATAGCTCAAATGCTTTTACCTTGAGAAACTTTCAATGGACCTATGTGAGGTCACAACATGGTAAATATCGACAAAGGAGCTGTGCAACAAGAACAAAAAAATCCAAGATTCCAAGTGAATAAAATCACAAACGAATGGGGGTATTTATAAACACTGTTGGACTACTCATGTTCTAATCTAGTTTTAATGATAAAAAATCCTGTTAAACTTGTTTAATCAATCACAAATCATGTGTAGAGATGGTTGGTTTCCCAATTCTTTAAATAAACGTTCACAAGATCTTGATTCTAATAAATCATGTTTGATTATTATAAACTATTTTTAACTGTGTTCTACAATGTTTTTATTATATTAATGATTAAGTCGAATTCCTTCTGTGAATATTACTGCTTAAGACTGTTTACAGATATTTGGATAATTCTAAGAAACCATATGTATACCACTAGTTCTAGTTTTTGGAAACGACCCTGACACTGTGACCAAGATAGTGTGACCCAGACGGCATGACCCAGACACCATGACCCAGACACCGTGACCAAAACATCATGACCCAGACATTGTGACCCAGACACCGTGACCCAGAAACCGTGACCCAGACACCGTGACCCAAACACCGTGACCCAGACACCGTGACCTAGACATCGTGTCCCAGACACTGTGACCTAGACACTATGACACCAGTTCCTTACGACCATCACCAAGACACTATTAAATGTTTGGAAAAGGTCTAGACACAGTGATCCTAACACCACATTTGTGCTATCGGTTACTAATCTCAATGCAACTGTGGTATCATGAATTTCTCACCACTCAAAGGAAAAAAAGAAGACACTGTTTCATGGTGACACCATTATCAAGTGATACAGTTTCAAGAAAAACCGTGACACCATTCATTAATATATTGTTTTGTTTTCAATTTATTTTCTAATGGACATATTCAAGTCAGTAAAAAGCACTGACATAATTAATGATTATTTGTAGACATTTCACCTGAGATTACGTGGTACTATCTTGTCAGCTCCACCACATGAACTCCATAAGAAAAAAGAAAATTGTGTCAATGGAACAAAAGGGAGAGGAGTGAGTATTTTGAAAAGTGAAATGATATATGCAACAAGATAAAACTGAAGAACATACAAATCACTCTCAATTCCAAAATGTTGTACTACCATATATTTGATCCAAAAACATATTCATTGTACCAACTCTAAGAAGACATTGAGCTAGATAGCTTCCACCATCGAACTGGAAACCAGAGCACCAGACTTTCGATACTCTATTTTTCACAAGAGGACTCAATACTTGCATATGCTTCATCCTACAAGTCCATAGCTACATAGAATGACACTCAGAGCACTTATAACCCTTTCTCATCATCTTTTATCTATTGTGTACTACTTTATCTTTTGTGTAGTGTGTGTGTGTGTGTATTAAAACACACATTTTCTCCTATATTAAACTAAAGGATACAAGGTATCATTCCTCTCATATCTTCTTACATAGGTTTACTCCCACAGATAAGTGTGGAAGAGGTCCTTGTATGACCTGGTATTTTATACCCACAAAGAACTGTGTAAGAGTTCATGGGACCTAGATAGTCCTATTCCCTATTTTTTTACCATGATTGAGAGTGTGGACCAAGTTTACTATTATAAACTGCTTGGTAGAAGTTGATCACTAAGTATAGTAGATTAAGTATCGTCTTGAGACTGAACCAATAGTTTAATCCAATGTGTCTTTTATTTTAGTTTTTCTCTATTTTAATTTATATTTTTTAAAACTATATTTTTTCATTGATATATAGTTTAGAAATTGTTTGTAACTATTTGTAACTAGTACGTTAGTTTCAAACGTTATATTAATCTCTAGATTAGTATAGCTAAGAACTAATCAATCTTATGAGAAATTAATTGAATATTTATTACTTTTATAAATTCACTACAAATTGAATTTGATTATATTTTTAATTGGGAGAAATTTTTCAGAGAACCAATTTGTAACAGGAATTTTTATAGATACTCAATTAACCCCCTCCCCTCTTGATGAATCTAATCTGAATAACATTTGGTATCACAGGAGTTTAGAATTTTTTCATTTTTCAAATATTTTTCAAATATTTTTCAACTATGATTATTGTTGTCTTTCAATGAATATAAAATTTATATTATTTATAAATTTTTATCTCTATGAAATGCTTTTACAATTTATTTTATGGAAAATCATTTAGATAGAGCTGTTATTAATATAGCAGCTTTATTTATTGGCACCAACTATGCTCAGTGGATGTTTAAAATGAAAATTCATCTAGAAAGAATGGGATTTGAAATCTGGACTGCTATTAAAAGTAAATATGTAATTCCTAAAACTGTTAGAAACACATGGGATGAACCTACCATGACATCCTGAAATAGTAACTGTAAAGAAATGAATGCATTATATTGTGCCTCAGGAGATGAAAATTTCAACAGAATTTCTTATTGTAAAACTACTCAAGAGATTTGGGACACCTTGTATATTTATCCCTAGGGAACCACTAATGTGAAAGAAATGAGGCTAAATACTTATAATATAAGTATGATAACTTTAAAATTAAGCATGATGAATATATTTCTGATATGTATCTCAGGGTCCAAAAAACTGTCAATATTATAATCTCTCTTGGAAGAGATGTCACTTCCAACGAACAAGTCACGAGGATTCTTAGATTACTACCTGCTAGATGGAGAGGAACTTATGTCTCAATTAGAAATTCATGTGACATAATAAAATTACCTATCAAATAAATCATTGGGAAACTAATTATGTATGGAGTAAAGCTGAAAATCAACAAGGAAGAGGTGGATGAACCCAAAAGAAAATTTGTGGCATTGAAGACCACCGCCTATGAACACAAATAAAAGGAGAAACTAAAAGTCTCTGTAGAAAGTTCCAGTAGTTAAAATCATCACCCGACAGTGATGAGAATATAGATCAATTATCCAAAAGGTTTAATAAATTTAAAAAAAGGAAGAAAATTTTCAAAATTCATCACTTCAAAGGAAGATATGATCAAAAGGGAAGTTGTAATAATGACTGGAAAGGAAATGACAAGTCTGATGAGATAGTATGTTAAAAATTTATGTGAAAGGGACATGTAAAGGCTGACTGTCCCAAGATCAAATATAAAAATAAAAATGAGGATAAAAATAGAATGTGTAAAAAGAAAATGAAATCAACTTGGAGTGCTTCTGAGGACAGTCCACGTGACACAAAGTCATTACATAATGAACAGACTTACAAAGCTTATATGTGTTTCAGGAACAACATATCTGAGGTAAACCTGGAATATCTTGTACAAAATTATAATTATTCTGGAGATGAAAGTGATTCTGAAAATATTTTTAAAGAAGAAATGTTTCAGTATTGCAATTTTTTTAAAGACCTGACAATTATTATTTTTATTAAGAAAACACTTTTATGGAAAAAGTGAGAAACCAAAAGTCCAACAATATAGCCAAACAAACCCAAAAAACACCAGGAAGAGCAGGAACTACCACATACACGCAACAACACCACCACCATCCCTAAGTTGGACACTCGGTGATCCCATGAAAGCATGGTCCCTCCCGATGTTTCCATCCCTCCGAATCATCCATGACCCAAATGACCTGCCAAGGAAATGGTAGAGTTCTCTAGCCCGATGAGGGAGCCCCGACAGCACTTCCCAAGTCAAACCGGGGGAGAAGCCTCATAGGAAAAGGAAATGTTACCAAAACACAACCTTAGCCTATTATTTCTTTCTTCCCTGTAGAGATTCCAATGTATTATCCATACCTTAGCCCTAGGATCTTATCCAATAACATCTTCCAAATAGTTCTCCATTTTGTCCCAAGTGCGGATATATTCCTCTTTCTTGTTTTTCTTGTCATTGAAGCCTCTCATTAAGATAAAGTCTTTCTTGTCAATCCACGTTTCCTGTTCGTGATCGAATTCCACTCTTACCGCCCTTCCCATCATGTCAACCTCTTCCTGTGGAATGTCAACATACAGAAACTCCTCGACCATATCCTCCTCGGAACTAAGGATGGGTTTCTTTATAGTCCCTATCTTCCTAGTAGAAATTTCCATTTCATCTATGTTCCCCTTGCTTAAAGTCTGGTTCACCACATTGGACATTTTCACCGGTAGTTTCTTCGCAGGGTGGGTCTCCAATGGAGGGGGAAGCAAGGAGTAATTTTCTTAAAGAGACATGTAAAAATCTAATAGATAAATACTAGACATTAAAGAAATAGTATGCTCTTACTTTAGCTGTTAAATCTATACATGTTGTAGAAAGAGAGAAAAATTTTCAATTACACAAAGAAAAAAATGAATTAAAGATATCTATTAAGAAATTGAAAAAGGATATTGAATGGATAACTAATAGTAAAAATAACTTGGTAGAAATTCTAGGAAAATAGATTTCCCATAAATACACTACTAGTATTGGCCATCAACCTTGTAAAATAAATTTTTTTAAAAACAATTTTTTTTATAAATCAATAACATACATCTTTACTCCTAGTTCAGGAAAACAATTTTCCAGTTAAAACTATGATACACTCTCTACTGTTTTGATTTTTTCTTGGATAAATAGATTTTATTTCTCCAATACTTTACATAATAATTATTAGAAACCTATGAGGCTGATGTGGGTTCTTAAAGCACTAGTTACTACTATTAATCAACCCAAACAAATATGAGTACCAAAGTCTGCTTTTATTTGAATATTTTGTTGGAAAATTATTTTAAGATCTCATGTAAAAGCTTATGGTACTTGGACAGTGGGTATTCAAGACACATTCTAGGAGACTATTCATGTTTCAAGAACCTAATAAAAATTGATGGTAGGAATTTCACATTTGGTGAAAATACCAAATGAAAAAATCATTAGCCTTGGCCAAATCGGTAAATATAACTCAATTTTAATTTCCAAAGTACTTTTTATTGATGGACTGAAATATAATCTTCATAGTATTTTACAACTATGTGATGATGTATTTCATTTAAAATTTGAAAATGATTATTTCAATGTATTTAATTATAAAAATTAATTAGTATTTTCTACATAAATAAATGAAAATATATATTTTGTTAACATAGATTCTTTAGTTTCTCAAAATGCTTCATGTTTAAAAGTTTTTCACAAAGTGTCTTTTCTTTGGAATAGAAGACTATGACACAGGAATATTCAATCCCTTATAAAGCTAACTAGAAATATTATTGTCAAAGATATACCCAAAATAGAGTTTCCAAATGATAATGTGTGTAATCCTTGTCAAAAGGTAAAGAAACCCATAATTTCCTTCATACAGAAAAAAAATATGTTTCAACCTCTCAACCTCTCAAGTTGATTCACATGGATTTTCTTGGACAATCTAGAGTTTCTAGTTTAAATGTGAAGATCTATGTTTATGTTCTTGTAGATGAATTTTCTAGATATACATGGACTTTCTTCTTGTCTAACAAAAGTTATGGCTTCTCTAACTTCAGAAAATATTCTCAAACTCTAGATAACCTTAGTGGACATAGAATTAAATCTTTATGAAGTGACCATGGTCCTGAGTTTGAAAATCAATACTTTGAATCTTTTTGTTCAGACAATGGCTATAGTCATAATATCTCTGCCCATAGAACACATCAACATTATGGAGTTGTCGAAATAATAAATAGGATCTTGCAAGAAATTTCTAGAACCATGCTTAGTGAATATGACTTATCTATTTATTTTTTTGGGTGAAGTTATTAATACAGCATGCTATATTATTAATAAAGTACTGATTAGACCTATTCTTAAAATAAATCCATATGAGTTATTGAATAATAGAAAACCCAAAGTAATCTACTTAAAATTCTTGGGTTGCAATGTATATATCCTTAATACTAAGGAAAATCTTGACAAATTTTCATCCAAGAGTGATGAAGTAATTTTTCTAGGATACTCAATATCTAGTAAATCCAATATAGTGATTAAAAAAACTATATGTGTGGAGGAATATATCCATGTCTAGTTTAATGAGAAATATCCACATGAGCTTAATACCTCTCTAGAGAATCTTGAGGATGCTATATCAAATATGGATATCAATGTTAAATCATGTAACTATCCTAGAAAGGAATATGTAAAAACTTCCAGTTCAGGAAATTCTCCAAATTCAAGTCCTAATGAACCCGAACCTTTTAAAGAACCTGAAATCACTAGCCCCTCTTTTTCTAGAGCAATTATAACCCTTAAGAACTATCCTTTATATGGTTTTGTAGGATATTTAGATAAAGGAACACAAACTATATATTTTCTTAGAAATCAGGTTGAACATCAAGTTTTCTTGCCAAAACATGAACCTAAATACATTAATGATGTAATCAATGATGAATTTTGGGTGATGGATATGCAAGAGGAACTTAATCAGTTTGAAAGGAAAAAAGTGTGGAAACGTTTTGACCAACCAAAATCTTATTTACCATATGAACTAAGTGGGTGTTTAGAACTAAGGTAGAAGAAGCTAGTGACATAGTTATAAACAAGGACATATTGGTTACAAAATGCTATAGTCAGGAAGAAGGAATTGATTATGAGAAGATATTTTCACCTATTTCTAGACTTGAATCCATCAGAATACTTCTTTCTTATGATATCCATATGAATTTAAAAGTATATCAAATAGATGTCAAGAGTTCATTCCTAAATGGGTATATAGCTGAGGATGTCTTTGTTGAACAACCTCGTTACACAAATCCTCACTTTCGAAATCATGTTTTTAAATTATCAAAAGAATGGAATGGTTTAAAGAAAGAACCCAGATGTTGGTATGATAGATTAAGTACTTTTCATATTTCCAAAGGTTTTAAAAAAGGTATATTTTATCCTAACCTTTTTATAAAACTAATTTCTAATGAATTTTTAATAGTTCAAATTTCTATAGATGATATTATTTTTGGATCTTCACACAATTCCTTAGGTATTTAGTTTTCTAAAATGATGCAAAATGAATTTAAAAAGAGTTTAATGGGTGAAAAAATATTACTTCTTGGATTTCAAATAATTAAAAATAATGATGGTATTATTTTAAATCAAAAAAAATAAACTAAAGATCTAGTAAAATATTTTGGATTTTATGGCACTAAAAGTATTGATACTCTAACCAGTACTACTTATAAGTTGGATCTTAATGAAGAAGGAAAATCTATTGATCAAACCAATAATATAGGAATGATTGGAAACTTACTCTACTTAACCGCTAGATGACCTGATATTATGGTTAGTGTATGTATGTGTGATCATTTTCAAGCAATTCATAAGGAATATCATTTTAATTTTGTTAAAAGGATTTTCAAATACCTTAAACATACACACAATGTAATCCTATTATTTCCTAGAGGAAAATATTTTGAGTTAGATATTCTAATGTGGATTTTTTTCCATGTAAGTTAGATAGAAAAAAGAACCTCTGGAATAAGTCACATTTTACGAAATTCTCTAGTGTCAGGGTGTAGTAAGAAACAAAACTTTGTTTCATTATCTACTGTCGAATCATAATATATAGTTGTTGGTAGTTGTTATGCAAAACGTTTGTGGATGCAACAAAAATTACTAGATTATGGATATCAATTAATTCATGTACCTATAAATTGTGAACATTCATGTGCTATTAAAATCTCAAAAAATCATGTTTTACACTCTAGGACAAAACATTTTGATGTAAGACATCACATTTTGAGAGACCATTATCAAAAAATTGATATCACTTTTGAATTAATTTGAACTGAATGTCATCTTGCTGATATATTCACTAAACCATTAAATTATTAAAGGATATATTAAAATCATACATTATTTAGGAATGAAAAATATCAAGTAGAAAGTGTACTGTTTCAAAACTTATTGTCTCACATCTTACTATTTCATAGTTTCCGATTTCATGATTTATGGTTTTACAAGTCACTGTCTTAGAATTACTGTCTCACTCTCATAGTTTTACAAGTTACTATCATGAAGTTATTTTTTCATGTCTATGGTCTTGCAGTTACTATCTCTCAGTTACTGTCTTGCACTAACTGCCTTAAATAATATGGTCTCACTGTTTGGAGTCACACCGTAAAGATGACACCATGAAAATCTGTTCTAGTCTCACCAGGACAATTTGTTCTAGTCTCACCATGACAATATGTTTTGGTTTCATCATAATGAATCTTTTTCATTTTATTTTTATTTTGTTACTCTTATCTCTGTGTTGATTATTTTATTATTTTTATGTCTTGATTTTAAATTTGTGATGCTTTCAATCCCTATATGATAAAAACCAAATATTTTTCATTTTTTTCTTCACTAGAGCTCTTTTATATTGAAATTGAAACCCCTCACCTTCAAACAATAAGTTCCCTTTTAGCCACTTAGCTCTCTCTCTAGAACCCTCATTGAATGACCAGATTGAATCACCCAACCTTATCAACTCCTGATAAGCACATATCTCATAATAAAGTGAAAAGGGAGCCGACAGTATCACCCAAAGGAACATTGAACCTGAATCATAGTGATAGAGTAGTAGTAGCAGAAAATGAAATATATCCTAAGTGGTCACAGACATGTAAGTCTTTAGTTTTGAAAATACAGTAAGAGTAGGGATGGTTGAATTGGTTCACAAAAGAGACAAGGTCGATTTATCCAAAAAAAATTCTCAGTTTTATCATTATGTCTTGTTTTCATTCAATACTGAATATTATTTTGTTGTAAGAAGATGTATTAATAATCAGAGATGTACTTTTTTCTTGAAGTTATGGGTTGGTTGCATAGGTATTCCTCATGAAGGAATTTTTGAGGAATACTAGAGAGGTCATCCTCCAACTATTTCTGTTTTGTCTTAGAAGAGGCCCTATGAAGTTTGATTGACAATAAGAAGAAAAGAATATCTATTACTACTGATTTGGATGGTGAAACAAGATTTCTGTTTAAGTTTATCCAGAATCTAATTAGTCTAAATAAATGATATTTTTCAACCATCAAGTATCAAGATGTATTCTTTATACATCTTATGAAATTTGGGCATAATTTTAATTTATGAAAGTATCTTATCCTTCAAATGTGTGAACTAATTAAGGAAACTTCATTTTATTCCTATTTGTTCTATTCAAGGATAATCTATTAAATGTTCTATGCTAAAGTAGTGGTTAAACTAAATAAAGAAGACATCAATGACTACGACTTCTATATCTCAAAGGTTACAATCAAAATGATGAAAATAAGTTGTAATCCTTGGAAAAAGTCTTTGGTGGAGGACAATGAAAGGTTATATAAAAAGGTTAATCTGTTTGAGCATCTTTCATGACCTAAGAACATATATGATCCATGTTTGGAACCAGATGAATTTGTTTTTTTATCCTGATGATGTAGGAGAAGAGGCGGTTGTTGTACATATGGAAGGAACTTTCCTTGAAAAAGAAGATAGGGGTCTACCTGTTCCATAAAATATAGTTGAGAACGAATCACTTGTTACTGAAAAAAGTGTTTATTTAGAAGAACCTTCTTCTAGAAAAAAATATATTTTTAGTGTAGAATAAAATATTGTTCTGGAGGGGCATATAGAAGAAGAACTTACTATTGAGGAAGAGGTTTTTGTTGAGGAACATTTAGAGGAACGTACTGATCCTAAAATTATCCTATCTATTGAAGAAAGAATATATCAAGCCTTTTAGCTAGCTAGAAAAGAAATGTGTGAGGCTATTAGAGATGAAAATTTATAAATAGATCAAGGGACTAAATCTCTTATTCATTTAAGAGAAACATTTGTTAAGGGAGACCAGCATCCCAATCTAGAAAATTTTGAATTTACCAATACTATTGTTCAAAGCATTGTAGATACCTAGTATAAGTTTCCTCGATAATTTGATGTGGATAATGCCTAGGAAGGCCCGAGTTCATGTCATAGACCATTCCATTGTGTTTAAATTGAAACCATTTTCTACACCAGATGTAATCTCTGTTAAAGATCCTGAACCTATCTCAGATCCTATTCCTAAACCTTCCAAAGAACCTTCTACTTACATGAGTCATAGTGATTTGAAAGCTTTTGGAGTTACTTTATTAGATTGATTTTAAAATATCATGAACACGTAGCCTACTCTAGTGACAAGTCTTTGTAAAAGAGATGATGCCTTACTGTAATAGAAAATCATATGGAAGATTCAACCAAAAATGATTCATGAAATACTAGAGGTTAGAATTGAGATGAAGAAGTTGAGTGATGCGGTGAATTCACTCAGGGTTATGGTTGAAGATATGAAAAAATTATTCAACCAAGACAAGGCCCTATTGCTCATCCTGTTGAGGATGTTAGTGGTCAAATTCCCCCATAAAGTTTCATCTCTGATTCAATGGAACATGACTTCAATTTTTGAAAAAGTGGATGATAGAGACATTCATATAGTCAATAAGATGTTTGAGCTTATTGTCAGTCTTAAAAATGACTGATTAGTACAAGGGATGTCTATAGAAAGTTATAAATTTGCTCATGTCTCTCACTTTATCTGTTACAACCTCTAATGCCTCTGGATAGTCATATCAACCCATTGATAGTGATCTTATCATAACTGTTGTTAAAGAGGATCTTCATTCAGTGTTAAGTGGTTTTGATAAGTAAAGTTTACCTACGGTTTTCCAGAATAGTGATAGAGTACTTGACTTATTGAGGATTCATTCAAATATTACAAATTATGCTCAAGAATAAATTACTAAGAAAGTGGATTTCTACTTTAACAGTATTTTCTATAAGAATGATATGACCAATAATTTCAAATATCTTATAAATAATTTGGAAAATTCCTCTTTTCACTCAAGACTTGAAGACTCAATTCCAAAAGATAAAGATTGAACTCATCTGTTAGACATGTTCATGGAGAACAAACAAGATTTAGAGAAGGAAATCCAATATGGTGGTGAGATCATTACTGATTTCATTCAATTGTATAATCCTTATCTTCATGTGAAAATAATTGACATAGTGGATTCGGAAGCTGCACGTTTTCGGCCATGTTTAACTTCTTCCCCATCCACTACTTTTTCTTCTGCCTCAGTGTTGGTATCTAAGGCTCTGAACCAGGTCAAACTTGTTATCCTTGAACAAAACATACCCCATTCTTCCACCAAACCCACTCTGGCATAGACTATTTTTTAAGGGTTTCCTCTTCCTTCTCTGAAAGTTGGCTCAATCTCTTCTTCAACCCCAACTTCTACTCTTGTGTCTCCTTCTGATGTTTCTACCGAGGGAAAAGAGAAGAAAAATCGTGTTGAAGAAAAGTGA
The DNA here is from genome assembly GCA_963277665.1 of Viscum album. Lineage (NCBI taxonomy): Eukaryota > Viridiplantae > Streptophyta > Magnoliopsida > Santalales > Viscaceae > Viscum > Viscum album. Next base: position 1,358,821,507 of record OY728166.1, on the reverse strand, counting down.
AAACTATATTTGATTGGGATGTTTTTTACCTTTTCCTACTACTTGTACTAACAAACATCTTTCCATCAAATACAATTTTCACTGTTGTTTTCTATTCTCTTATTTACCTTCCTATAATCTTTTTGATAATCCAAAAAGGGGGATAAAGAACACTAAAAACAGAAATCTAACTCCTATGATTTTTGATCATCAAAAGGGGGGATATTGTTGTACTCCTCGTGTTTTAATCTTGTTATAATGATCACAAATCCAATTAACCATGTTTAATCGATCTCAAATCATGTGTCGATATGGTTGGTTTCCAAATGATTAAAATAAACTATCACAATATTTGTCCTTATAAATAATGTTTGATTATTGTAAACTATATTTAATTTTTTTGTATAATGTTTTTTTATATGAATTCTTAAGTATAATTCCTTCTTTGAATATTACTGCTTAAGGCTATTAGTATATATTTTTCAATGTCTGAGAAACCATAAGTCTCCCACCAGTTCTGGATTTTGGAAAAGACTCCTACATCGTGACCTAGACATTTTCACCCAGACACCGTGACCCCCACACAATGACCCAAACACCATGACCCAAACATAGTGAACAAGACACCATGACCTAGACACTATGACTCAAACACCATGATCCGGACACTGTGACCCAGACACCATGACACCGGTTCTATGCTACCATCACCAAGAAACTGTTCAATGTTTGGAAAATGACCAGACATTGTGATCCTAACAACGCATTTGTGCTACCAGTTCCTGGTCTCAATGAAACTGTGGCATCATGAATGTCTCTCTATTTAAATTAAAAGAAGAATACATCATTTCATGGTGACACCATTTCCAAGGGATACCATTTCATAACAAACTGTGACACCATTATTTAATTTTTTTTGTTATTTTCAATTTAATTTCTAATGGTCATATTTGAGTCTTTTAAATGCACTAACATAATTAATGTTTCTTTGTAGACATGTCACCTGATAGTATGAGGTACGAGGTGCAGAATACATGTATCCTATCAGCTCCAACACATGCAATCTGTAAAAAAAATAAAAGCATGGAACCAGAATAAAAGTGATAGGGGTGAGTGTTTTGAAAAGTGAACTGATACATGCAACAAGATACAACTGAAGAACACAACTCTCAATTCCAAAAGTCTGGACTAAAATAGATCAGATCCAAAAACATCTTTATAGTAACAAATCTAATAATACCATGAGATAGATAGCTTACACCACCAAACTGGAAACCAGAGCACCGGACTTACGATACTCTATTTCCTTACCAGAGGACATGATACTTGCATCCATTTCATCATACAAGTCTATAGTTGTATATAATCACACTAAAATCACTTCTAACCCTTTATCGTCATCGTTTCTCTAATGTGTACTTCTATTAGATTTCGATCATTGTGTGTGTTTATGTATTAAAATACACAATATCTACTATATTAAACTGAATGATATAAGATGTTCTTCATCTCATATCTTCTTAGATCTGTTTACTCACACAGATAAGTGCGGAAGTGTTCCTTGTGTGACTTGGTAGTTTATACCCCAGAATAATAGTGGATGAGGTCATGTGACCAGGACAGTATTGTGAACTATTATTTACCCCAATCCAAGGTTTTGATCAAGTTTATAAATATAAACTACATGGTGGCAGGTGATCACCAAATATAGTGGATTAAGTCTCATCTTGAGACCGAACCACTTGTTTTATCCACTCTGTCATTTAATTCAATTTTTCTCTGTTTTAATTTATATTTTAAAAACCTAGATTTTTAATTTGATAATTAGTTTTTCAAGTGTTTATAACTATTTTGAACCATTAGGTTAGTTTCAAAAGTTATATTAATCTCTATGTTAGTATAGATGAGAACTAATCAATCTTATGAGAAATTAATTGAACATTCAAGACTTTTATACATTCACTACAAACTGACTTTGATTATATTTTTAATTGGGGGAAATTTTTGAAAGAACTGTTTTGTAATTTAAATTTTTATAGATAATAAATTCACCCTCCTCTTGAGTAATCTACTCCGACCAACAAACATCAATGGCCTACACCACCAACCATAGATACATTGATATATCACATACATGCACGACATAGCTACACCGCTGACTCGTGCAACATAGAAATGCCTAATATGTGTGTAGTTCAGAATTAACTCTCCATAATATTTTCCCTATAATCGTTCCTCAGGACTAAACTCTCTTTTCCATCAACTCCAACCCTGAGGAGGGATTTTTTTGACAATCCTTGGGAAGGAAAAAATATTATAAAGAATTCATTTTGATATTTCAAAGTGTCAATGTAATGAACCAAACATTCATTAATGAAAATTCCTCTTGATATAATTAAATTTCATATTATGGTCATATAAAATGTGAACTTCATTAGTTGTTTGTTTCTAGATTTTAAAATACCATTAAAAATTGTAACCATTTCTAATATAGTTGTTGAAAAATGATCACATGATTAGTGTAAATATATGGAATTAACAAATCCAATTTACTCATACAAACAAAGTGATGGCCTCATCTTGTAGACTTTCCCCATACAAATCCCTTTGGTCAGATCTCACAAAGTAGGTGGTGTCATTGGGATATGCTCTTGACCAATCCCAAGCTGAGCTTGAACCTGTTAAGCATGAGAAGAACTGACTACAAGAGAAGTGGAAGCTAATAGAGATTACCACCCAAGTGATGTTATTTGAGCCACCCCAAAAGTCTATCACCATAGTGCACCTTATCCTAATGTCTTATAATGGTGTTTTAAGGGGTTATATAACAAGACCCTAGTACTAATATTATGTACATTATTCTTTTACAGAGAATATACATTCTTTTTATTATTGTTACTTTATAAATAGTTTTCAAAGCACATATAGTATTTTTAGTTAATATTCAACTAAGAAATCTATTTTTCTAAATTAATGGTTTTTTGAATTAAATTTTTTTTAATAAAATATTATTATTATTAAATTAATTTTTATTAAACATAAATTAGCGTTTAATTTTATGAATGTAATTTTAATGTTTATTAAGGTTTGAAAGTTGTTTTTTTCAAAACCCATGAATTTTTTATAAATGTCGGTTTTTATTTTAAAAGTAAAAATTCAAATATTTATAAAATTATTTATATAAAATGAATATTATTTTTATAATCATGATGTTTAAATAATCCAATGGTGAATTTTTCATAATTTTCTGAGACAGTCGAATTTTTGGTTAAAAATTAAATACTGTTTAAATATAAAATATGTTTTATGACATCATAATCACCCAATAGTTATGTAATAAAATACTATAAATATTATTTCAGTAAAATATATGTTTTACCATTAATATAATGTCATTTTGGGTTTTTTTGATTTATTTTACAAATATTTAGTGGACCCTTCAAGGCTTATAAAACATTTTGTGTTTTTAAGTTGTTTTCCTTGAGAGTGTGACTCACCTACACATAAGAAACCATATTATTTTAAGATGTTCGGTCATTGTCCTTATAAAATATTTTATTAAAATCCAATTTGGAAAAAACCATGGCCCCAAACAAGGGTCTGGTTTGTGGTTTTGATTAGTTTAAGGTGTGGTGTCCCAAAACTAAATAATAAAGAATTCCCTCTCATTTCCTATATAAATCCAACCAAACTCCCACTTCCTCTTCACTCAAATCCTTTGGAGTTAGTCCATCCTTTTCCCTCATCTCTCTAGAATCCTTCCATGGTTCCCCAAGCTCCCAATAATCCTCTCTCAATCCATTCCCAATCCTTTGGGATCACACTTCCAAGTAAGGGATTCTTTCCTTCATCTTTTTATCCATGTTTCTTAATATTATTATGACCTTTTATTTTCAAGTATAAATGTTGGGGTATGATTTTCCACCTCTACCATGCTTCCCTCATTATTTTTTAATTATGAGAGGCCAAATTTCTCTCCCATTAATTCCTCCCATGTACACCCATTACCATGCCGAAATTCTGAAAAGAATTTCCCTCTCCTCATTTACATACAAGCAATTATTTTATATTATGAATCTAAATTCCATTACATATGTTGGTATATTATGTCACATAATCCCCTTACTATCCATTTAATTTATAAATTATGAGATAACCCTTTCACTCTCATCAACCCATTTTAAAAATTTCTATTTGACGTTGTTATGTTGCCGAAATTACACCAAAATTTCCATAACAAAATCATTGTGTAGTGAATACCATACCAACTCTTCTATCAAGGGTATTTAACTTTATGCACATGTAATTGTTAATTTAGAAATTATATATATTTATTCCCCATCTCTTATTCGTGTAATGAATTATGATGTTAATGCATCCATGTTTTATGATCTATGTGGCGCACTTAGGCCTGAAATTAAATGATTACGAAGGGTGCTCCCTAATAGTGCTCCAATGCATTGGGTAAAATATAGTATCATGATAAATCATGTTCAATGGGTTTTGACACCTAAAAATTCAAGTTCAAAGAGGTTTTAATTGTGATTCATGTGCAATTAGGGTTTAATCATGCTCCATGTTCAATGAGCCTTGTCACATGCTAATTCCATGTTATGTGTTGTTACCACATCCATGTTATGATTATCATGATTTTTCGTGAATTTATGTTCATGTTTCTCTTATAATACATTAATATTCCTATTGTATTACATGTATTTTATTCCTCCTATTTTTCCATGTTTATTCCCTTACTGGGCTTTATAGCTCGCCCATTTCTTATGCATGTCCTTAGGTTATCCCATGCAATGCTAAGTATGAGGGATTGTAGTGGTCATGTAAAGTAAGTGTTCAATAAGATGTTGAATTCTATGCTTTAAGTAGTTATATAATGTTCCTAATACCCAAAGACAGTAGACATCTCGATCTTATATATTGTATCAAGTGAAGGTTTTATGTAATAATTCATGTTTATGTGTGTAATAAAGAGCAGGGTTGTTGTAGTTGGTATCAGAGGATATGTTTAGTCATTTTTGGGATTAGGATTAGGAAACCATAGTCAAGCCTTATAGATAAGACTATGTATAATAAAAACATCTCTATGTTTTGGTGGGTGTTGATTAAGTGTTTTATCAAGTAAATACATCCATGTCTGGATACGAGCAGGTAGAGGCGGCTCTGGTACAGATGAACCTAGATGTGAAAACCCCGACAATGAGTTTCAGGCTAGACCCGGGGTATCCTGGTACACGAAAATGGGCCTTATAAAGACCTGTAAATTTCAAGGAATTATTTTTTCATAATTTATTTGGGATATTACAAGTACGCAGTTTCTGACGGCACCTGATTCTGAGGCCCGGTGTGCCCGGAATCAATTTCCGAAGTTTAGCTCGGGTACGTTTAGTGAATGAGCGAGAAGGTTTTTCTAACTTTTGAACCAATGCTCAGAAATTAAAATCTGAGGACACTGATGAAACAAAAGCACCGGTAATTTCTTAGGAACACCTTTTCTACAGTTGCATTTTCTCGGGTGAGTTTATCAAATAAATGGGTTAACAGAAGAGTGAAATAAAAATTTGTGCTACATTTTTATTTCTATTCTATGTAGTTATAACCTATGAATGAAAGTTGGAGTGGGACCCACTACATACTAACTCCACATGGTAGGATATTAGTGAAGTGGGGCCCACATAATCCCCACACCTTCAAACCCATTAAACCTCCCTCTTGAAATTTTCTTTTTGTAACTCACCCACTTCCCCAATTTAATGACATGTCAACTCTAGCAATTAATTGGATTGTTAAATACACTTCAATTAAGTTAATTAATTGAATGTGATCTTTTGAATTTTAAATTAATGATGGCATGTGTGTGTGTGAATAAAATAATACAAGTTCTTATTTTATTATTGGTGGTTTCATTGTGTGTAATAGAGGAGGGAACTCTTGCGGTCTTGAAGGACATCTTCTTCCTCGTTGAAGAACGCGAAGAACATCGGAGCACCAAGGAGAGACGACATGTCGATCTATCCCTTCTCTGCAGCCAGTGTGGGATGAAATCCTCTTCTTGGACGCTCACCAACGCCATCTTCGAACCACCCTCGCGACACCATTTTTCAGCGATGATCTTTGTACGACAACTTCTTGAGGTAGGGGTGTGTTTTTATGATGTGAATATTCTTTGCGTTCATTGTTTAATTTTTTTGGCCACCTGTTATCAAATTAAAGAGAGGAGGACAGACCACACGAACACGGCCGATCTGCCTCCCCCTTTGTTGATGTTCACCATTGCAGTTTGGGATGAAGGCGGCGCGGTGAAACAGAACCGCGCGAGAATGGGGATTATCACCACGGTGAAGGAGCGCGGCGAAGGAGTGTGGCACCGTCATGCCACGCCGTTGAGGATGAAAGAAGCTGCGGCTGGAGTCGAGCCACGGTGGAGCAGGGGAGGGTGTCCGGAACCACCGGCCGCCAGCGCTCAGGAGGCAGGACGAACCGGTCCCGCACCTCGCAACCGGCCGACTGTTACGACCTGCCGGATCTGAGAAAACCGGGGGATTGAACCCCGGTCAGCAAACAGGGCGGACCCTCGGGTCCGCCGTTTCGAAGCAAGGGGCAGTGCACCCCCCCCCCCCCCCTTCCGCATCCGCTCAACGTGTGGGCGCCCAGGACGGACCAGCCGCACCGGGCCAGACCGCCCATGCCGGGCTAGGCCGCCCATGCCGGGCTGGGTCGCGCCAGCCAGGCCGGGCCAACACAAGGGGTATTGGGCCGGGTCGGACTGGGCCCAAACCCCTGATTTCGGAAAGATCCTTACAAACGCCCATAACATGGGCTACATACCTTTGATCGACGCACCGTCAGTTGTGACGCAATCCTTGGATCGAGATGGTAGTTTTGGTATATTACACTCAAGGTTTTGGAGAACTTTGGGTATGGCGGGGTTGGTTCGAACACGAAACCAACTGGGCCCTCGGAGCAGAAACGATTATAACATGAGCTTCGGACTTCCGATTGACATGAAGTCGACTTTGTTGTTTTCCTCTTATTGAGAAGGTTCTTTTGGCTTACTCCTATTGAGGTTTGGATTCAGTTGGAGTATGGTCAGGTTGGTTTTGACTTAAAACCCAACCGGGCCTCTAGGATGAAAAAGCCAATAACTATCAGACCAGGAGTCTGATTGACGCGCCGTCTATCGCGTTGAGTTCCTTTTGTCGAGAGGGAATTTTGGGATACATCAACTCTGGACTAAGTGTCAGTTGATGTGTCAAACCCCTTGGATATTGTAGCAGACCCTCCTAGATCGAGCATACAGTGTGCGGGAACCCTAGAGCTTGCTGCGACTGCGACGACGATGACGACTGTACTAGGATCCTCCGTGGGTTCGGCAGCAACGACGACCATACTGGAATCCTCCGTGGGTTCGATGGTGATGACTACTGTTCATGTATCCTACGTGGGTCCGGTAGTACATGACTACTATTTTTGTATCCTATGTGGGTCCGGCTGTATTTGACTCTGTACTTGTATCCTACGTGGCTCCAGCATAGTGGCTGGTCTTGTATCCTTTTTGGGTCCAACAGCTTAGCTGGTCTTGTATCCTACGTGGGTCTGACAGCTTAGATGAATCAGTAGCTACATCTGATCATCACTATCGTCTTATGAAGAAGTATACATATGTGAGCTGAGTCTTGACTATCAATCATTATATTTGATAAGATTGTTTTTCCATCCTGTGTGGATTGAGTTGTGTAATCCTGTGTGGATTGGTTGTGCTTTCTTTTGTGGACTAGATCGAACATGGGCTCAAATGTTGGAGTTGAACCAGAATTGATGACTTAGGTATATGTATGGGCATATAACTAAGTAGATTTGGTTGTTACTTCGTGATTGTATCTTTCCTTTGTGGATTATCCTTTGTGGATTCTAGGAGACCTTAGGGGGTCTCAGGGTCCCTACTGAGTAGCATATACTCACCCCTTCACAGGCTATGTCCGCACTACATTGTATTGGATGCAGACGATGGACAGTTCTAATCATGGTTGAGGCTTTTGGAGTGAGTTGGTACCTGGAGGTGGACCACTGGGCGGGATATACACGGAGCAGACGGCTAGACTTGAGGAGCTGAGGAGACTATCTGTACCCACCCTTCAGATGTTATTTCTAGTGGACGGCTCGGCATTGCTGCTTTACTTTTTAGTTGGTGTACTTCCTTTTCAGTTGTACTTTACATTCATTTGGGTTTCTATTCTGGCCCATTTACATTCAAGCACTTACATTTGTACCCAGTTTACTTAGTGTTTACTTTAGCTTTCTTACTCTGTTCTGTTTGTTTACTTTATAACGGCAATGCCTTCGATTTTTTATCAGGATTTTCATCTTTGGTGCTAGTCGTCAGCCCCTGGCCTATGGAAGGCGGGCTTGGGGTAGTCACAGCACGTGCCCTGAGGATGGGTCGTGACATTCCTTGCAACACTATTGGTTACGACACTCCTGGGGGATATTCATTAGTAAATTCACAAGATTATTATGAACCACCATTTAGGGAATTAAAAAAAATCCCCTTAGAATATATGTTGGATAACATAGACTGAAGCCTGTATATTTATAAGTTACAGAAATAAAATCTATTTATAAGTCATATATTTTGTCCTTGGATTACCCTTTATGTGTTACCCCTAACTTTTCTTTTATTCTAGGCAATGGCCGGTAATAAAATGACTTAGGCTAACAACCGATTTGAAGATCAATGTGATGACTATGCTAATGAGATGATCCTTCTGATGGGAGCGGGAATCTTGAAATTTTTCATGATTCTCTCTCAGTTAACTCAAACATTGAATGGAAACAAGGGTTAAGAGGAAATTTCAACCCCACCCCCCATTAATAAGGAACAAGTCGCTATCGAAAGATTCATGAGACGAAGGGCTCTTACTTTTAATGGATCATCTGATCCCTCAATCACCAAACAATGGATCAAATCCATTGAAAATATCTTTTTCATCCTTTAATGTTCCAAAAAAGGGAATTTTCTCTTCGTTGCTTATCATATGGAGGGTGAAGTTGATCCATGGTGGATATAGATCGAAAACACGAAGCCTGAGGTGGAGCATGGGGCATTGGAATGAAAGGATTTCCCGAAAATGTTTTTTGATAAATATTTTATGTGCACCCTCCAGCTTAAGATGGAAAGGGACTTCCTTGACCTCAAGAAAAATGATGACGAATCTATAGGAGTGTACGAGGAAAACTTCACAAGACATGCATGATACACTTCCAGCTTTTTTGTTACCCTCGAATACAAAGATTGACCGCTTCTTTGGTGGGATGAAACCTAGTCTGCGGAAAGCCCTGGCGATCCATGACTTCGACATCTATGAAGAAATTGTTCGATGTTCCCTCAAGGTTGAAATGGATATCGAAGAACCTCAGGGGTATCATGGGGATAAGAAGTGTAAGCTGGACTTCAATTCTAGCAGTCACATGGATAAATCCAATGGTGCTATGAAAATCCATCACCCCACTTGCCAAAAGTGTGGAAAGAATTACTGTGTAAATTTCTTGAAGAGGATGATGAAATACTTTAGGGGTGAAAGAGGAGGGAACCTAGTAGTTAATTGCGGATAAGAAAACCCCACGGCTGCGACAGAGGACAGGAATTCTTCGTTCGACTATCAATGTGTTGTTCATTGCTTCAACTACAAAGAACCCATGAATCTTGCAAAATAGTACCCTATTCCAGGGATTTTTGGAGGTAACCAACAACCTCCAAGGCATCAATGGTGAGCTTTTTACATCACTACCATTAGAGTGAACCCCGACAACGAAGTGGTGATAGGTACGCTAGTTATTCATTCAAGAATAGTGAACGTACTTTTTGATTTAGGTTCTACGCATTATTTTATATCAAGAAAGTTTAGTAGAACAATCCAAACACCACCACAAATCATGGATGTAAATATGTCGGTGAGTATGACAAATGGGGCAATCATTTCATCTCATGAATATAACTCCTCCACTATCATAATTGGTGGATTGAACTTCCCGGAGAACCTCATAATACTCCCTCTAGTGGAATTTGATGCAATACTTGGCATGGATTTTATTTCCCTATATAGATCCAACATAAATTTTAATGAGAGAAAAATCTCTCTCCATGTGGAGAGTCGACCCCCAATTCTGTACAAGTGCAAGGCGGAAGATGAATCTTCTTTAGCTCCATCATCTTTAGTGTATATATTACTTACCTATGAGCATGCGTATCTGGCTCAGATGATTGAGTCTAAGGAGGCAAACATCCTTGAAGATATGCCTATTGTGAGAGAATTCACTGAATTGTTTAGCTAGGAATTTCTTGGTCATCCTCCTAGAAGAGATGTTGAATTCTCAATTTATCTTACACCTAGGGAGTTTCCAATATCCAAGACTACTTATAGAATATATTTTTTTAAGCTTGAGGAGCGGAAGAAACAACTATAGGAGAATCTGGATAAATGGTTTATATCTCCAAGTGCTCCACCATGGGGTGCACCGGTCATCTTTGTCAAGAACAAGGATGTGTCAATGCGTCTTTGCATCAATTATCATGAGTTTAACGAAATCATGATAAAGAACAAGTATCCTCTCCCATGAATTGATGACTTTTTCAATCCACTGCATGGAGTACAATACTTCTCTAAAATAGATTAACGGTCAGGATATTATCAAGTAAGGGTGAAATCATATGATATCCCCAAGAATGTTTTTTTGTACAAGATATGAGCACTATTAATTCATATTAATTCCTTTCGGACTCACTAATGCTCCAACAATCTTCACGGACGTGATGAATAGAGTCTTTAGATGTTACCTAGACAAATATTTGGTAGTATTTATAGATGATATTCAAATATACTCCAAAACCAAGTAAGATCATGAGGAACATCTAAGAATTATACTATAGACCTTTCGAAAGGATAATCTCTATGAAAAGTACAGAAAGTGTGAGTTATGGTTGAAGGAGGTCTCGTTATTGGGACATATAATCACAACCAATGGGATATCGGTGGATCCCTCCAAAAAAGTTGTAATAGAGGGATGGCCTAGGCCAACATTGGTAATAGATATCCATAGCTTCTTAGGGTTAGCGGGATATTATCGACAATTTGTGAGAAATTTATCACGATTGTCCAACACTCTTACCAAGCTAACTTGGAAGGGAGTAAAGTGTTCTTAGAGTGATGAATGTGAAGAAAGATTTAGGGAGTTGAAAAGGAGGCTTACCACTACACCCATGCTCACATTACACACAAGTGGAGAACTTTTTAGGGGTATTCAGTGATGCTTTGAAGAAGGTCCTGGGTTTTGTGTTGATGAAAAATGAAAACTTCATTTCCTATACTTAAAATTGATTGAATGTTCCGTAGAAGAATTATCCAACACATGATCTGGAGTAGGTTTCAGTGATCTTTGCTTTAAAAATTTTGTCACATTATCACTTTGGGGAGAAGTGTGAAATATATACGAACCACAAAAGCCTTAAGAATATATTCACACAGAAGGAGTTAAACATGCACCAATGAAGATATTTAGAACTGATCAAAGACTATGACCACTCAATCCATCACCACCATGAGAAAGTGAACAAGGTGGTGGATGCTCTAAGTATAAATGACCCAGAAATTCTATCATTGATGAGAATTGAGAAGGATCCAATCTTCTTAGAATTGATGAAGATGGTCATGGGAATCATAATGAAGGGAACATCATCAATTCTTTCACAAATTATTGCTCAATAATCTCTTTTGGAAAAGTTAAAGGATGCCCAAAGGATGATGTGGGGATTTAGAATTAAGTGGAATCTATCAGAAAAGTGAAATCCTTGGAGTTTAATGTTAATGAAGAAGGAATTGTGAGATTTGGGGAAAGACTATGTGTTACATCAAATCCAGATCTAAGGAAGGAACTTTTGGATGATTCGCATAGTTTGAATTTCTCTATTCTCCATGTAAACAAAAATATGTATTGAGATCTCCAATAGCATTATTTGTGGGATTATATGATGAAATAGATCGTTGAGTATACATCAAAGTGCTTGTGTGTCAGCAAGTGAAGGCAGGGAGGAAGAAGTATAAGGGGGTGATGCAACCATTACCCATACCAGCATGGAAATGAGAGAACATCACCATGGACTTTGTCATTAGACTTCCAAGGACGACCAAAGGAAACAATGCAATATAGGTTGTTGTGGATCATCTTAAGATGTCTATACACTTCATTGTAATTCGGGAGGATTTCTCATTGGATCAAATTGCACGGATATATATCAGGGGAGTGGTAAGGTTGCATGGGGTACCACTATCTATTATATCTAATTGAGATCCAAGATTCACCTCTATGTTTTGAAAGAGTCTTAAACATGCTCTGGATACTGAACTGAAATTTAGTACGACCTATCCTCCGCAAATTGTTGGCCAATCTGAGCGAACTATTCAGACACTGGAAGATATGTTAGGATCATGTTAAATGGAATTTAATGAAGGTTGGTATCAATATCTTCCTCTAGTTAAATTATCCTATAATAACAGTTTCCACTCAAGAATATGAATTGAACCTTATTAATCCTTGTATGGGAAGAGGTTTAGAACACCGACATTTTGGGATAAAGTCAGTGAGCATAAGCTGCTAAAACCAGAAGTGGTCGTAGAAATGGTGGAGAAGGTGAAAACCATTCAGAAGCATATCAAGGCAGTCTAGAGTCGATATAAGAGTTATGAAGATAACTATTGACAAGACCATGAGTTTATGGATAGAGACATGGTATTTCTATCCACGTCTACATGGAAGAAGTTCATGAGGTTTTGAAATAATGGGATGTTATGTACTAGGTATATTGGCCCCTTCAACATTCTTGATTGTGTCGGGGATGTGGCCTATCGACTAGCACTTACACCTACCATGGCCACAGTACATGATGTCTCTCATATATCCCTCTTAAATAAGTATATACCATACCCTTCACATGTAATCTCTTCAGAGTTCATATAGCTATAAGATGATCTTTATTAAGAGGAGAAACCAGTGAAGATCTTAGATCGTAGAGAAAAAGTTCTATGAAATAATACAATGCCCCTGGTCAAGGTGTTGTGGAAAACCCACAAGTTTGAACAAGAAACATGGGAGTCGGAAGAAGTGATGAAGCAGAGTTACCTACATTTTTTTAGTGTGGGAAAAGGAAATTTCAAGGGGGAAATTTCATAAGGGGGAAAGATTGTAATGACCCAAACATTCATTAATGAAAATTCCTCTTGATATAATTAAATGTCATATTATGGTTATATAAAATGTGAAGTTCATTGGTTTTAGGTTTTTTGATTTTAAAATACTGATACTAATTATGACCATTTCTAATATAGTTGTTGAATAATGGTCACATGATTAGTATAAATATAGTGCTTTAACAAATCCAATTTACTCAGACAAAGAAAGTGATGGCCTCATCTAGTAGACTTTCCCCGTACGAAGCCAATTTTTTAGGGCTCAGAAAGGAGGTGGATTCATTGGGATTTTCTCTTAACCAAGACTAAGTCAATCCTGAACACGTTAATCTTTAGCGTAACCGAGTATGGGAGAAGTGGAAGTTAATAGAGATTACCACCCGCGCAATGTTATCCGAGCCAACCCAAGAGTCGGTTACCATCACGCACCTTACCCTAAGGTATTATACAAGTGTTTAAAGGGGTATTATAACAAGACCCTAGTCTTATGATTATTTACATTATTATTTTATAGAGAATATACATTCTTTTTATTATTGTTACTTTGTATATAGTTTTTTAATCACAAATAGTATTTTTAGTTAATATTCAACTAAGAAATATATTTTGATGAATTAATGTATTTTTGAATTAAATAATCTTTTAATAAAATATTATTATTATTATTATTAAATTAATTTTTATTGAATATAAATTATCTTATAATTTTATTAATGCAATTGTAATTTTTATTAAGGTTTGAAAGCTATTTTTGTCAAAAACCATGAATTTTAGATAAATGTAGATTTTTATATTAAAAGTAAATAATTCATAAATTTAAAAAATTATATAGATAAAATGAATATTATTTTTGGAATTAGGATATTAAAATTATCAAACGGTGAATTTCTCATAATTTTCTGTGACAGTCTAATTTTTGGGTAATAAATAAATATCGTTTAAATATATAATGTGCTTTATGACATCCTAATGACCCAATAGTGATGTAATAAAATACTATAAACATTATGATAGGCCAATATATTTTTTACCATTAAAATAATGTTATTTTGGGTTTATTTTATTGATTTTACAAAGATTTACTGGACCCTTCAAGTCTTATAAAACATTTTGTCTTTTTAAATTGTTTTCCTTGAGAGTGTTACTTACCTCCACATAGGTAACCCTATTATTTTAAGATGTTCGTTCACTAGACTTATAAAATATTATTTTCCACTCCCCTTTGGAAAAAACCATGGGAAAAAACCATTGGCTGGTTTGTGGTTTTGATTAGTTTAATGTGTGGTGTCCCAAACCTTAATAATAAAGAATTCACACTCCATTCCTATATAAACCCTCCCGAGCTCCAACTTCCTATTCACTCAAATCCTTTTGAGTTCATCCAATATATTCCCTCCTATCTATATAATCCCCCCAAGTTTCCCTAATCTACTAAGAAGCCACTCTCAAGCCTCTCCCAAGACTTTGGGATCACGCTTCCATGTAAGGTATTTTTTCTTTACTCTTTTTATCTATGATTCTTAATATTGTTATGCCATTTTATTTTCAATTATAAATGTTGGGGTATGATTTTGCACCTCCCCCATGATTCCCTATTTATTTTTGAATGATTAGAGACCCCATTTATCCCTCATTAATTCCTCCCATGTACACCCGTTACCATGCCGAATTTCTGTATGGAATTTTTCTCTCCTCATTTACATTCAAGCAATTATTTTATATTATGGATATAAATTCAATTCTATATGTTGGTATATTATGTCCCAAAATCCCATTACTGTCCATTTAATGTATAAATTATTATATACCACTTTCACTCTCATCAAATACATTTTAAGAATTTCTATTTGACGTTGTTATGCTACGGAAATTACTCAAAACTTTCCATGCCAAAATCATTGAGTAGTGAATAACATTCCCACTCCTCTATCAAGGGTATTAAAATTTATTCACATGTACTTGTTGATTGAGGACTTAAATTTATTTATTCCACATATCTTACTCGTGGAATGAATTATGATGTTAATGATTCCATGTTGTATGATCTATGTGGAACACTTATGCATGAAATGAAATGATTACGAAGGGTGTTCCCTAATAGCTCTCCAATGCATTGGGTAATGTATAGTATCATGATACGTCATGTGAAATGGGTTTTGAATCATTATAATTCATCTACAACTAGGTTTTACTTGTGCTTCATGTGTAATGAGGGTTTACTCATGCTATATATGAAACCAGCCTTGTCTCATGCTAATTCCATATTAAGTGTTGTTGCCACATTTCCATGTTATGATTATCATGATTTATCATTCCTTTGTGTTCATGTTTCTCTTGTGATCCATTTATATGACTATTGTCTAATATGTATTGTATTCCTCGTGTTATTTCATGTTTATTCCCTTACTAGGATTTATAGCTCACCCTTTTCTTATGCATGTCCTCAGGTTATCCCGTGCAATGCTAAGTACGAGGGAATGTAGTGGTCATGTAAAGGATGTTTTTAGTAAGATGTTGTGTTCTATGCTTTATGTTGTTATGTAATGTTCATAAGCACCAAAGAAACTAGACCTCTCAATCTTCTATGTTGTATCATGTGATGGTTTTATATAATAAATATTATTTAAGTGTGTAATAAAGAGTAGGGTTGCATTAATCCAAAAGGAGATAATGTGACTAAAATACATAAAGTGTGAGGGACACATATGGGACACCTACGTCATGGTCCTACACAGCATACCTCCCCATCTACAAAACTAGTGCCTGTTTTTCTCATACACCCTAGTGCACAACACCTACGCCGTAGACCTACACTATAGAGCTATGAAGAGGAACTACGCGGTAATATAATTTCAGTACCCCTACGCAGAGGAGCTACGCTGAAGTGATACGCTGCAGAACTATGCCGACAAAATTCATACAACCAACCCCCTTCCATGCCTATAAATATGCCATTGGGCTCCCCATTTCGGACTGAAAAAAATCTGGAAGAACTCTTGAATCTCCCATTGCGTAGCTCTTTCACCCATGTCACCCAACTTTTATCAGGTAACTCTCTAAAACATGAGAGAAGAGAAAATTATATGGGATAAGAAAGTTTGAAATAATTTTAGTGTTTCAAACACAAAACATCTAATTAATGACCCTTCTTCCATAAGGAAGAAGCTTCCTTCGTGAGGCCCATTCCTTATGTACCTACGCGTGGATCTTCCAAGGACACCAAAGGAGACCCAGGGTGTTTAGATTTAAATCTCACCCCAAGTGATTTATTCTTGGTTAACCTTTGTTTAAGCTTTTATGGGCTTATTTATCCTATGTTAATCATTTTTTAGTCATTACTATGACCATCATAGCACTCTTACATGGCGTACCAACACGGTAGAGCTACACTACATAGTTGCGCCCAAGACCAATGCATATCAGCTTGTAAAACCACTTCAAAGACACTTATGGAAGGGTATCTTGTTCACTGTTTCCCTTATTTGAAAGGAACTAAGTTGAAACCTCCACTGAAACCTCCTGACTTATCAACCCTTTGGTAAAGGAACATCAGTATGTCTCCCATTTGGGTTTGTATTTCTACAGTCATAGGATTCCCGAATTCATCTTCTAAGGGAGTCAGGGTACTTGGGATGTTTATAGGTTTTTATATATACAATCACATGGATCTTTACCCTATATATAGTTTCGGGAAGTTCCCAATCTTGGATTTCGGGGATGGGACTTTGTTCTCCCCTTTTGGTCTCTAGGATCCAGAGCCTTTAGTTCCCATTAGGGAGAGTGAGGGTCACACTTGCTTTTCCATTAAACAAAATAAAAGTATCCATCCTCTCATGGGATCCATTAAGGTTATGACTCCAGGAGTATGCCCCTAGTCATTTGAGTCTGACCTAATGACCTTCACTTTCATGTAACATTGAAGGGTTCATTGCTCCGTGCACTCACCCAACATCACCTCAGCTACATTTACCATAGGCCCAGTCTCTTCCATCAGCGGAAGATAAAGTGTATGGTTTGTTGAATCATTAACATCCTCTTGTTTCTCACACTGGGCATGACTGATATGGGCATAAATATTGTTGATGATTACCACATTCGCAAAATCGACATAAAATATTGAACTAAAAGAACTCTAATTCCCACCATAATTCGAATACATAGGAAGCCTTCACCTAGGGATTGAGATCCCTGGATATCCTCTTCAAGAATCCAACCCCAATTCCATTAATCTGAGAATCCTCCTCAGGAGTAAGCCCTAAATTAATCCCCTTTAAATATCCATGACTGAAGACATCTCTCATGGACCTTGTTACAAGGGAATCCTCTTTACGAGTAAGCCCTAACCTATTTCTCTCAAAGGGTCATACATCCCTATGAGATTTATCGAACTATGTGGGCTTTTATTCTCATCTGAGTGGGATACGTAGGAAGCCCCATTGACGTTCAAACCCAACACTCCAAATCAACCATGTTCTTCTCGGGCTATTTTCCTAATAGGGTCTAATCCATCTTGGAAACTCATATCCTTTCCATGTTGCATGGGATTCTTAGGCATAAGTCACACACCAAGCTTTGACTAAGCTCCTTCTGATTAAATTTCATTTCCACGTGATATTAAACGATATGGGTAGGTCCTTATCAAATGACCTTAAAAGGTATGATGTGTCCCATGAAGTGGCACCAAACTACAAGGAATCTGATTCCTTGCACAAGGATACGTAGGTATCCCATTTATGGGACAATCCCAACATAAAAACAAACTTATGTCTCCTTGGATGATAATAAATTCCAAGGTTCCCCCACATAGTGGATTAACAACTATCATCATCATAACAACTGCTAAACGAACCTCTAAATAGTAAATGATAGGATACCAATAATGGAGAACCTCAAATACATACAAATATCCCCACTAATGAAGAACCTAGATTAAATATAGACTCTTTTAAATTTCACACATGAAAATAATTGATTGAAAATTTCAATGGAAACATGCGTTATACTTGGTAAATTGATAAGGATTCATTAACATATCTTAAAGAGATTCTTAGAGTAGTAAATAATTCCTACCAAAATTCTATGATGAGCCCAACCTCCCATCCTATTGACCAATGTGAGTTCTTAAGTTTTGTAGGTCCAAACCTAATAAATACTTACCTTGGGAAGGAAGGTCCCTTTGGATATTGAACCATTATATTTTTCTGGTTCCATAAATAAATCCAATGAAAACCATATAAAAATATCTAATGGTGGTGTATCCAAAGGGACCTTATTTCCAAAGACTGGATTTCGTTAGGTTTGGACCTAAGATACTTAAGAACTCGCGTTGGTTGATATGATGAGAGGTTACGCTCATCACACTCTTTTGGGGGAAATTGTTTCCTACTTCGGGACTCATTTTAAGATATGTTCATGAATCCTTATTAATTTACTAAGAATAACATAGGTTTACCATGAAATTTGAATTCAATTATTAGCATGTGTGAAATTTAGAATCATCAGTATGTATTTGAGGTTCTTATTTCCTAGAGATATCCATATGTATTTGAGTTTCTCCATCAACGGTATCCTCACATATACTATTTAAAGATTCTTTTAACTGTTGTTAGGATGATGATGGTTTTTAAGCCACCCAATGGAGCAATTTGGAATTTATTGTCATCCAAGGAAGTAGAAGTTTGTTTTGATGTTGGGATTGTACCAATAAATTGGATACCTATTTATCCTTTTGAAATGAATCTGAACCCTTGTAGTTTGGTGCCACCTAATTGGACACATCATACCTTTTAAGGTTTGTTGATAAGGACCTAACCATATAGTTTAATGTCATGTGGTAAGGACATCTAAGTGAATGTGATTATTCAATGCATGGTGTGGGACTTATGCCTGAGAAGCCCAAGGAACAAGGAAAAGATATGAGTTTCCAAGTTGGATTCATCCCTACAAGTAATATAGACCATGAAGAACATGGATGATTTTGAGTGCTGGGTTTGAACCTCAGGGAGGCTTCCTACATATCCCAATCAGATGAGAACCAAATCCCCCGTAGTTCAGTAAATCTCTTAGGTTTTTATGACCCACTGAGTCAAATAGGATGGTGTTTACTCCTAAAGAGGATTACCTTGTATCAAGGTCCATGAGATATGTCTTAACTCATGGAGATTTTTGGAGGATTAATTCAGATCTTACTACTAACACTACTACAAAAACAAGATTTATCGGTGCTAAAAACAGGATTTATCAGTGCTAAAAAGGCACGGTAAAGCTCAGTACTGATAAGGGGGGGGGTCTCCTTTATCAGTACTAAAAAGGAGATGATAAAGGAAACCTTTATCAGTGATAAAATAGCGATGATAAAGGAAACCTTTATCTGCACTAAAAACACACTGATAAAGGGAGACTGTATCAGCGCTAAAAAGGCACTGATAAATGTGTTTTTATCAGCACTCTTTTAGCATTGATAAACTGATCCTTTATCAGTGCTTTTTTAGCACTACTAAAGGTGGATTTTATCAGAACTTTTTTATTTCTGAAAAATTCCTTGTCTGCTGCAACATAAAATTTTGCAACAGCACACCCAAAAAACACCTGCAAAAAATTCAGCATCTCAACAAGTAAGTATACCCATAAAAAAGTAACACATAAATCATAAGGTAATTACACCATGTATACCCATACAACATGTATACCCATACACCATTGACACATAATTCATAAGTTAATTAAATACATAAAGAATTCATTTTAGAATTTAGGGGGATGAGGGTTGTTCAAGGGTTTGAGGTGGTTTTCCAAGGGGGTGTAGGGGGTGTCCGGGGGGATGGGCGTGTCCAGGAAAATGGGGTGTCTAGGGGGTGGGGGTTTCTAGGTGGTGGGTGGTGTCTAGGAGAGGGGGAGTTGTCCATAGGGGTGTCCAGGGGGTTGGGCTAGTGTTCAGGGTGTCGGGGGGCTTTCTATGGGGTGGGGTGTCCAGGGGGTGGGGGTGGTCCCGGGGGTTGGTGGGGCTGTCCACGGGGGGTGGGTGGTGTCCAGGAGGGTGGGATGGGAGTCTCTGGTGGTATATGGGTGTTAGGGGGGTGGGGGTGTCCGGGGGGGCAGTCCAGGAGGTTGGGGGCTTTCCAAGGGGGGTGGGGTGGTGTCCATGGAGGGGGTATTCCAGGTGGGGGGTGTCCATGGGGGTGGGTTGGAGTCCAGGGTGTTGGGGGGCTTTCCAGGGGATGGGGGTGTCCGGGGGTGGGGCGGTCTAGGGGGTTGGTGGGGCTATCCAAGGGTGGTGGGGTGGTGTCTAGAAGGGTGGGATGGGGGTGTCGGGTGGGATTGGGGTGTCCAGGGGTGGGGGTGTCTAGTGCGTGGGGGCATTCCAGGATGTTGGGGTTGTCCAAGGGGGTGGTGTCCAAGGAGGGGGGTGTCTAGGTGGGGGTGTCTTGGGGTGTCCACGGGGGGTGGGCCGGTGTCCAGGGTGTTGGGGGGGGGGGGCTTTCCAGGGGGTGGGGGTGTCCGGAGGGTGGGGGAGGTCCAGGGGGTGGTGGGGTAGTCCAAGGGGGTGGGTGGTGTTAGGGATGGTGGGTGTGGCTGTCTAGGGTGGGGGTGTCCAGGTGGTGGGGTGGTGTCTAGGAAGGATGGGGGTGTCATCTAGGGGGTGGTGGTTGTCTAGGGGGTGGGTGGTATGAGGGGGGTTGGGGGCTGTCCAAGGTGGGGGGGGTTGTCCATGGGCGCGTCCAGGGGGGTGGGGTGTCTAGGGGGTTGAGGGGGCTTTCCAGGGGGTGGGGGTGTCCAAGGGGTGGTTTGGTCTCCAGGGGGTGGGGTCCATCTAGGGGGTTGGTGGGGCTGCCCAAAGGGGGTGGTGTGGTGTCCAAGGGGGTGGAGTGGCATTCCATGGGGGGTGTCTAGGGGGTGGGGGAGGTGTCCAGGTGGTGGGGTGGTGTCTAGGGGGAGGGGGTGTCCAGGGGTTGGGGGGACACACCATGCCTCAGATTGAGACAATTTTGACTCATACACATCACAAAGGACACATGGATTATTCTCCTAAAGGATCAACACAATCTGAATGCGTTTGGTCAGATTTTTGTAGGTTAGTTGATGTTTTCTCTTAAAATTTTGTCTATTTTAAACAAAAGAGACACACTTTGAGTGATATCGGTCACGCCGTGCCTTAGATTGAGGCAGGGTTAACTCTTACACATCAAAAAATACCCATGGATCGTTCTCCTAAAGGATCAACATAATCTGAAAGCATTTGATTGGATTTGCGTATGTCAGTTGTTGTTTTCACTTAAAATCGTGTCCATTTTAAACAAAAGAGAGACCCTTTGAGTTATATCGGCCACATCGTTCCACATATTGAGTCAGGGTTGACATTTACATGTCACAAAAGATGATGAATGTTTCTCCTAAATGATCAACACAATACGAATGCATTTGGTCAGATTTGCATACGTCAGTTGTTGTTTTCACTTAAAATTGTGTCCATTTTAAACAAAAGACTGACACATTGACTGATATCGGCCACTCCATGCCTCATATTGAGGCGGGGTTGAATCATAAACATCAAAAAGGACCCATGGATCATTATCATAAAATATCAACACAATCTGAATGTGTTTTGTCAGATTTTTATACGTCAGTTGTTGTTTTCACTTAAAATTGTGTCCATTTTAAACAAAAGACAGACACATTGAGTGATAATGTCTACACCATGCCTCAGATTGAGGCGGGTGTTGACTCATACACATCAAAAACAAACCCATGGATCGTTCTCCTAAAATATAAATACAAACCTAATGCATTTTGTTGGATTTCCATATGTCAGTTGTTGTTTTCACTTAAAATTCTGTCCATTTGAAACAAAAGACAGATACTTTGAGTGATACCGGCCACACCATGCCTCGGATTGAGGTGGGGTTGACCCGTAAAGATCACAAAGGAACCATGGATTGTTCTAATAAAGTATAAACACAATTCAAATGTGATTAGTAATATTTCCATATGTCAGTTGTTGTTTTCACTTAAAATTGAGTCCATTTTAAACAAAAGAGAGACACTTTGAGTGATACCGGACACACCTTTCCTCGGATTGAGGCAGGGTTGAATCATACACGTCCCCAACACACCCATGGATCGTTCTCCTAAATTATCAACAAAATCACAAAGCATTTGGTCAGATTTACTTACGTTAGTTGTTGTTTTCACTTAAAAATATGTCCATTTTAAACAAAAAGAGAGACCTTTTGAGTGATACCGTCCACACCGTGCCTTGGATTGAGGAAGGTCTGAATCGTACACGACACAAATATCCCATGTATTGTTATACTAAAGGATCAAAACATTCTTAATGTGATTGTTCATATTTATGTATGTCAGTTGTTGTTTTCACTTAAAATTGTGTTTATTTTAAACAATTGACAGACACTTTTATTGATACCTGCCACACCGTGCATTGGATAGAGGCGGGGTTGACTCTTACACATAACAAAGGACCCATTCATCATTATCCTAAAGGATCAAAATCATCCGAATGTGATTGGTCAGATTTCTGTATGTCAGTTGTTGTTTTCACTTAAAATTGTGTCCATTTTAAACAAAAGACAGACACTTTGAGTGATACCGGCCACACCGTGCATCATATTGAGGTGATGTTTACTCGTACACATCCCCAATGCACCCATGGATCATTACCCTAATGGATAAACATGATAAAAATGCATTTGGTTGGATTTCTGTACGTCAGTTTTTGTTTTCACTTAAAATTGTCTCCATTTTAAACAAAAGATAGACGCTTTGAGTGATATCGGCCACATCGTTCCTCATATTGAGGCAGGGTTAACTCATACTCTTCAAAAATGACCCATGGATCATTATCTCAAAGGATCAACACAATCCGAATGTGTTTGGTCATATTTTTGTAGGTTAGTTGTTGTTTTCACTTAAAATAGTGTCCGTTTTAAATAAAAGATACACACATTGAGTAATACCGGCCACACAGTGCCTCATATTGAGGTGAGGATTACTTGAAAACATCAAAAAATACCCATGTATCATTCTCCTAAAGGATAAACATAGTCTGAATGTGTTTGTTCATATTGGCGTAGGTCAGTTGTTGTTTTCACTTAAAATTGTGTCCATTTTAAACAAAAGATAGACCCTTTGAGTGATACCGGCCACACCGTGCCTCATATTGAGGCTAGGTTGACTCTTACATGTCAAAAAATACCCATGGATCATTCTCCTAGTGGATCAACACAATCTGAATTTATTCCGTGGGATTTAAATACATTAGTTGCTGTCTTCACTTAAAATTGTGTCCATTTTAAACGAAAGACAAACACTTTGAGTGTTACCGGCCACACCGTGCCTCAGATTGAGGCTTGGTTGACTCATAAACATCATAAAGTACCCATGTATAGTTCTCCTAAAGGATAAATACAATCCGAATGTGTTTGGTCTGATTTCTGTACGTCAGTTTTTGTTTTCACTTAAAATTGTGTCCATTTTAAACAAAAGACAGCCACTTTGAGTGATACCAGGCTCACCATGCCTTGGATTGAGGAGTGGTTGACTCATATTCATCACCAACACACCCAGGGATCGTTATCCTAAAGTATCAATACAATATGAATGCATTTGGTCAGATTTTCATACGTCAGTTGTTGTTTTCACTGAAAATTGTGTCCATTTTAAACAAAAGACACACACTTTTATTGATACCGGCCACACCATGCCTTGGATTGAGGAAGGTTTGAATATTAAATATTAAAAAGGACCCATGGATCATTATTCTAATGGATCAACGCAATCCAAATGTGTTTGGTCAGATTTACGTATGTCGGTTGTTTTTTTTCACTTAAAATTGTGTCCATTTTAAAGAAAAGGAAAACACTTTGAGTGATACCAGCCACGCTGTGCCTTGTATTGAGGCAGTGATGACTCTTACACATCCCCAATGCACCCATGGATCGTTATCCAAATGGATCAACACAATCGGAATGAGTTTAGTCAGATTTCCGTATGTTAGTTGTTGTTTTCACTTAAAAATCGGTCCATTTTAAACAAAAGTGAGACCCTTTGAGTTATACCAGCCACAACGTGCCTCATATTGAGGAAGGGTTGACTCGAACACATCACAAAGGACCCATGGATCGTTATACTAAAGGATCATCACAATACAAATTAATTTTTTCAGATTTTCATACGTCGGTTGTTGTTTTCACTTAAAATTATGTCCATTTTAAATAAAAGAGAGACCCTTTGAGTGATACCGGACAAACCGTGCCTCAGATCGAGGTGGGGTTGGCTCATAAACATCAAAAGATACCCATGTACCATTCCCATATAGGATCAACACAATATTAATGTGTTTTATTAGATTTTAGTAGGTCATTTTTGTTTCACTATAAATTGTGTCCATTTAAAAAAAAGACAGACACTTTGAGTGATACCGGCCACACCGTAAATTAGATTGAGGTAGGGTTGACTCCTACACATCCCAAAGGACCCATGTATTGTTCTCTTAAATGTTAAACACAATCCTAATGCGTTTGGTTGTATTTTCTTAGTCCATTTGTTGTTTTCACTTAAAATTGTGTCCATTTTAAACAAAAGACAAACACTTTGATTGATACCAGCCACATTGTGCATCATATTGAGGCATGGTTGACTTGTACACATCAAAAAGGACCCATGGATCATTCTCCTAATGTATCAACACCTTTTGAATGTGTTTGGTTATATTTTCGTACGTCAGTTGTTGTTTTCACTTAAAATTGTGTACAATTTAAACAAAAGATAGATACTTTGAGTGATACCATCCACACCATGTCTCGGATTGAGGTGAGGTTGACTAATACACGTCCCCAATGAACCCATTTATAATTATACTAAAGTATCAACAGAATCCGAATGTTTTTGGTAGGATTTACATACATCATTTGTTGTTTTTACTTCAAATTGTGTCCATTTTAAACAAAAGACAAACACTTTGAGTGATACCAGCCACACCGTGCCTTGGATTAAGGCGGGGTGGACTCGTACACATCCCCAACGCACCCATGGATCATTCTCCAAAAACTCTTATAAATATATATTTGAAAAATAAACAATGTTTGTTTAATTTATGAAAAAAAAAATTTGGGTAAAATGCAATGAAAATCCATAGTAATAAGATCTTGCATCAAAACATTGAAGTCATGTTATTTCAAACATTTTAAATTCAAATAATTCATTGACACAATGTTCTTCATATTTTATGAATTCCCCTCTAGAACTGTTACATCATTGAAGTAGTTGAAAAATCGATATCTCTCCTTCCTAGAAAGAGTATAAGTAGCTAGAAGAAGAAACATTCGATTTTCACCCTTCACGGTAGCCAACGCTTCTCATATTCACATGTCAACCATGTCCAACCATTACTTAATTCCATCCTTTATTTTTCCAGGGGAATTTAGAAACATTCTAATAACACTATCACATACTTTTTTTTTCTACATGCATTACATCAAGAAAATTTCGGACGTATAAACAATCCCGGTATGGTAATTCAAAAAAAAACTGATCTCTTTTTCCAACCGATTTTCCTAAGGTTTTTTGAAAATGGTTTACCAAAAATATTGTTCACATCTTTTACTTTCTCAAACAGCTGATCACCTATTAGTAGAGACGGTGTTGTGCGTTGTTCTAAACATCCATTGAATGATGTCATCCAAGATCGGTACTTGTGTCGACGAGGTATAAATCTATGATGTCCTAGAAACATAGATTCTGATTAATGTTTCTACCTAATTGATTCTATATCTTCTTTGCACATGGGACACCATTGAGTTCCTTTAATGATATAGCCTGAAAAATTTCTATAAGTAGGGAAATCATTTATTTTCCCATACAACATCGCTCTCAACATGAAGTATTCACTTTTAAAAGAATCATACAACATAACACCTGAATCCCACAATAACTTCAAATCCTCAATCAAAGGAGCTAGATAAACATCAATATTGTTACGTGGTTGTTTTAGTCCTAATATAAGCATAGATGACATGATGAATTTATGATTCATGCATAAGTAGGGTGGAAAGTTATAATTTTCCAATGTCACAGGCCATGTACTATGAGTGCTGGTTTCAAAACCAAAAGGATTAACTCGTGAGGTTTTTTTGGAAGAGAGCGCTCGTTTCACGTTCTCCTATTCTCTAATGGCGTAGGGAATTAATGAGTCACCACCTACCCTCCTCGACCCACTCCTACCGGGGAGGGGAGATTCTTCTTCGCGCTCATTTCTTCCGCATTCTCCTTCTTTCGCCCATTTCATGGATCATTCCTCCCTCCCTTTGTTCCCTCCAATAGAAATAATCCCTAAGGTCCAATACCTCTAGAATGAAGTTCTCTCGGATCTTATTTTCCCCTTGGAGTTCACAAAATCTTCTGCCTTGTTGGATTTCACCTTGATAGCCCGATTCGGAAGGAATCCCCCCTCTGTTTATGCATTCGACTGGTTTGTCTTTTCATCCTGGAATCTGCAAGATCGAGCAATCGTTGGTCCGTTAGATGCTAGACACATCCAAGTACGCTTCTCAAATGAAGAGGACCTTGTTGCTATGTGGGCCTTTGCTCCGCACTCGATGGGAGGAGTTAGGTTTTCCATCTTCCAGTGGACCTTCTATTTTCACCTGAGGCGCAACCCTTCGACCACAGCTCTCTGTATTTCTCTTCCTGAACTTCCCTTATCGTTACAGAACCCGGAAATCCTAGGGTTGATAGGTAATTTTCTTGGCCATTATTTATGTTCCGACTCCCGCACCAGTGTCATTTGCGATCCTGTTGTTACGAGGATCTGTGTTGAAGTTGATATATCAAAAGGCCCTTTGAATTTCATCACCATTGAGATCGAGGGAGAGCTCCGCTGGAACCAGATGGTTTGTTATGATTCTTGGATATCCTTCTATTCTGGTTGTCGTGGTTTAGACCATGAGGATTCCAAATGTCATTATAGTCTTGGTTGTTCCCAGTCTGATCATATGGAGTTTAGAATAGCCCCA
Source organism: Viscum album (assembly GCA_963277665.1). Taxonomy (NCBI): domain Eukaryota; kingdom Viridiplantae; phylum Streptophyta; class Magnoliopsida; order Santalales; family Viscaceae; genus Viscum; species Viscum album. The sequence continues at coordinate 1,358,794,248 of OY728166.1, read as the reverse complement.
GTTTGCAATACAATGGTTTTTAATCAATTGGAGAAGGTAGTGGATTCTGTTGGTCCGTGTTGTAGAGGGGATGCAAATAATACTGTAATGGGGGGTAACCAGGGGAAAACTACGCTATAGCCTTATATTCCGTGCAAGGCTAGTGGATCGAGAGGAAACCCATCGGTGGACAAGGTTTTTAGGAGTATGAAACATGGCCTGGGTATTAAATTACAGGAATTGGGTGCTAAGGGACACAGCCATCAGGGCAGCCTGGCTTCAGTATTGTCCCAGCAGGTGCACCACTAAGATAAAAGGGAAAATCCTTAATAACTAGGGGGAGTTGTGCTGCCATTGGGATTGACACTAGTGGGAAGACTGAGATATCCAGAAAAAACTTGCAGGAGGAGTTAGCGGCAGTATCACAAGGCAGGATGAATGAGTCGAATGTCTTTGGTCCCTTAGACCCCAACACCATCCAGGAGAAGGCTAGGAGTGGAGGGAAGGAGAATGCATTTGAGGTTAAGGCAGGACTGGTGAAGTCTTTACGCAGGCAGATCCCTCTCAAAAAAGACCCAGTTGTGGTGCTAGGTAACCGCTTTTATGGGATGGATGTCTAAGAACCAACGATATCTTCTGAGGAGGAGGAATCAGGTGTCGACAGTTACAGCCAATACTCAGTGGATAGTTTGGAAAGAATTCAGGGGAAAGTCCTTCATAGTCCTAGAAGGAAGAAAGGGAAGAAAGGAAATCGAGACATCGGAAAGTGCATTGTGGTCAAGGGGAAAAATCCAAGGGACGAAAAGACTAAGAAGGGTGGAAACAAAGAAATCAAATCCTTACAGAAAAGGGAAGGTGGAGAACAAAGTGAAAAAGCAAGAGTAGTTGAATCAGAATAAGAAGGAGAGTATCTGAAACGCATCCTCCATTCCAAGAAAGAAATGTTTGAAAAAGATGTTCGGATCAATGCTTCAAAAGAGGAGATTTATAGAATATATGAAAGAAGGTTTCAAGTTGACGCCAAGGAGGAGCAAGAGGCGTGTTTAGACAAACAAGAACGAATCCAGGCTAGAGGTTTCAAAAACTGCAAAATCAACTCTGAGGAATTTATATAGACAATGGATAGAATGGATACCCACCATAAAGAGCTTATCAGCAAGGATCCAGACATCCAGGTTAACACTATACACTGGTAATTATAAAGATTATCAAATCCCAATAATATTAGTCTAGTGTTTAATCAATTTGTGAGTTCTTTCAGTACGTAGTGGTATCAATGGTTTTGTGAACTATGGTTTCCCACTTCTCCTTAAAGTGGCTTAATAAAAATTTATATTTGGTGGTAAAGGATTCACTTCATCTGTAGATAACGCAAGATGAACGTTTCTGAGCTCTTTTACAAAATTAGGATACTCATGATTAATTTTCTATGATTTAGGAGAGTCATTCAGATGATGTAATTTACCATCTTTATTTCTTTTATCTACATTCCATGACAATTTTCTTGCAGTTTGTTCACTTACATATAGACGCCTAAACCTTAGAATGATTGGAAAGTACCGTACAACTTTCATAGGATTGGATTCATCTTTCTTTTATTAAGAAGTACCACACTTTGGGCATTATTTAAGTGATTTTTTCTCCTTTCGAAACAATATTCAGTCTTTCTGGCAGGCATGTATTCTTTTAGAAATCATACCCATAGAGCGTAGCATTCGTTTAGCTTCATATATCTGGTTTGGGAGCTCATTATCTTCTGGGAGCATGTCATTAAAGAGATAAATTAGTTCCATAAAATATACATCACTCCATCTGTTGCCTACTATCAATTTATACAACTTCATTACAGCTGATAATGTTGTATATTTAGTGAAACTAGCATACAATGGTGTCTTTTCACAACTCTTTATCTTCTGAAACTATTTTGGGCAATCACGGAGTTCATCATCAATTGTATTTGTCATTTCCTAAATACGATCTTCATCATCATTTACATCTATATTCACATCCTCCATACGGTCTTCTTCATTATCCATATTTTTATTCATATCTGTTGATCCATAAAACACAGTTTTTTCCAAGCCAGTAGCTACATTCACTTTTTCTCTAAGTTTATTCCTGCATTTATAATTCTGATCTATTCTGTGACATATCAAATGTTCTTCCAACTCCTCTAAATTAAGTAGTCTAGAATAACAACAACATAAACATGGAAAAAGTATTTGTAAAGGATCCTTTGTGTGATCCTTTACAAACATGATGAACTCTTTCACTCTGTTCTCATACTCTATTTGTCATACGATTAGAATCCATCCAATCTTTATTTATCTCCATCCTATTTGAATCTCAAATACTAGTATTTATGGTTCAAGAATACAAAAAAAGACTTCCAAATACAGTATAAAATCACCACTTCCTTATAAAAATAGATATTAATAAACCCTAACCATTTACAATAAAGATTTGGAAATCAACAGAACCGGGATAGACCACCCATCAAAATCAACACTGTTTCCAAACACAAAGGGGTTCGTGGGGACAATCACTTATGTCATAGATGTTAAAAGTCACATGGCCTCATCCTATATGGCACATCCTCCTCTATCGGGTCTATCCTTCTATGGTAAACTAGTCTATCCTTTTATACCTCACCAACCTATAATACATATGGATGAAAACTTTTACCCCACTCTATAAGTAAATAAATGATTCTCATAATCTCTTCAATATAGAATTAATTAAATATAATTACTTTAGATTCATTATAGTTTCCCCAAATCGCCCCAGTAAAAACACATGAATAATCAAGAATAATACATCTACCACTCTAAGGTCTCTGCCCTACAATCAATATCATCATGCATAATATTTTTGGTAAGCTCAAGTTACTTACTTTAAATCAATGGGGGGATAATCACTTGTGTCATAGATGGTGTCCCATGTTATTACAGATGAAAATTTTAACAAATATTATTGACCTATCATCCCATTAAATCCGCGTGAGTGTCTAATTCCAAACTCCATCTTAAGTGTAATATCAAAAGAATGTATATTATTAAATTACTCCACATCCACTTCCCCACTAATCTAGTCATTTTCACACTCTAATGGAATATTTCTTATGCTTCAACCCCTTCTATATAATCTCTTAACAGTATATCCACACATACACATGTCATAAACACATATAAAACCATATCCACATCACAACTACACATCACATCCTCCTCACAGTATGATATAATGAACATGAAGGACATAAACATCATACTCTCATCAGACAATGCACAACCCCCACTATGTATCCACACAAAATACAAATTATCATGTCAAAAAGAATATATATTCCCCAAAACCTAAAATCGGTATAGGTCATATATATACACCCCCTGTGAGCCATTAAAACTCATACTAAGTGTGAAGGGGAAGAAGGGAAGAGGGAGTGGTTCTATATGGGTTCCCTCTTTAACCTACATATTTAGAAAAACACTCAGAACCAAAGTGATCATAGGGATTTAAATCAGGTTACTCGACTCAAGTGGTGGTGTGTAAGAAATAATAGAAAATATAATAAGTATATAGTCACACATAAATATTTTCTAAGGGTTTACACCAAACTAACAATGAAAACAACCTCGTCACCCATTTCCTTGTTACTACCACCCTATTATAATCACTTCCATTATAATTCCACAAATAATCCCCAACAAATCACATAAGCATCCATATTAACATTACCAACTTCTCATTTCATTTAACATTATAATTTCTTGGATTTTTATTACCATATGCATTTCAATTATTAACCATTTTAATATAAAACCAATCATTAAATCACTACCCACTATAATCTATTCATTAATCATTAATATCATTTATTCTATATTTAACCATTTATTAAACATAATTATTCCAATCATAATCATTAATCATTTAATAAACCACCATTTATCATTTCCAACCCATCACCCATTACTATTTTCATTTATTCCAACCATATTCCATGCTAAAAGGAAACTATAACACCACCCAATAACAACTAAATTTTCATGACATAATATACAACTAAACTAATTCAAAAATACATAAACCCACTTATTTTCTGCCTAAATTGCCATATCATTGCTATCATAACCACACAATAATCCATCCATCACTAATGTATTAATTACCACACCACATGCTCCCAACCACATCAATAAACCAACACCCTTATAATTATAGTGATAAATACCCCATACATAGTAGCATGAAAGGGAAAACATATAAGAAATTCACACTAAAAGTCCTATGAATGACCATTAACCATTAAAACCATTATAGAAAAACCCAAAAACTGAATCAGCATTGTTGTCACATCCTTCCTAAGAAAAATGTTCAAGAAGAGAATCAAGAACAATAGAAAAGAAATTCACCTTAGAGGAGGAGAAGTAGGGAACCTTCTGTGCTACTTTAGGAGGGGAAGGCACGATGGCTGGAGGTGGAGGTGCACGGAAGGAGCCACCAACCATTGAGAAATTTTGGAGTAGGGTTTGTGGTGAGTAGGGTTGAGCTAAGAGGATGAGATGTAGGGTTTGCGGGGAGGAGGATCCGCCGAAGGGGTTCGAGGGTGAGGATTAGGAGAAGGGATAGCAGCGGATGTTCGGCAACACGAAGATCGGGGCCGGTGGAGGGGAGTCATAGAGTTACAGTATCGTGAGAGCTTTAGGGCATGATACACCAAGGACACTATGTGACTGATTTTATAAAATATGGGACATCGGTTTTATCAGTGCTAAAAAAGAACTGATAAATCTTTCCTGTATCAGTTCTAACATTTTAGCGCTGATACAGGCCTTCTTTATTAGCGCTGATAAAGGATATATTTATCAGTGATTTTTTAGCACTAATGAAGGTTACCCTGTATCAGTACTAAAATTTTAGCACTGATACGTGGATTCTTTATCAGCGGTTTTTAATTAGCATTGATATAAGGTGGTGCTTCCCTTTCCCATTTTAGTAGTTGTGTAAGGAGTATGCCCAAATTAAGGGAATTACAGTTGGATTTAAGAATAGGATATCTAGTAATATTGTTCCTTGAGTGAAGGCTTCCTATGCTTCCCAATTATGGTGGGAATCAGAGTTCTCGTAGTTAAATATTTGAAGTGGATTGTGCAGATATTGTACTCATCACATGTCTTTAAGCCCACGTGAGTTATGCTTGGTGTGAGAAACAAAATTATGTGAAAGATTCAATAAACCACACACTTTATCTTCTATAGATGGAAGAGTTCGGGCCTACGGTTAATGAAACCGAGGATACGGTCGGTGAGAGCCTGGTGAAATGAACCCTTCAATGTGAAATGAATGTTATGGTCATTAGGTCCAGCACAAAATACTAGGGTCTTACTCTAGGAGGGATTCCCTTAATAGATCCCTGGAGATGAGGGAGACTTTTCATTAATTTAATGGAAAAGAAAGTGTGACCCTCACTCTCCCTAATGGGATCCGGAGGCTACCAATCTTAGAGATGAAAAGGGGAGGACAGTGTCCCATACCTGTAATCCAATAAATAGAACATCCCAAGACTATCTCTAGGGTAAGGATACATGTGACTGTCGATATAAAAACCTACAACCATCCCAAGGATACTGACTCCCTTAGAAGATGAATGTGGGAAACCCTTGATTGTATAGAAGGAACTGTGCAGAACCGTAGCTTGTACTGTAGCAGGAACTATAGAAAGCACTATTTGGCACTTTGGAAGCCGGGAATATTCCCCCGTTTGGGCCTCTAGGCCACTGATTTGGTCCTCGATTCCTTTAAGGCCTTCGGGCCACTCAGGCCTTCGGGTCAGTAAGGCCTTCGAGTCACCTCAAGGCCTTCATGCCTCTTTAAGTGCAGATGCAAACCAGACAACCTACAAGGAACAAGCTTCAGAAGGAGGAGAAGCAAGGAGCTTTCACCACAGCAGAAGATAAATGGATTTCAAGAATTAGAGGGTGTGGCACCTGCCATTGGGAAAAGCCTGTCCAAGCATGGGAAAGACTAGTCGAATAGTCATGAAAAGGTGGAGAGCTGATTTCACGATGAAGATGTTGGGGAGGAGAAGTTCCAAGTAGTGAGTTTGGGTTACATGTAATGTTTGAATCCTACTGGCAATGAATTCCTCTAAGGCCTATGGTCCATGTTATACTTACGCCTATGGGCCTTGTAAGGGTTTCACCTCACCTCTTGAAAGGTGGATTATCAAAAATCAATAAAAAATGAAGGCCTTCGAGCCATTGGAGTAGGAGAAACACTAATTTTCCTTCCCCAAATGTTTGATAATTCAATAGGTTTTGGTGGAGGGTTTAACTTAGTCCATTTTAGATAAGGGAACCAAGAAATAATATAAGTGACTTTTTAGAGGGTTTACAATTTGATATGCATAGGTCATGGGTGCAGTTATACAACATAGCTCTACATCATAGGTAATTTGTGTATGTGTGTCACACAGGTCCTAGTAATGACTAAAAAATGCTTAACATAGGATAACTAAGCCTATGAAATATTAAAAAAGGACTACCATGAAGACAATACGTGGGTGAGATTTAAATCTAAACACCCCAGGTCTCCTTTGGTATCTTTAGTGGAGCCTCATGTAGGTCCTTAAGGAATAGGCCTTGCGTATGAAGCTTCTTCTTTATAGAAGAAGGGTCCTTAATCAAATTTTTTGTGTTTCAAACTCTAAAATTATTTCAAACAATATTTTCCAATCTAATTCTCTATTCCCTTGTGTTTTAGAGAGCTACCTGAGAAAATTTAGGTGACTGCACAAAAGAGCTATTCAATGGGTTCTTTAAGAGTTCTTCCAACTTTTTTTAGTCCTCAAATGGGGAGCCAAAAGGTACTATTTATAGGCAAGGAAAGTGGTTGTTCAAAAGTATTTTGTTAGCGTAGTTCATCCGCGTAGCTCTTCAGCATAGCTTCTCCGTGTAGGGGTATAGAAATTATATTGCTGCATAGTTCTTCTGCATAGCTCTATTACATAGGTCTATGGTGTAGGGGCTACAAACTTGGCTGTATGAGCTGAACGTGTGCTGGTTTTCTAGATGTGGATGTATGTTGTGTATGTCCCTAACATAGGTGTCTCATGTAGGTCACTTTTACTTTTTGTATTTTACTTTATTTAGCTGCTTTTTGATACATTAAAATATATAAATTAATTCTTCATAATTTTTTTCATTCGGAAGGAGTGTTAAAAATTCCTTATAAAGTAATCCATTGATATTGGTAAATAACCCCAAACCAGTTCAAGGCTGATTTCATCTTCATGAAACATGACTAAAACTCGCATGTTATGGAATAATAACATTATAATTATTTCTAAAATACCAATTCCACTAAATTTAATTGTTTTTTATTTATTGAATCTATAATAATATGGATAATCATCACCCATTTTTTTATTTTAGTTCAAAACGGTCAAGATCATTAACACATGATGTTGAAAAGAGAATAATATAATTTAATACAAGAAGAGAATTTTAATTAATTAAGTGTATAAATGTAAATGTAAATGAATATATTTTTAAAATATTTAATTAAATTTTTTATCATTATGATGTAGTAGGTTAAATAAATTCCATTAAAATCAAGTTAAATGGTTTTGGACTCGGGGACTCAAACTCCTTTCTTTGAGATGTGCAGTTTTTTATTGAACATTGTTGTTCCAAGATTTTAAATTTTTAACAACTTTATCTATTTTATTTCTAGAAAATTTTGTTTTGTATGAACAAAAATTTACTTGAATGGTTTTATTTTAATTTATATAAAAAATGATACTTTTTTAAATAGACTCGTAACTATGACTTGGATAATGATGAATAAAAAATGATTTAAAAAACATATTTTCATGATTTACTTTTGATTATCACCAAATTATTTATCTAAAATGTGATTATATTTCATTTTCCACCATATATTTCCATTTAATTATTTTATTATTTTGGGTGATCTAATTTTTTGTATCAATTGATTTAATTCATGATGTTATTTTATACCATTTATATGTTTTATTAAACCCCTTTTTCAAAGGATTCTTTATGAAAAGGTGATGATTTTTATATTGGTGCTTTAATAATTCCTAATAATTTCCTTAGGTTATTTATTATTTGAAAAGTAATTGATTTTTATGTGGCCTTTGTAAGTGTTGATGAATGGTGGGTAGTGTAATTTATCGCCATCCGGTTCATTGGTAAGAGATTATATCTCATAAGATATATATTTACGAGCACATTCTTGTTTCATATAAGCATGTGAACTGATGGTGTGGCTCAAGAATGTAACAATTCCCTATGATAATATTTTTTCCATGGTTAATGGTTATTTTTCATTATCACCATATTATCTCACTATTCAATTTTTATGTAAAATACTTCAAATAAATGTTATAGATATTATACTTCATTGTTTATATTTTTGGCCTTATATTCTTATTCCATGTTCTTTGAATCTCACTTATGTATCAACATTTTTTACTCATGTTTTAATGGTATTTCCCTTAGGCTCAAGTTTTCCACTTATGAATATGAAGTCATCATTGATGAAATGGTCATTAAACTATTACTGAGTGTTTGAGCTCATCCATTTACTATGTTTTTATTCCCTATGTTTTGAATGTTCCTTACAAATAAGTTTTCTAGAATATGGTCTAGTATAATTAATTAATGTGGAAATGATTGGGATTTTTGTAAAATAAAATTATTATATAGCCAATACTTGAACTCAATTAACCTATCAGTTATTGGGATGTTATTATAATTAGAATGTAATTATTAATTAATGTAAATGATTTTATTTAAATACATGTTTGGGATCAGATTTTAGAAATATGGTTTGGGATGATGGGAAATCTGTCTCTTATGAATATTATCCCATTACATATTCTTGATCACATTAGAGATATAGACCATTAACATTATATCCAACTAAACTTATCCCATGTACATGTTGTGTCCCTCATATCCCTGTTAATGAACTTCATACTATATTCCCTATATATACAAAATCTAGAGGTTGTATATTTAGAGAATTATCTCACTTTTGAGGAGTATACATTGAAGATCTTTAACCATAGAGACAGTGTTCTAATAAACAAGATAACTCACCTAGTAAAATTAATTTGGTGAGTCATAAATATATATTGGTTACTTGGGAATTGAAATATGAAATAAATAAATACAATACCATCATGTTTTCACCATATATATGAAATGAATTTTCACTGGTGACATTTCTTAAGGGGAAAGAATGTGAAAAGAAAATAATTCCCTTTGTTAGTTAAGTAATTAATGATTATCATTGATTTTTATATTTTATTTAAAATTTATATACTTAAAAATAATTTTACATTTAATTTTAAAATTAAACTTCTTAGTATAATGTCGAATATAACAACAAGAATAAATACCGGGAGAAAAAAAATAGAATAATTCCCACACTAATGTAAACTCCACCAAATTGAATTATCCAATTAAGATCACTCATACCATAAAGATTGTAAATAAGAAGAACATTAAATAAAATTATATAAATTATGAATGGAATTAATGAACCTTTTATAAGATCTATTAAAATATAACATATGAGAATGGTGGAGTATATATATGGTGTAAAGGGAAATATGGTCATTGGAATCAGATAGTTACTATAGAATTTCAATGTGATTGTTATATTCAAATTATAAAAGTAATCTAAATTTCCAAAATATTATAAAAACTAGTGGAATCATGAAATAACATTTATTAAATAATGTGAAGTACTTTAATCAAAATAGAATAAAATATATGTGTGAATTTTGATAAAACAAATTTTTACCATAATGTAATCATAATTATATTTTTCTAAATATATATATGATTTTATATTCTCAAGTTTTATTTTGATAAATATAAATAGTATAAAATTTTCACTTTAATAAAATAGTCTAATGAAAAGAAAAAAATTTCATAGATATGATAATATAATTTTATGAAACTATATATCCTCTTTAAAATAGGTATTTTATTTTCATGAAATAAAATTTATGATTTTTTTATGGGAACCCAATCAGATGAGATATGAAAATAATTCTAAATGGTAGACACCAAATCAATCCAATAAAAAATGAAGTGTTAGATCCATATTTCAATCTTGAATTACAATAATTGGATAATTCTCCAAAAACTCTCTCATATTTAATAAGATCCTTGAATTATTAATCCATCTCTTTTGACATCTTAAGATACACATCCAAAAATATCTTAATGTTATTTATACCAAGTATAAATCTACTATATTTTCAATTTATTCATCCAATTAATCAAACTTATGAACAATTTGAATAATTCTTAGATATAATCTTTGTGATTCTACCACTGAGACTTTGACCCAAAAATAGTATTCTTCCATTACATATTCGGAATGAATTAGAAGATACAAGAAAGGTATATGTCCTTATATTTCATCATGTATCTAATATTTAGCCTCTATATCAATGAAATATTTCTAATAATCCAAAGGAATAATTCATTGGACCAAAACTGGTCTATATAGTTCACAATATTACTTGTTAGAGAATCATGATTTGGCTGCTCAACTAACTTAACAATGGTCATCAATATATTTCCATCTAATATAATATTCCATCCCCAGATAGTTGTTATTTATATATTATTTTTTAAATAATTTTCTTAGTATATTTAAGACTCACCATTAACCTCATATCCTTACTCACCAATCATGGAGTCATTCGATTAATAAGGTTAGAGCTATCATTCAGTTCTCCTTTTATTATTATTATTTTTAACTATATAATCCCCAAAATTAATACTCCAATTATCTCCAATATTTGTTCCTGAATAGAATAATTAGATGAATGTTTTATCTGAATCTCAATCTGAGAAGTAATATGTGATGGAACCATCACCTGCTAATTAGGTTTAACCAATACTGATTCATATCCTTCCACATCTGTATTGATCTTTATAACCACGTAAGGATTAGTTTTTTCTTATTTCATCCTTAATTTCTACCATCAAGAAAAATTATTTTCAACATCATCCTTTTCAACAAGATTCAAAAAACAATCATACATCAAGATAACTAGGGCCACTCCCACCACATTGAAAACTCTATAATAGGGTAAAGGATATATCCACACATATAAGGAGTTATAAAAAATGGTGGTACTAGAATTTAAAGTAACCCAAATATCCATAAGGTATATATTAAAACCTAAGAAAAAATAATTCAATCTTCAAGGTAGTATTATCCCTGCCATTTTGTAATATACTTCAATGATGAACCCTCGCCCACTAAGTGATTCTTGTATGGACTTTCCAGAAGATCAATAATTTTTTCTGGAGAATATTTCATGGTTATAGTAATGTTTAAAGGTACTCCATGGTATTTTATCAATAAAAAAATATACTAGAGAAACTCATATCCAAGTGTTGTCCATTTTCCTCCTTTCCTACTTCTGCACAACCTTGACCTCCAAAATTACTAGAAAACATAATTGGGTTCTAAATTTTTTGAGTTTCTTTAGCCACTGGGTGAGTATCCTTTGTAATTTAAACCTAATAATAGTGAAATAATTATAGAAGGGAATAACCCATGTTTCTACAAAATATATATTTTTCATCCTAAGAATCAAAAAACACATGTTATTCACAATGGTACTACCATTCAGTTTCAATAAAAATGGAATCCATAGGTTCTTTGGATAGGTCTACAGTAACATATATTTAAGAAAAAATATGGTTTATTAGAGATATATTTCTACCATACTCATCAAAAATACCCACCAAGTTTTCAAGCATCCTCAGAATCCCTATATTCTAGAAGAGGAAGAGAAAGATATGCAATTTGGCCTCAATAATTTATGAGTATCTCATTTTATGTGATAGTTGAAAGACCATATGAATATACAAAAAACAATACCATTTCAAAAATGTTAGGAAAAAAGACATGGTAAAACTAGGTGATACTCATATTTTAAATGAATCATACAATTATTTGGGTCCAATTACACTTAAATCGCACAATTTTTAGACACTATATTTATGAGTTTTACCTGTCGAAGGTGTCGATTGACGGGTGATTTTATCTAAATAATACTCCCAAGTAATTATTCCAAAGGGTGGAATATTTCTCAAACTCCAAAGATGATAAAAAGATAATGGGAGTCTTATCCACAAAATAGGAATCTTTAGGTAAGAGATTAATTTCATGAAAGGATTGAAGGTATCCTGGATTAGTGAAGGGTAGAAATTTCATTGTTTCATAAATTTTTAAGAATTAATGATTTTATTTAATTTATACAATTACCACAATTGTAAAATTATTTTAATAAAAATTATCTCATTTTTTTAATAAGAATATTGAAATTCTATTAGGTTTTATTTTTCAATTTTTTAGAAAATATTGAATTTTTGGTTGATAGTAATATATGATAAAATAAGTAATTTATCATTATAAGTTACACACATAATTAATAAAATAATTTATTATGTAATAAACAGTTATATTGTATCACATAAAAATATTTTAATATTTATTTATTATATTCATTATTATTGACAGTGTTCTGAAAATTTAATAATCTAATGAATATTATAATCAAAAACACCCATATACTCCCAATAGAAATATCACAACTCATCCCCACTACTTTGGATTCCATTTAATCCTTATAGATATACTAATATCTAGTTAATCATATCTAAATAAATCCTATACACATTAAATGTGATATGGTCTATCCAAAATACCATCCAAATGAGCCTTAAAGGGTTCCCAAGAGGAGATTTCCAAAAGAAGAGCTAAAATTTTCAAATAACCCCCTTTCGATTTTTTTCTTCCTCAACATCCCATATATAAATTCAAAAAACCATGAAATAGTAAAATTACTGTATTAAATATATAGATATTTTTTTATTATATAGTAATATACATTTTATATTTTTCCCATAATCGTTAGTTAAATGGAATTTTTGTTCATATTATGGTCGGTTCAATGCACTGATAAACGATGAATATCAATTTTTAAAAAAACCTTCTTGGTAGGTTTAAATTTAATTTAAATATTTTAAAATTATATTAATAAAAATATTTAGTTTTTTTCTTTTTTTAGAAATTTTAAATACAATCAATTTTAAATACATTAATTTTAAATAAAACCATGAAAGTTAATCATTGTTTGAATCCTCTCTAAAATGAATTCACCATAAATCAATACAACCAATACACTCAAAATAAAGTTTTTTTTATTAATACTTTCTAATACTAAGAACCCTATTAACTTCTACAAATTCAATAAATTATGTTATCAAATTTATAGAGTTTTGGAAACATACAAAATGACCCTCATAATTACCTAAACCTAATACGACATTGGAAGCATGATAATAATAACATTGGGATAGTGAATATAGACTCAATATCTCACTTTAATGATTATATATTAGAATAAAATATTAATAATAAAGTAAATATATTTTAATTATTCTCTCAATAATTTTTTTAACAAATGTAATTTTATTATTCTAGGTGATAAGTGAATCTGTATAATGAATCCTAACATGATGTATGGGAACTCTCTAAATAACCCTCTTTTTATTATTTTATTCATTTCCCTATTGACATAAGATTATATCTATATTATATATTATGGAATGCTTATAAATTATATATATATTTCTCTTACATAAATTCCAATTTTATTATCAATTGAATTGATGGGGTTATACATGCCTTGCCTTCATTTCCTAAAACATTTTTAAAATAAAAACTAATTAAGGTGAACTATTCAGTCCATAAATCCTTTCATGTAACTATATTTTTATTTATTTTACACATTCCTTATATAATAAAATAAAAAATATTTTATGGATTACCATTTTATTTACTTTGTCTTTAAATGGAAATTATATATTAATTCCTTCAATAAAATTATTTTAACAGTCTTTAAAAATTATTTTTAAGCATTATTTCTATACCTAATTCGTTACTCTTTCTCGTGAATTTTTTAAATGAGCACACTATTTTCAACCTATTTTTGTGGAATAAAATATAAACATCCAAGTTTTTTAATTTATTATTGTATATGAAATCACTATTAAATATCCAATGATTATTATTTGAGGAAAAATTATGTAACACATTACATTACATAGGTATTCCTTATATTTATTCCATGTGTCTAATTCCATTATATTTCACACATATTCATTTATGGTTTCAATGAGTTCATCTAGATAGTGCTCTAATACATTGTGTAATTGTTATATCTCTTGAGTTGATATGAATGATATTATATAGTAAACCTAATCCATTGTGGAACTCTTTTCACCATGTTATAATTATTCATAAGTGACACTTGAATTATGATTATGAGGTCATATATTATGATAATTACATGATCTTATAATTATATATTCATTATATAATGTTTCATTGTGATTATTCACGAACATTTTTTTTACATATCATGGTATTCTATTAGACTCCTACGATGTGCTTTGTTTTCATGCATATTACCTTATTAAGATTTATAGCTCGCTATTTTTTATGTATTCCTTAGGTTACCCAATCTAGTTTTATAAGATTTAATAGATTAACAAACATATTATGGATTTCAAAATTATTTTATTTTATTTTAATTCATGTTGATGTTTTGTAGTCATATTATCCAAATGAAACAAGGCATATGGTTCCTTTGGTTGTGTTCGGTGGATATTTATATTAAGGGTAATGTAATAAAATGTGTCAGTGACTTCGGTCATTATATATGTTCCATCCTTAAAGAAAATATGACCCTAGAAAGAGAAATTTGAATGAAAAAAATCACACTTTATTAATTTTCCATATATCAAATTCTTCCATAGAGTGTCAATAAAGATTCAAAAATTGTCTTTATGCTCTTTATAGCTCTTAGAGAATATCAAGATATCATCAATATAAAATCCAAAAAGAATTATACATAATCCATGAAAACTATGTTCCAAAAATACATAAACACTGTGAGTGGATTAATTAACCAAATGGGAATTAATATAATAACATTATTCCCATAACTTGTGTAGGAATATTCTTTCAATATATCATCTTTACTGAATTTAAATTAATGTTAACCTAAATAGAGATCATTTTTTGAAGAATTGAGACCCTTGGAGCTCATCAAATATATCATCAATGTCGGATAAACTATAGTTTTACTATATAGTAATGGAATATAATTCTATATAGTCAATGTAAAATATCATTGACCCATCATTATTCTTTATAAATAAGGTAGGTTCTACCCATACTTAAATATTTGTGTGTATGAATCTATTATCACAAAAATCTTGTAAATTTTTTCATTAATTCAACAAATTCAACTAGATCCAGCATATTATGAGGATTAAATATTGTGTTTCCATTAGGGATATGGTAAATAGATAATTAAACATCACAATTAGGAGGATATTAATGAAATTTCTTAGGGAATGCATCGATTTAATCCCTAAAATTTGATAAATACACTATTTTAAAGATGCCCTTATCATTTATTGATTCATCTTACCCCAGAATATCATTTAGATGATCCATTATAGGTGGTTCCAAACATAACATCTGAAATTAAGTCCCACCATAAAAAATAAGGGATAATTTTCCAATCATAGTGATTTTAATTTCATACTCTTTATAATAAATTTTTTGAAAATTCATTGTGATTAAATCCATACATATGATTATGTCTTTGTAAGTCTTATGTATACTAACGAAAAATAATCAACATTAATCTATTTCAATAAGGAAAATTCATCCACTTTTTATTATATAATATTTAAAAAAATTGTTTTAACAAAAACATCCTTTTCTAAATTACATAGATATTTATATAATAATATTAAAAAATTTAAGGTATATGAAAGTGTTCATGGTTCTAGAAAGAAAGTAAATTTTTTTCTATATTTTATTTCATGATCATTTAAAATAATATGTAATCATCATAGGACCTTAACTTATATTATTGTGATTTATGTGTCTTGGATATACTCCTTTGGTTTCTTATAAGGTGGATTCCCAAAATGCATGGTAAATTGACTGACTAGTTACTCATATCCTTGGAATTGAATCTTATATCATTTTTGGGTTATTTTATTCCACTAATTTCATGATCATGATGGAATATATATCCAAAAATATAGAAAAATCCATCTCCTTTCAAGTATGTGATGGTTGATTCTTACCATAGTTATTGAATAAGGATAATTTTACCATTCCATTCATGACATTGGAAAATTACATCCAATAAGTAGCTCAGCCTCCCTTTTCACTCATACTTATTTTTTAAACTAAATGACCTAGATAACTCATTATCTATCAAGATAAGACTTTTTATGGTCTCCTCAAATTATGAAAATGATTTAGAGGATTGTTCCCTTTTATGGATGTTATTTAATCCACTAAATAAAAACTCAATATTACATTTTTGGATTTCTCTATAATCCATATAATATATTTAAAACCTCGTAATTATAGCTTCATATTCCATAAAAACACACTCCTTTTTTACTGAAATTTAGAAATTTCATTTGAATGGAAACTCTTTTCCCATGAGGGAAATATTTCTCTAGGAATATCACATTAAAATCATTGCACTATATTTTTCAATATCTTCCTCATTCTTGGTGTTTGTAAAAACAATATCATCATTGATGAGTATCTCCTTTAAATAATCATACAATCGTAATAACCTCCTGACAATCACTACATAACAAAGAAATAAATATCTTTTGTAAACACATGATCAATTTATTAACCAAAAATTTATTTTTGGTTCTATTTAAAGTTGGAGGATGTTTTCGTAGTAAGAGATCCAATTTGGCTTGATCAAGTTATGTTGAAATATATTGTTCTATATGGGAAGGATTGCTTTTCATCACATCAATTAACCACCCTAATATATTCTTAATCTTCTCATATTCAAAATATTCTCATTTCATTTGATTAAGAGGCCAATCTCTACACTAATTATTGGGATTGAGTCCGTTTTTGTTTCTTCTATTATAAACCATTTCTAAAAAGAATCGTATACTTAATTAGTTCATTAATAAAACTAATAATTATAAATCAAAGTATATAATTCCAATTCATATATAATAAATTAATATAATAATTCTAGAATATAATAATGTTTTATCAGAGGGAATTGTTACCGAATTATGTTTTCATAAATCTAGTTCATATGGTTTCTACTAAACCTTCTGTGATACCTACTCTAACACCTTTAATTATTTACCCTATAACATGTGTTAATTTTATTACAATGGTAATGAATAAATAAGTCATAAATAAAGGATCCAATGGTTTTTTAGTCATAGGAATATATATATATATACATATTCCATTACATTGAATAGTTTTGAAACATCATTTTAATATATCAAACCAAAAATATTTATCCTAAAATTTCACATGTCATAGGTAGTAAAATTTATGCTTTTATATTTAAATGGTAAAAAATATAAATTGGTGGGATCAGATGTTCAGTAAGGGTTAGTGTATAGTGTTTTCTATCATAGAGTAAACATGTGATGAATAATATTTCAAAAATAAATAAATTGAATAATATTAGAAATTATAATAATGGATTTATGAATAATAAAACAATAAATAATCCAATATAAATCAATAAATAGTAAATTAGGGATATAATACAAGATTATATAAATCATAAAGATTTATTGAATCCATTGTTCTAAGAAAACATATATAAATGGGTATGGATTACACCAAAAAATGAGGAAAATTTATCTCGTTGGACCAAATGATGAATTGAAAGGATATATATTTATGGTCTTGAACTATCATATAAAAACACTAACTCATCAAATAAATGATCATAACTTCTAAAAAATACATAGTTTATCATTCGCTAAGGAGCCTTATATATAACCATCACCTCAAAAAAATAGTTTTCCATACAAAATATAGGTACATAAAATATAAATATTTCTCTACTATATAGAACAATATGTATTTATAAGTAAATATCATATAATAGAAAAAGACTCAATTGAATATTCACAAAGTAAGGGAAAGTACCCTTATTAATGTAAATGTATAATGTTTGTAGTGAGGAGTTATTTCAGGGTGTTTGAATGTAAATTTGAAATAACCATTCAATATGGTATGTAAATATTTCATGAATCATCTTATGTATATACCTAAAGAGTTTCAAACTAGTTGTACTTATAGGAACATTATTTTTTCAATGAATAAATATCCATTTAATACCCAAATAACATTTTTTGGGTAGTTAATATTAGGTTCATCAGATCCAAAGCTAGTATAAATTTATTTTTATCTAGACTTGGATTTAATTTCATAAAAAGCACTCTCTCTTTTATTTACATATTTTATTAGATGATTTATGGACATAGGGGTGTTCGGGAATTATAATAGAATAGGAAACTAATATAATGATATGGAATGAAGATCTCTCCTTCATATTATGATAATTAATTTATAATAATGAATAAAACCAATATTTTCTATAAAATGAATTGTAAAGGATTACTCAAATAAATTATAAAATAGTTTTATTAACCCTTATATTTTCATAGTAACCACTTAGGTAAAGAGTATAATGAGGGTGAATAATTAGTATATCATTAATGAAATATAGAAAAGATGAAAATAAAATGAAATTACAATAATGATAATAAATGAAAAATAAATTTAAATGGTAATATAAAAAATGAATTGTAATTGAAAATGACATAAGAGGATAAGCATATCTTACTTGAATGGTGGATTCTTAATGATTGTGAAAAACTAAATATAGATTTATAAACTACATATACAAATTTTTGAGAGGAAAAATGAGAGAGTATTTTTTTTCTTAATGGATTTACAGTGGAGATAAAGGGGAGAATGGGGGATGTGAGCTTCTTTATAAGTGAAAACAGGAAACATTTATTTGGACACAAACGTATTTATAAGGTTAAAGATAGAATCACTTGGGAGTTTGGTAAAGAATTTTTTTTCATACATTTTGGAATTCTTTTAATACATTTAAAATGACATGTAGAAGACGTTTTAATCATTTATATTCTTAAAGTATAGATCCACTTTAATGTCCCATTTTCCCTAACTAACCTTAATAAAATATTTACAATGATAATTATTATTTTATATAAAATATAATATGACCCCTATTATCAAATTAAAATACGATGGTTATAAATTTTGGATCTAATTAATATAATTTGGTTTCTAAATAAGAAAAAATTAACATTTAAATAAAAACATATGATGTGGCCCCAAAGGATCCATTACATCCTTAGGTGTGAGTCAAATAAGAATTTAAATTTTGACACAAACTTTCTCTAAATACAAGGGCATAGTGTAGTGGAAGTATGAGGTCGAACCCGCAAGGAGAACATTTTTTGATTGGGGGATTCTAGTTTCTAGACTCATTTGGGAGTCCTCTCAAGAAGTCTTCATTTTTTGGGAGTTTGATCTGCATTCTACTTAAGAGTGACTTTAAATGATATGAATGAGGGGTCGGTATCATATTGTGTATCTAGGTGAAGTATGTCCTTTAACTCTAATCTTGGAAGGATCTTATGTCTTAGTCTGTGAAGCAAACAGAACTCGCTAGTTAGCTTTGGTCTTCGAAACATGTTCTTCCTAGAAAGTAACTATTCCTTGACCGAGAGATAGCGACATCCTAGGTGCATGAAATTTTCGTTCATAGGTAAAAAAATTTCCCAGTATAGTGATCGTAGCCTAGTCTAATTCGATTAGGATAGGGTCATTTTCTTGATTGTCCTATAGTCATGGGAATTCGCACAAATGTGATAGACCTTTGGTTTATATCCTAATTACAAATTTAATTATAATTTCCAAGTTCATAATTAATGGTGTATTTAAGTGTGTGGATACATCAGGATTGTTCCCAACCCCCAAGGAATTTAGATACTCATTTGGGATGGAGAATCTCTTAAATAAAGAAAAAAGAATGCTTGACATGTAAATTATTTGAAATGAAATCATACCAGGGTTACGGGATGAAAAAGGGGATAACACGTGCACAATGTAAATATCACATATGAACAAAATACATAATTGAGAGAGAAGAATGAAATTTAATTTTAATGCAGAATGGAATCATAAAGCATTGAATAAAGGAATATCCATCGATCTTTGATTGATGAAAATTTTAAAACACTATGAATTTGGGGTTTAGAAGGGGGAAGGGCGAAATATTTTTTAGGGTGATGAAAGGGAGTGTAAAATCTTGTCAAGAAGTGTCTCAAATTCTCTACCACTCCACTACTGAAATAGTAAAAAAAAATCATGGTGTGTGCCTAAAGTACATATCATGAAGCCTAGATCCACACCATTCTCCGTGGATTTGGCATCTACAGTGTGGTGTGAATTTCATTCATGAATTTAAGAGGTTTGAGTAGGTTCATGTCATGTCTTGGGTGTTCAGGATGTGAACCCCATATCCATTTGTCTTCTAAATGGGATCCTTGTTGATTTCTCGCTAACTATTTTGACTAGAATCACGACATGTCATATGTGTACATGGCGTGTAGTTAATTTTTCCTTCAGGCTTCGTGGGATGGTTATGGATTGGCTTCATGACTTGGGGTATGTTGTAATCTCAAGGTACCTGAAATGTACTGGTGAATCATGATGTGTACATGGCCATTTTTCCAATTTTTATTCCTATCCTCCTTGGAATCCTATGAATTTTTTATTCCTAAAAACTTAGACACATATAATGTGAATTATAAAGAAATTTAATGAAAAAAAATAAAAAATTTGACAGTAAAATGTATGTATAAATTAAGCTTATCAAATCCCCCCAAACTTGTGTTCTTGTCCCCAATAAAGAATTTCACAACAATGATTTAAAAAATAAAAAAAATTAAAACAAGAAACGTTCATTATTTCCTTGCAATTGAAATTATGTGTAATAACAGAAAACTCAATTTCTAGAATTAAAACTGCATATAAAACTAGGAATACCTATTATTCTTTCATTCTAAAAAAAATTATATTCTATTAATTACAACCTTTTAACTATTCCTCAAGTTATATGCTGAATTTTAATTTACCTCGACATGATTTTCTCTCATCCCTCAGGGTACAAATATAGGGAAAGGTATGCTCATACCCTGAGTAAATATTCCTAAACATATGTTTTTAGTAGTTCTATCATCTACAATATGAAAATACAAGTTTAAAATTAATCTTGAGGGCATTAGAAATAAATTTCTGATGACTCTGAGGCTACAGGTTTGTATGTAAAATGTGAAAAGTAGGCTCAAAAGGAGGGTAGTCTCTAAAGTAAAATTCAAAGGTAAAAGAGAATGTGTGATAAAGTTCCTCCTTCTGGCTGGTCAAATATGTACTTCATTAGCACATGTTGGATCCGTGTGTGTAGAAAGTATGTATTCAAAAATGAATCTTATCATTTCCTTATTCTTTTTCTTTTTCAGTTTTATTTTTCGAAATACATTCCAAGGTTATATCTCACATCTATAACCTAACCAGATATGATCAATTGAGGGATTCATCGGTTTGGAAATGGTGATTTTTTACCTTCCTAGTTCACAACCCATATTAATTTTTATTCACTTTTTTCATTTTGAAATGGAACAGAATAAGAGTAAAATAAGAAAAAAAGTGTTATGGATCTCAAACATGTAGTCAAGAGAGCACACCCTATATCTCTGAAAGTGGAAGCATCCCATGTTGTTTGAATGCCTCCCACACACTTGTTCAAAGGTAACTGTTGGCACCGAAAAACATGTCCCCAAAATTTCTCAAATGCATCCATACATGATCCAAGAAAAAATCACATTTCTAATTATTTGATTTGGTAGGTTATAGGGCCCGAACAGAGTTACGGATTAGGAGTTATGGAAATTTGAAGTTGGGCTGGAAAACTAGTTTGCAAAGCCCATTCGCGAAGCCCCCCTCCACGATTGTGGAGCCCTGCCATGAAGCAAGGAGGCGGGATGCACCACAAACCTCATTGATGTTTGTGACCATCCATGATGCAAAGATACATAATGGCATCATGAAGCCCCCCTCTGCGATCGCGGAGCCCCACCGCCGACAAGGAGGCGGGATGCTCCACGAACCCCTTAGACGTTCACGACCCGCCACGAAGCAAGATCCGTATTCGCGCCGAGTGAGCTCTGCTTCACAGCACCCCATGGCTATAAATACCTGGCTCACCCACCTTCACCAAATATCTAGTCTACCCCTTGGGCAGCCGATCTCCTAGTTCACAGATCTCCACCTTCCTTCACAAAGCGGCTCCGTGAGGCCCTACTCCGCGAGCAGCATCCATCACGATACTACTCTGCGGGCCCCTACTCCGCTAGTATCATCCTTCGCAATGTTGCTCTGTGATTTTGTGCTTCATTATCCCCTTCTTTTCAAGAAGTGTTCTTTGCGATGCTTCTCTGCGAGCCCCTACTCTGCTATTCCGTGCTTCACGAGGCCCTACTCCGCTAGTAGCGTTCTTCGCGATGCTGCTCTGCGAGCCCCTGCTCCACGAGTCCGTGATTTGCAAAGACCTATCCTTTTCTAGGGTCCTACCTTCGCATGGGCTGGGGCCGCAACCCAGCACTGACCCCCATGAAAAACGGAGAGCCGCACCATGAACTTTTCGGGCCGTAGCATCATGATTTTCAATTGCACACCCACATTCCACCCATGGAATACAATAATTTGAGATACTCATCTGCACAGCATGAAACACCTTGAGTCATTATATTCCTCTTGATATGTTTCCTATGTTTTGAGATGAGATTCCAGTCGTCAATTCCCCCCAAGTACCTTGAGTTGAACCATTCCTCAATCAACTCATCCAAACCCCATCACTTGGCTCATATGCCTGGTTGAACTAGAAAGGGCCGCCCTTGCATAAGATCCAACACCAGCCATTACTAGGTGACTTATGTATAACAGTATTATCTACATGACTATAAATTATAGTTCACCCTATGTTTGAAACATAGGATTCCTCTTGCTCCAAACAAGATATTCCTTATTCTTTAATCATGAGATTCCAATAGTCCTATCTACATGACTATAAACTGTAGTTCACCCTATGTTCCAAACATAGGATGCATCTTGATCCAAATAAGAGATGACTTATGCTCCAAGCATGAGATGCCAACAGTACTATCTACATGACTCTAAACTGTAGTACACCCTATGTGCCAAACATAGGATGCCTCTTGCTCCAAACAAGCGATGCCTTATGCTCCAAGAATGAGATGCCAACAATCCTATCTACATGACTCTAAACTATATTACACCCAATGTTCCAAACATAGGATGCCTCTTGATCCAAACAAAAGATGCCTTACGCTCCAAACATAAGATTCCTAATTCCATGATTAAAGTGGCCTAAATTCAAGATATTTGGAATCCGTTCAAACATTCCATCACTCTACCTCAGTCTTTGCGTGTCCTTCATTCGGATCTTAATCCACTTCCATGTCTAAAGGGACCCCCTAACTTCCTGGTCGCATGACGCATCGGCTCACCTACCATCCTGGGCCAACGCCCCATAAGACTTTGGATAATACTTTGAGTCAGGTCCTGTGTTTCGAACAAGGTCAGCAGTCGACCCTCATTTTCTTGTCCCCATTTCAGGCTAACACAATATGGATTCTGTGTTTCAAACACGGGAAATAGTTATCCACCATTTCCACACCATCCTCATTGTGTTCTGAATGTCGGGCATGTGATTCACACTGTTCATCTCCCTTTGTTCGGACTGATTCCAACGCCCTTGTCATTATCCCTCTTATGTACTAGAGCAAAGGTGAAGGCCTCAACCCACCAGTGGGTTGAGATTCATTCAATGACAGACATGAGAAAGACATTATGAGAAGATTCCTTACATAAGCCCCAACCACCATTGTTTCCCCATAGCTGCACCCAGGAAGCTTCCTTGCGTAAGCCCCATCCACCTTTGGCACTCCATAGCAGCACACAAGCAGCTTCCTAGCATAATCTACATCCATCAATTGCTTCTCCATAGCAGCACCCAGGAAACTTCCTTGCATAAGCCCCATCCACCATTTCCGCTCAATAGAGGCACCCGTGCAGCTTCCTTGCATAAGCCTCGTCCACCATTGCCACTCCATAGAGGCACCCGGGTAGCTTCCTTGCATAAGCCCCATCCACCATTGTCGCTCCATAGCGGCACCTGCGCAGCTTCCTTGTACAAGCCCCATCCACCAGTCTCACTCCATAGTGGCACCCAGGTATCTTCCTTGCATAATCCCCATGCACCATTGTTTCTCCATAGAAGCACCCAGGCAGCTTCCTTACATAATCCCCATTCATCATTGCGGCTCCATAGCAACACCCGGGAATCTTCCTTGCAAAATCCCCAATAACCATTTTCTCTCCATAGAGGAACCCTAGAAGCTTCCTTGTGTAATCCCCATTCACCATACTTCATGGAAAAACCTTTGCACAGTGATCGTTACGTCCTTACTGCCTATTGTTTCCCACACAAAGTATGGATCACGTGGGCTTAGAGTAAGCATCAACCATGACATCCTCTTTGGACAGCCTTGAGTGTAATCCCCAAACACCATTATGAACTACGTGTAATTTGGTCCTTACCAAGGCAGGGTACGTAGGAATCCTCCATGAGGATCATTTCCAAAACACACTTGGTCCTAGCCACTTCACGTCAGTTCACCAAGTCATCCACTATAAACTACGTAGTCTTTGATCCTTGCTAAGGAAAGGTATGTAGGAATCCTCCCTGATGTTCAAGCCCACCATCCATCATTCATTCTGACCCCCATCACGTTGGTTCACCAACACCCCATTTTTAAGTATGTGGACTTTGATCTTAGCCAAGGTAGGGTACATAGGAAGCCTCCACAAGGATCAATCCCAAAACCCACTTGGTCCTGGCCACTTCACGTCAGTTCACCAAGCCATCCACTTGAAGTACGTGGTCTTTGATCCATGCTAAGGCAAGGTACATAGGAAGCCTCCACGAGATTCAAGCCCACCACCCATTAGTCCTGACCATCTTCACGTTGGTTCACCAAAACTCTATGAATCCTAGTGTATAAGATCTAAACCCAACCGGAACTATGTGGTCTCTGATCCCTATTAAGGAATGGTACATAGGAAGCCCCCACGAGGTTCAAAACCACCACCCATTGGTCTCGACCATCTTCATGTTGGTTCAGCAACACTTTGGGTAGCCTTGGGTGTAATACGCAACCCCAACCTGAACTACATGGTCTTTGATCCTTGACAAGGCAAGGTACGTAGGAAACATCCACGAGGTTCAGCCCCACAACCCATTGGTCCTGGCCTCTTTCCCGTTGGTTCACCAACACTTTGGGTTACCTAGAGTATAATCCCCAAACCCAACCTGCACTACATGGTCTTTGATCCTTTCCAAGGTATGGTACGTAGGAAGCCTCCCATAGGTTCAAGCCCAACACCTCATTCATTTTGACCACCCTCACGTTGGTTCTCACCCCCTTCTGAACTACATGGTCTTTGAACATTTCTAGGTAAAGGTACATCGGAAGCCTCCACGAGGTTCAAGTCCTCCATCTATCTAGGCCCCAGGACCTCTTTCACGATGGTTCACCCCCGTCCTTCATGGCATTAAACTTTGTACCTCAATCAGAGGTAAGCCGTTGTTCCCCCAATCAGTGGTAATCTGTTGTTCCCACGTTCAGTGGTAAGTTGTTGTTGACCTCATACGGAGGCAATCCATTGAATTCCCTAATTGATAGTAATCCATTGTTAGATGAACTATGAAGACTTTGATTCCCTACCATGGGGATATGTTAAAAGCCTCCCCAAGGCTCAAGCCCATCACTCATGTCTCATCCTGACCTCTCCCTTGAGCCAATGTGTTTCAGGAAGGTCATGACCCAACATTAAGTTATATTTCCCCCAGATCTCATCCTTGCGTCCAATCTCATGGGTCACCTCCTCAGGTGTCCCATCATCATACCAAACTATGCGGACTTTGATTCACTACCATGGGGATACATAGGAAGTCTTTTCGAGGCTCAAGACCAACATCATAGTCACCTTCACAACAGTCCCATCTCATTCCACCTCCACTCTATTCAACTCTTCATCATCCATCTTGATTCTCACCCAGGCCGCCACATCCTGGTGGGATCATTTCACTTGCCTCCTCACTGATCCTAGCAGTACTTGGGCTGCAATTCACGCATAAGCCCCAGCATATCTATGGGCCATTGTCCCTTGTTTACACCCCGATTCATCACCCCT
Source organism: Viscum album (assembly GCA_963277665.1). NCBI lineage: Eukaryota > Viridiplantae > Streptophyta > Magnoliopsida > Santalales > Viscaceae > Viscum > Viscum album. The sequence goes on along the minus strand of OY728166.1, from coordinate 1,358,767,941 downwards.
TTGAAGTATGTGGGTTTCGATCCCTATCGTATACACAGTATACGCAGGAAACCTCCCGGAGGTTCAATCCCAACCAATAGTAAACCTTGGTGTTCCCCATTCTAGGGTGAACTCTCCCTGATCTGCCCTCAGGGGTGTTCAGATCATCCATTACGGTGTGACATCTCCCCTACATGGGGCGCAACACCTCGGATACGTCCTCATTGGGAGTTCTGATCTGTTTATCTTCTAAGTGTTCCGTCCTAGGGATGTACCAATCTGATTCATCTCTATGGGACATTCTGATCACCCTCATTCCATCTTCGCAAGACATTAAACTTTCTACATTCGTCGTGATAAACATGAGATGCCTGAGGAAAACCATGGAAGACATTCCTTCGGCATAACCATCTCTGCTACATGTTAAAATTACGATATGCCATGTGTTAAACATGGGAATATGAGGAAAACCTCAGATACAAGACTATGGAATATGATTATCTACATTCGACGTGGGATGCCTTAGATTTAGTGCCCTTGATATTCCCTTTTATGAGGAAGAATATAGGTTCCCCAATGTCCACGCATCCAGATATGCCCCGACATGCCTGATATTATTGTCTACTCCAACTGAAGGTTACTACCATGTCAAGACCCTGTAAAATATCTTCACGGAAGTAGTCTAATAAACTGGAATCCACAAAGATATGGCATAGGGAATGAGATTCATGAACCATGAATTAAATCCATAAGGGAGACCTAGACCAGGTAATGAGTTCTGAGTAGGAACCCATAGAAGGAATAACTGTCATCCCATCATCCTGTTTCGATCAACGATAAAATGTCCCTAAGTATGGAATGGATGTCGACCACCTTTGGAAAGCAGGAATGTGGGGAAATAGCTGAGAATCCCCAACGAGATGGATATGCGCACCTTGGGGAAAGCATCATAAACAGTAACCTTAAGCATTGTACAAGAAGTAGGGTAAGAAAATAAATGATATTGAAATAGCTTCATCTTAATAGGTCTTTTAGGGAAACTATGGTCTAAATGAAATATATATATTATTTGGGTCTTAGAGAAAGTGGTTATCAAAGAAAGCCTTAATAATTTAAAAATTATACATATTCAGTCATCACTTTGATAAGATCTCAGTGTAATTTCTAGTAGTTTTACATGCACCAAGTATCTCTAAAGAAAAATTCTTAGAAAATAATAAGAAATTATATTCTCAGAGTCTTGTTGGTTTGTGAGAATCAAAAAAAACTGGCAATCACAATGGTGTAAGTCTTAATTAGGGAGTAAATTAATCATAACTTCAAATATTTTGAATTTGAATTAATTTTTAAACTCAACAATCATTCTTAAATTATAAATAAGAATGAAATGTGGTCTCTTCAACACTTTTCCACATAACATTTTCTTTAATTAAAATCAACAAATGATTCTAAAGATTAAATAATGCTTATCATTTTGAAAAATGTATCTTGTAAAAGTGAGAACATGAAAAAAAAAATACAAGTTTATCACAAGGTAAATTGTTATAACACCCCCACACATAGAACGAGACAATATCCACACTGTCAATGAAATATAGGTGGGAGGTTATGAAATGAAATTTTCACATAATTGAAATGTAATAGTTAATATAATTGAATATGAGGGAATCAAGATCTCCCTAGTAAAGGTGGTATGCCATGGGTTTTTTTTTGAAGCTGTCATAGCACTCAATCTGATACACCTGCAAAATGGTTAGAATAGAAATCCTGCACTAGGAAACAAACATTAGTCCATAGGTATAATCATGTTTGAAAAGAAGATAAAAAGGGTAGGGAACATAGTGATAAATAGTGATACTCATTTTATAAAATTTATGAAAATTTTAAAATGAAGCTCGATAAAAGGAAAAATAATAAATAAATTAAAATAAAATGAAAAAATACCCAACAGTGGCACTAGAATTTGATGTGGCCCCAGAGGTGTCGTTACTTCCTCTGGGTGTGAGTAAAATTAAATTTAAATTTTTTCCCAAAAATTTTCTAACTATAAGGCCATATTTTAGTTTGATTATGGGGTCGAACCCCTAGGGAGAAAATCATTTGATTAAATAATTATTGTTTATATACTTGTATAGGAGTCCTATCAATAAGCCTTCTTTGTTTGGTAGTTTGGTCTACTTTCTATTTTTGGGAGACATTAAATGATATAAATGAGTGGTTGTGATCAGGTTGAGTATCTGGGTGAAGGATGGCCTTTAACTCTAATCTTGGAACGATTCTCTATCTTACTCTACAAAGCAAATATAGGTCTCTAGTTGGTTTTGGTCTTAGCCACCTATTTCTACCTAGAAATTAATTATTCTATTATCGGGAGATAGTGACATCCTAGGTGCATGAAATTTGTCTTCTTATGAAAAAAAAGTGTTCTAGGCTTGTGATCATAGTGTATTATACTTCAATTGGGATAGGTTCATTTTCATGACTATCCCATGGTCAGGGAAATTCTCTCAAATGGGATAGACCATTGAATTATATCCTAATTAATAATTCAATTATACATCCCAAGTTTAGAATTAAAGTTGTATTTAAGTGTGCAGATACATCAGGTTTGATCCCTAGGCCTAAGAAACCTATCTACTCATTAAGTATGGAGTGTAAATTAGAAAAACAAAATAAATCATGCATGAGATGTTAATTATTTAAAATAAAATCAGACTAGGGTTAGGGGATGAAAAATATATAACACATGCACAATGTAAATCATAATTATGAACAAAACACTTAATTGAGAGTGAAGAATGAAATTGAATCCGAATTCAGAATAGTGTCAGAAAGCATTGAAGAAATGAAGCTCCACAAATCTTGGATTAATGAAAATGTAAAACCACTAAGACTTTGATATTTAGAAGGGGGAAAGGGTGAAATAGTTTTTAGGGAGTCAAAAGGGAGAGGAAAAGAACATCTATAAGTGTCTCAAATTCTCTACTACTCCATCACATAAATAAGAAAAAAAATTCATGATGTTTACCTGATGTATACATCATCTTGCCTCAATCCTCTTCATTTTCCATGTATTTTTTTATCTCTGGAGAGGCACGTGTTTCTTTCATGAATTTAAGAGGTCTGGTCAGGTACATTTTATGCCTTGGGTGTTCACGACTTGTACCCCACATCCAGTTGTCTTCTGCATGGGATTCTCATGGATTTCTCGCTAATGGAATTGACTGGCATCACGATGTGTACTGGGTGTACAAGATGTGTAGTGTCTATTTTTACTTTAGGCTTCACGGAATGGTTACGGATTTACTTCACGACTTGGGGCAGGTTGTGATCTTTATTAACACGACATGTTCTGGTGAATCACAATGTGTACTTAGACATTTTTTCACTTTTTTTTCCTATCCTCTTTGAAATCATTTTTAGCTTTTATTCTTGAAAAATTAGACACATAACATGTGCATTGTCAAGTAATTTAATAAAAAACTATAAATAATTTTACAGGAAAATGTATATATAAATTAGGATTATCAAATCCCAGCACACATGAACAATTTCTTGACCCCAAGCAAGAATGTATCAACAAAGGATTCACAAAGGATAAAAAAAATTTAAAATTAAAAAAAAAATATTTCCATAAAATTGAAATTAGTTGTAAGTAGAGATATGTCAAATTCTAGAATTAAACCTTTATAGGAAATTAGTCAATCCTCTTAGTCCATCTTTCCAAAAAAATCATTTCATTAAATTAAAAAAATTTAATTGGGAATGAAGTTATATGCCCAATTGTAATTTACCTCACCATGATTTTTCTCATCACTCTAGGTAAAAATATAGGTAAAAGTATGATCGTACCCTGAGAACATGATTCTAACCATAGGCTTGCACTGGTTCTATCGTGTCCACTGTGTAAAGACAAGTATAAAATTAATATTCGGGGCTTTAGAAATAAGGTTCTGATGAATTTGAGGCTATAGGTAGGTAGGTAAAATGTGAAAATAATGATCAAAAGGAAGGAAGGATCTAAAGTACAATGCCAAGGAAAATGAGAAAGTTTGATAAAGTTCCTCCTTCTGCCCAGACAAATCTGTACCCCATCAGCTCGGGTTAGATCCATGTTTATAGAAATTACGTATAAAAAATGATTTTGTTCCTTTCTTTTTTTTGAAATTCATGCCTAGGATAGATCTCACATCCATCACCTAACCAAATATGATCTTTCGAGGGATTCATCGGGCTGGAAAATGGTGATTTTTGACCTTTCTAGTACACAACCCATTTACATTTTTAATTTCTTTATCCATTTTTTAAAAGGAACAGAATAAGAATGCAAGGCAACAAAAAGGTATATGGATCACAACCAAGTAGTCAGATGATCACACCATATATCTCTAAAATTACAAGTGACCCATGTTGTCTAAATTCCTCCCTCACAATTGTTCAAAGGTAACCTTCATCATTGTATAAGGCGAAGGGTAGGAAAGTAAATGGGAATTAAATTGATTCATCCTAACAGGTCATTCATGGAATGCAAGGGATTAATGAAGGATATATGTTAGGTGGGTCTCAAGAAATGTGGCTATCAAATAATGCCTTAATAATTTTAAATTTATACTTTTTCAGTCATCTCTTTGATAAGATCTCAGTGCATGTTCTAGTAGGTTTACATACCCTAGGTATCTCACAAGAAATGTGCTTAGAAAATAATATGAAATTTTAGGCTCAAAGACCTCTCAGTTAGTGATAATAAAAAAACATCAATCACAGGAGTATAAGTCTTATGTAGTGAGTCAATTAATCATAATTTCTAAGATTTTGAATTTGAATTAATTTTATTAACTCGAAAATCATTCTTAAATTATAAATAGGTATGAAACATGGTATTTTTAATTCTTTTCCTCTTAATGTATACTTTAATTAGAAGGGAAAAATGATTTTAATTTTTAAAGCATGCTTATCATTTTGAAAAATGTCTCGTAAACAAGTGAGAACAAGCATAAATTCAATTGTATCACCAATGAAATCGTGAAACCCCCCCCCCCTTCACACAAATAAAAAGATACAGTGTCCCTTCCATCAATGAATTAAAGGTGGGAGGTAAGGTAATGAAATTTTCAAAGGAATTGAAATGGCATAGTTGAATGAATTGAAATAATAGGGAATCGAGAGCTCCCAAGTAAAGGTGGTATGCCATGGGTATTTTTTAAGCTTTCATATCACTCAATCCAATACACCTGCAAAATGGTTAGAAAATAAATCATGTAATAGGTAAAAAATATTAGTACATAGGTATAGTCATTTTTTAATAGAAGATAAAAGGGGTATGGTCCAAAGTGAGATACAGTGATACTCATTTTATTCAAATTGGGACAATTTTACAATGAAGCTTGACTAAAGACACAATAATAATAAAATGAAAATAAAATTAAAAAGACCCACCAACAATGAATCGACAATACATAAGATGAACTATTGGTTTCCTCCCATATATTGCTAACAAAACATCATCATCCAGATGGGTGGGCTGAGATTTTCTTTAGTGGGTCCACAGGCTCAGTTGCTTCTACACTTCATTCAACTATTAAAAGTGGTATCTTCGAGTTCACATGGTCTATTTTTTGGATTAATCACTTCTATAATAGTTGTGTGAGCATGGATGATGTGATGTAAGAAAGGGGTCATTAGAAACAGTGGCTACTATTGTTGATGAATTTATAGTGAAAGTTCATGAAGTTTCATGATAATATCGATTACTTGCTGGAGAAAACGTTGTTCCAAAATAGCTGACGGAAAGAGACTATCGAGAACGGAAGATGATTCTAAAGATCTAGACATTTCTATGAACTAAAATATAATACAATATAGTCAAAACAAAAGGATGTAAAAATGAAATCCCATGTATATAAATATAGTGAATGTCTGTACAAAAGATGGATAAGAAAAATTATACAACTGAACATCCATCCATAGTACATAAAAGAAATATAAAAAGTCACAAAAAGAAAGACATAAGACAGATCAAGGGTCTAGGACAAAAATATCCTCTAATGTCATCCCACTTCCTGGGGTTGAGATAAATGGTCCAAACAAACTAGAATTAATAGCATTAGAGGTAGTGAAGGGAAGGATAGCTCCTGTGGAAGGTTAGGTGGTGGTGATATGTATATGAGCTAGGGTGGGTGGTGGTGAGGTACCAATATATATATATATATATATAGGTTGTGTGTATGTCAGATGGATCAACATGTGGTACGTTGGCGGTGTTCTCGGTGACTAATTCATTTCCCCTATGGGCCAACTCTACTAGAAACTTTTGCTAGGCGGCAGGGTCAGTGAGATTGGGAAGATGTTTCGGTGGGATGGAAGGGTGTGTGGGAATAGTATAAGATGATGGGATGGTTTAGGTGGGAGATAGTGAAGGGATAAATGTAGTGGGATGCATTAATGGGAGATGGAGGTGGTTCAATTTCTAGCACGGATTCTCCAAAATGCACTGAATATCAGCTAGGAGCTCCGTTGGGGTGTGAAAGGATGGTGGTGGTACGGTCGATGGGGTGGTGGATAAGGTGGTGGGGGTATGGATGGAGTAAGTGTGGATGTATGATGAGGTTGGGGTGGTGGGTCTTCTACTGTTGTGGCTGTGTGCTCTTGTGGGGCAGCCTCTTGGACGTCTGGCTCCAAGAAATACACATCGTACTCTCTCACGAGCATCTTCCTCTTGTGAAGAAGCACAAGATCTACCAGCTCTATAGGTCCAGTGGGGGTGAGGGGATCTGGATCAAAAAAAGATTCCAAGGTACTTGGCAAGGTGGGTGATAAAAGATCCACCCATCAGTGTGACTCACTATCACTGAGTCTGAACATCGAAATACTGAGTGAAATGGGCATCCAGGTTTATGGGTGGACAACACATTATAGTTTCAAGAATAAGAATGTCTGCTTTTTGATACTGTCATATCTCTCACCACAGGTGAACCATCCATGTGCCATGGATCTATAAAATATGTGCAAGGCCAGGCCTCGCAGCTGACTCTAACTTGTGAGTCAATGGTCATGATGAGACTGGTGGTCACGGGCTATCACTGGCCAAAGGTCTAGTGAAGTCTCATGAGATGTTCAGGTTTTTATTGTGGGATAAATGTTGAAAATAATGAACACCTCTATAAAAAATTTTAGGCCAAATTTTTTTTTGTCCAAACCAAGATCCTGGGGTATTCCACCTAGTTTAAAGTGAAGGCATTCGGCTGAGATCTCAAAGTGTTGAAGTTGGTGGCCTAGAACCAACTACTTTGTAATTTATTCATTAATAAATACCTTATCACATCTTGATTGATCTTCTGCGTGACAATGCATGTGATAATGTCCTAAGGACAGATGTTTCATTAAAGGGTCATTACGGATCCCTGCTATGATGTGAACCCGGAAGTGCGATAACACTATTCTTGAATATATGTTCTATGGTCGGATGATGTTATTTGAGGGACACAAAAAATATAGGCCATTAGGGTGAAGACTCATAAAACTTTGAGGAACATTCTCAGGGTGTGTTCCCCTGGTAATATCTTGGAGGATATTATGGGAATGAGACCTTCCAGTAGGAAATCCACATTTCATAGTGTCATTGGATGTTTCTATCTACAGACGTGTGTTTTGGTCCTTCGACTTTATGATTATTATTAATGGGTATTAAAAAACATGCACTTATATGTATTGATGAAAACTGTGATGAAACATAGTTTGAAACGAGGTAGGATACGTTGGGTGTGTCACGAGTAATACTGCATTAATAGTTCATATGAGAAAGGGGTTTTACCTACTGTTCCATAACGGAAGTAGATATCTCAGACCCTTTGATGGAATTGATATAGCCTAAATAAATTCTTGTCCATGGTACGGTATGGGTGAGTTGAATTCTCAAAATTCAAGGAAATAATAATTGAGCACATAGGTTGATGGCACTAGCATGCAACCCGCTTGATTCGAGATATCGTGACAAAGGGGTTGTATTACACGGTAAGCGTTCATATGAGGTGACACATCATTGCGGCGTTAACTTATTTCTCTATGGGTGCCTTGGTGTGTTTCTAGATGCTAACTTTGGAATTTAGGCAGGCTCCACATAATGCCACTGAGAAAGAGGCCTAGAGGGTCACAAACCAAGTGTGTCCATGTATCTCAGTTAAATATTAATTTAACAAGTTAAATAATGATTATTCCCAATTGTGGTTTAGTAATTATTTAAGGATGCCTGGTCGCATTTATTTCGACACTAGTTATTCGAGAAATATATTGTGGATGAAATAATATATATTTCATAGCGATTAATGAAGTTACATTTATTTAAGAAATAAATATCCACTACTCAAGGACTAATAAATGTGGAGGAGGACTTAAAGAAAAATGGAAAATAAAAGTACATGTCGTGTATATTGAATATACACGTCGTGTATATTGAATTTAAATACTGTGTAGTTTTATGGAAAATGAGTACACGCCATGTATTAATGATTACACGGCGTGTATTTTTTCTAGTCGGGATTTAGAGGAAATAATATTTTTTTATTAAATGGTATTTATTATAATCTACGTGGGAGCATGTCAAGGAATTAATCATTTGACATGAGGGGTTTTTAATAAGATTTAATGAAATAAATAAAATGAGTAACACATTTATTTATTGTCTTAACTCTATAACCTCAAACTCGATTATAAATATCCTCAAAACCCAAAAAATTTTACCCAAGAGTTGTGCACAAAAATTCTAGAGAGTTCTCTCAAGGCCGAAAGAACTCTTTCCTCTAAGAACGCTCTCATGACCGAGGGAGATCCACCACCACAGGATCAAGGCGATCAAAGGCGGACATCGCAAGCGAAGGTTCTTCCATGCTAGCACTCATAGATCCCTTCGGCGACATCCAGAGATACATGGATCACATGTGGATCGCTGCTAGAGGAATCCTACACTTGGATTCTACAACGCAATGACGTATCACATCGGATCATGACCGGAGACATCAACGAAGAAATAATTCCATCAAGGTAATTCATGTCAATTAATTAAATTAATTATAACTAGCATATGATGATCCTATATCTATGGTTCTAGGACTCCCTCTTCTATTTTTTGTTCTTCGTTCTATTCCATCAAGATTCAGCATTTTACATTGTGAAAGATCTTGGATTGATCATTGTTAATGCTAAAATTAAAGTTGGGAACTCCCACCAATGTGCTTCCGCTGCCCCTGGAATCATCAAGTGGTATCAGAGGGGTCACATCGTTGATTATAATTATTTAGTTTTTCGTTGGTGATTTACGCATTTAATAATTTAGTTGTTTCAATTCAAGTTAATCATTCTTAAAAATCTGAATCTCGAGATCTGTTCATCCCCTCTAGTTTCTCTTTCACCTTACAGAAACAAATTTTTCATTTAATTTTGATTAAAATAAAATTAAGGAACTCATCCAGAGGTTCCAAACATTCCAGGTTGTACAATAATAGAATACACGGCGTGTATTCGAAAGTACACGTCGTGTAGTCTAGGTTCACATCATTGGACTAGTCCACCAAATCAAGCCGTGTATTAGATCCTATCTAAGTCATTTATGAAACCGTTTGTTGACCAGGAATAGGTGGCATACGGTTTCCAGATTACACGTCATGTGGTCCACTGAACATGGCGTGTAGTCCCTTTGGGATGGTATTTGACTGTGTACCCTATACATAGCTTGCCAGCTAGAAACTGTGTAATGCAGATACTACATGATGTGTGTCCAACTAAACACACCGTGTACTCCAAAATATCCAAAGTACATCAACACGCCATGCCCCGGGGCATGTACTTCGAATGGATGGTGAAGAAAAGTACACACCGTGTAGTCAAAACTACACGTTTTGTACTCACCCAAATTACACAGATTTATGAAAATTTATTATTATATTATACAAACCCTTGAGACATGTACAATAGTGCAGGAATAAAGATGAGGCACAACATGTGATAGTTGTTTTATATATGTGTGTTTAATTTAAAATCTATGTAATGAATGGTAATTCACCTAGTTGCCTCCAAGGAACAAGTTACATAAAAAGATAATTTTAAATGAATTTATTTCTTTAAAATTATGATGGATGAGAATCTCGAGGAAATTCAGAAAAGGGGTTTAAGATAAAAAGGATTGATTAATTAAAGATAATTAATTGATTCGAGCGTGATTTATCTTAAACAAAAATTATTAAAGAATTGAATGCTAGTTTTATTTATGCTTAAATATCATAGCATGCATGGATGATCGGGAGCTAGACCAAGACCTTTTTATGTGAATTCTTTCTTTAATTTATTTATTGGCCTGTGAGACTTATCCTCATTAATATGTAGGTCATGCACGCCCAAGGATTGTTTTATGTCAAAACCCCTTTTTACCCTCACCTGCGTGTGAGATAAATGCATATATAATGGATGGAGCTCCCAAGCTAGTGGAGGCGTCTCAAGTGAGGATCCAAGGTGAAACCAATCCAAGGAGATACAAAGGTGGACATGTGGAAAGATTTAAACACGAACCAGAATGGTTCAAGGTGTTTCTGCCCTAGGCCGTGGGTTATTTTATCAACCGCTAGATAAACTAACCAATATAAAAAGCTCTTGATCATGCCATTTGTTTTATTTTATTTCAATTGTAAGGTTCATTTATTTTGGGTGTGTTGTCAAAATCACAAAATTAATGAATTAAATAAAGAATGCAAGATGGAACTAAAGTAAAGACCAACTTATGCCTAAATATTAACTTAGACATGGTTAATCACTTAAGTATATCCCACTTAATATTAACAAGCATGTAATCAAAGATAATAATATTTCAATTTATGTATAAGGATTAAAATCCCTCAAAGAAATATTAAGTCGGTATAGCCTTCCATAATCTTGGTTAGAATCGAACCATAGTTCAAAGTGATTGACCAACCCTAGTTGGGGTTCTTTCAATTATCGGTGAATTATAATTCAAGGTTTTGGGTTGACTTGAATAGTTTCACTTCAAGGGTTGACTACCCAAGCAGGACTTGGTGTGACCAAGAGGCAAAGGATGAGGAAATCCAAAATAAAAAGATTTTAGGATTGGGGAGTCCACTCAGCAGATCAAGGAGCTGCGAGTTAATGCAGCTGGCATTTTGAATGCCTACCTAAAACCCTTAAAGATGCTTGACCAACCCTATTTGGGGTAATTCAAAGCGAAATATGGATCCTTACAACTAGAATATTCAGGAAACAGAATATTCTAATGTCAATGCTGAGGGAAATTGGATTTCGATAAAATAGTGGGAGACTAATAAGTATTAATTTATTTATTTGTCTCAATTTTATAAAAAAGTACTAAACCTTTGATCATCTTAATTTGTAGAAATGGCAAGAAAAATGAATTCAAACATATCATTGTGAACCATACTTGAGAAGTAAATCCTTCTCACTGGCACCAATTTCCAATAGTGGAAGAGGCATTTACGCGACATCCTTCGCCACAAGAGGAAATTGTATGTGCTAGAAGAGATTATTCCAGTTGCGCCTGGAAACGTGGCTATTGATGAGGAACTATATCTTTATATGAAACATATGGATGATACCACATATGTCCAATGTTTCATGCTATCAGCCATGTCTAATGAGCTCTTGAAGAAACATGAAAACATGGACGCATATAGTATGATGTCTCACCTTAAGTATCTCTACAAAGAAACGGCGTGACAAGAGAGATATGAGAGGTCCAATGATTTTTTTACAACTAAGAATAGAGATTCTGAGCCAGTTGGGCCTTATGTAGTCAAGTTTATTGGCTACACTGAACGCCTGGACATCTTAGTGATTATGTTCCCAGATGATTTGCGTACAGATCTCATCCTGTCATCAGTGCCCAAGATATTCTCTAGATTTATTATCAATTATAACCTAAGAAATAATGAGAATAGTCCATTGGAACTTTTGACCTTAATTCTCTAGGTAGATAAGGACATGGGGCGTGACAAACCCACAGTCCTTATGGTGAATAAGAAAAGGAAGGACAAGGAAAAAGGGCCAAAGACTTATAAACGGTCTAAAACCCCCAAGCGTTGTCGTTTCAAGAAGGGTAAGATCCAGAGGCAGGGAAAGGAATGGGATGTGGTGTGTTTTGCATATGGAAATCAAGGCCACTAGAGAAGGAACTTTACCCAGAAGCTTGGGGACGATAAAGGTGCATTCGTTATCAAGTGTAATATTTCTATTTCTACTCATTTGGTATTAAATACTGCTTGTGGGGATCACATCTGTATTCAAATGTAGGAAAAAAGTAGATTTTGAAATATTAACAGAGGAGAGGTGGATCTTTGAGATGTCAATGATGCAAGGATGGATGCATTTGTTATTGGTGATTACCACCTCTCATTTCCGATTGGGATGAATTTGGTTTTACATAACAGTTATTATGTCCCTAGTGTTTCCATGAACATAATTTCTATATCTTGTTTGGATATAAATGGATTTATTTTCATGTTTGGAAATAAGGGTTGTCTCTTTTATAAGAACAATGTATGTTATTGTATAGTGCATTTAAATAATGGTTTGTAAGTATTAAATTATGAAAACCAAGTGTTGGAAATCGATAACGAAACAAACTCACATGACTCATACATCACCTAGTTGTGGAATCACTGTCTCGGTCATGTAAATGAGAAGTGCTTGATAAAGCTCTACTAAGATTACTATATAGACTCTACGGAGCTAAAACCACTTGATAGATGTCACGCTTGTTTACAAGGTAAAATAACCAAGCCACATTTTAGTGGACAGGGTGAAAGGGTCACAGAGCTTCTAGGATTGGTGCACACAGATGTATGTGGACCATTTCTAGTAGAATATAGAGGTGGATATTCTTACTTCATTACATTTACTGATGATTTAAGTATATTTGGCTATGTCTACATAATGAGGTATAAGTCAGAGTAATTAAAGAAATTTGAGGAATTAAAGAATGAAGTGGATAATCATCTTGGTAAGAAGATAAAGAAACTTCGATTGGATCAAGGTGGAGAATATCTGAACCAAAAGTTCATCAATCTTCTGCAGGAGTCTGGGATTCTATCTCAACTCACTCCTCCTTATACACAATATTGGAATTCTATTAGTGAAAGGAGGAACCGCACCTTGTTGGAGATGGTGAGGTTGATGATGAGTCATGCAGATCTTTAATTATCCTTTTGGGGATACGCATTACAAACTGTAGCATACACATTAAACTAGGTACCAAGGTGGAAAATGGAATTCCATCTAAGTTATGAAATGGAAAAAAAACCCATTTTGTCGCACACACATGTATGGGGATGCGAGGTGTTTGTTAAGGCCTTCTCAGGCAACAAACTAGCATTCTGGGGCCCGAAGTGTATCTTTATTGCATATCCTAATGAAATTAAAGGATATTACCTATATAACCCTTTAGACAAGAAAGTGATTATCGTCGTATAAGATATCTTTCTTGAGTTGGATCACATCCTCAAAAAGGATAGTGGGATCTATATTGACTTCGACGAAGTTGATACTCAAGATACACATGAGTTGGTAGAGGCACAAGTTCCATAGGTCCCCATGGAAGAGGTTCCAAAAAAACAAGTACTGCGTAGGATCTCAAGAGAGTTAAGGGATCCAAAGTTATTTGGTTTCCTAGTCACCAAGGATGGTGAATCATTATTATTGGACAATGATGAACCTCTCTCCTAAAAGGAAGTAGTAGAAAGCTTAGAAGCTGCAATATGGATAGAAGATATGAATTTTTAGATGGATTCCATGGATCGGAACTAAGTCTAGGTTCTGGTTGATGATCCAGTTGATGAAAAGCCTATTGGATGCTAATGGGTATTCAAGAGAAAACTGGACAAGGAAGGTCAAGTTAGAACCATAAAGCAAGGCTGGTGGCTAAATTATTCAGACAACATCAAGGAATTGACTATGATGAAACCTTCTCACCAATTTCCATGTTTAAATCCATAATAATCATACTTTCCATAGCAGCATACCATGACTACCAGATTTCAAAAATTTATTTCAAAACTGCATTCCTTAATGGGGACCTTTCGGAATATGTCTATATGATACAACCAAAAGGGTTTGTGACACCAGGTGAATCCAAATCGGTTTGCAAGTGGAAAAAATCCATTTATGGATTAAATCAAGAATCCAGGTCATGGAAAATTTGATTTGATGAATTCATAAAAGAATTTGGTTTCATTAAGAACGAATGTGAGTCATGTGTTTATAAGCTGTTTAATGGGGATGTGATCGTTATCCTAGTAGTATATATTGATCACATATTGCTTATTGATAATGATGTACCAGTCTTATATTCAGTTAAGGACTGGTTAAACAAGTGTTTCTCCATGAAGGAATTGGTTGAAGCAGCCTAAATTCTAGGGATCATGATCGTTTGTGATAGATCCAAGAGGCTGCTTGGACTATGTCAGGGTACAAACATTGACCAGATACTAAAGAGATTTATTATGGAACAATCTAAGAGGGGATTATTTCCAGTGTCACATGGACAACATATTTCTAAGAAAATGAATCCACTGACACAACAGGAGAATGATATAATGAGTAATATCCCTTACGCTTCAACTATAGGATCCATCATGTATTCCATGTTATGTACCAGGCTTGATGTTTCCTATGCACTTAGAATTGTAGACAGATATCAAGAAGATCCAGGAGAACCGCATTGTACTAATGTTAAGACTATCCTTAAGTATCTGAGAATAACTAAGGATATGTTCCTGTTGTATATAGGAGATTCGGATCTTTCCATCATAGGTTATGTTGATGGTGGTTTTCAGACAGATCAGAATGATTTGAAGTCATAATCTCGATATGTTTTCTATCTCAATGGAGGATTTGTGAGCTGGAAGAGTTCAAAGCAGCCATTTGTCGTTGATTCTACAGTAGAGTCTGAATATATAGTGTCTTCTGATTTCTCCAAGGAAGCTGTCTGGATTCAGAACATTTTTCAGGAGCTTGATGTGGTTTCTAGTAGTAAAGACCATGTCACATTGTATTGTGATAATACTACAGCGGTGGATCTTACAAAAGAACCAAGGTCACATCAATGGACAAAGAACATACTCCAGAAGTATCACCTCTTGAGGTATTTCTATCAGAGGGGTGAAGTTGCAGTGAGCATAGTGTCCACGGAAGAGAACGTGGAAAACCCCATGACTAGAGGCCTATCTTAGGAGAATCATGAATATCATGTGAGAGCTACCGGGTTAAGGGTTGTTAGTAGTTGTCTCTAGTCCAAGTGGGAGTATATTGGTGTTGGTGGCCTAGAACCAACTACTTTGTACATTATTCATTAGTAAATACCTTATCACATCTTGATTGTTCTTCTACGTGACAATGCATGTGATAATGTCCTAAGGACAACTATTGCATTAAAGGGTCATAGTGGATCCCTGCTATTATGAGAACCCGTAAGTTCCATAACACTGCTCTTGAATATGTGTTCTATGTTCAGATGATGATATTTGAGGGACACAGATAATACTGGCCATTAGGGGAGAGGACTCATAAAACTTTGAGGCACCTTCTCATCGTGTGCACCCTTGGTAATATCCAGGAGGATATTATGAGAACAAGACCCACTAGTAGGAAACCCACAATTCATAGTGTTATTGGATGTTCCTATCTGTGGATGTGTCTTTTGGTCCTTAGAGTTTAAGATTATTATTAATGGGTATCACAACTCATGCACTTAGATGTATTGAAGAAAACAGTGATGGCACACTGTTCGCAGCGAGGTAGGATATGTTGGGTGCATCACAGGTAATACTGCATTAATAGATAATGCGAGAGAGGATTTGTCTTTTCTGTTCCCTAAGGGAAGTAGATGTCTCAGGCCCTTTGATGGAATTGATATAGCCTAAATAAATCCATGGCCATGGTATGGTATGGGTGAGTTCAATTTCGGAATTTCAAAGAATGAATAATCAATCGCATGGGTTGATGACACTAGTATGCAACCCATTTGATTTGAGATATCATGACAAAGGGATTATATTACATGGTAAGTGTTCGTATGAGGTGACACATCATTGTGGTGTCAAATTCTTTCTCTATGGGTTCTTTGGCATGTTTCTAGATGCTAATCTTGGACTTTAGGTGGGCTCTAACTAATGCCACCAAGAAATAGGCCTAGAGGGTCACACACTAAGTGTGTCCATGTATCTTAGTTAAATATTTATTTAACAAGTTAAATAAAGATTATTCCCAACGGTGGTTTAATAATTATTTAAGGATGTCTGATCTCATTATTTCTACACTAGTTATTCGATAGAATATATTGTGGAAAAAATAATATATATTTATTAGTGAGTAATGCAGTTACATTTATTTAAGAAATTAATAACCATTACACAAGGACTAATAAATGTGGTATAGTAAATAAAGAAAAATGGAAAATAAAAGTATACATCGTGTATATTGAATATACACATCGTGTAGTTTAATGGAAAACAAGTACACACTATGTATTAATGATTACACGGCGTGTAGTTTTTTCAGTCAGGATTTTGAGGAAATAATATCATTTTATTAAATGATATTTATTATAATCAGTGTGCGTGCATGTCAAGGAATTAATCATCCAACATGGGGGGTTTCAATAAGAGTTAATGAAATAAAAAAAATGTGTAACGTTTTTGTTTATTATCATAACTCTATAACCTAAAACCCAATTATAAATATCCTCACAACCCCAACACTTTTCCCCGATCATTGCGCACAACAATTTTGGAGAGTTATCTCATTCCAAAATAATTATTTCCTCCAATAATGCTATCAAGACCGATGGAGATCCACCACCACCAGATTAAGCCGATCGAAGGCATACATCGAAAGTGAATGTTCTTCTGTGCTAGCACCTGGAGATCCTTTCGGCGACATCCATAGATACATGGAGCATGTGTGGATCACCACTAGAGGAATCTGACACTTTCATTCTATAATGAAACTATAGATCACATCATATCATGACCAGAGACCTAAACGAAGAAATAATTCCATCAAGGTAATTATTTTCAATTAAATAAATTAATTATAACCAACATATGATGATCCTATCTTTATGGTTCTGGGACTCCCTCTTTTGTTTTTCATTCTTTATTCTATTCCACCAAGATTCAGCATTTTACATTGTGAATGATCTCGGATTGATCGATGTTATCGCTAAAATTAATGTTGGGCACTCCCACCAACGATAATGTTGCCGACATGTAAAGTCTCTAGGAGGCTTAGGATAGCTTCGATGATATTTTTCATAGAAAGGGTGCCCATATCTAGAGTTTTCTGGTCCTCCTTTGTTTTTCCTACATCCTGAGAAGATTTACTCGATGTTGTAGGTTGGTCAATCAAAGAACAAGGTACATGTGCATGTTATTATTTGTTAATGGGGAGGATGACTCATCTTGAGGATTGCTTGTAGGGAAAGGGAGATTAGCAGCTGGTTTTTTCTAATCAGAGATAGAGGAGGAGTCACCATAGGATGATTAGGAGGGTGGTGGATGTATTGTTCTCACCATGGAGTCAAGGGGTTGGGGATCAAGTTAGGGTGGGGAGAGCGTGTGAGGTAGAGGGGAGTGGAAGGTGATTTGGAAAGGGAAAAGTAGATGGAGTGGGTGCACCAAGGTGGGAGGAGAGGGTGGAGGGGCTCTTGGGTTTCAGTGGGGATGAGAGGGTATAGCATGGATTTGAGGGTGAAGGATGTGGGAGATCATGGGAGAAGAATGGTTGGGGGGAAGCATAGTGGGTCGTGACTTTCAGGTCACAACCTTCTATTTAAAAAATGGTACTGACCATGTACATGATGTGTATTAAAGGATCCCATTGAGTACAGGTAAAAATTAAAGAGAATTTCAGAGCAAAGTTAAACGTTATGAACCAAAGTATCACATTCTATACTAAACGTCATGAACCAAAGTATCACATCGGTGCAAAGGTAACACCTCTGGAACCTCATGAACCTATGACCATGTCACTCATAATCTAATGGCCTTTCCATCCATGCAACTTGGGCCATGCCCAACCTGACTGTCACACCACCTCAATCTGATGTCCATGACGCCCAATCCTGTAGTCAAACCCCCTAAATAATCCAATCCAATAACAACCAAAGATCAGCATCACTCAATAATATCTAATCCATTCCCAACAAAACCCAAAGGTTTCATCATATGCAATATCGACCATCACACACACACATATATATATATAATCAAAAAACACATTAAACTAGAAACCCATTTTAAATAGATGAATTTCACCAGCCATGAGTTATCCCATATCAGCACTGATGTCTTGATAGAATATAACTAACACAATCATGATTAAATAGTTTAAACTTCGTAGTTTAATCGAATCAATTCAATTATAACCATTTTTGCACCACCGGCAGAAATTACCCAAATGATCAACAACCTCTAACCTAGCCTCACTCAAGAATAACAAGGTAATGGAATGCTCAACTACATCCTATAAGGAATATGGTCAATTAAATATTAAGAAACATGGGTCATGCTCAATACCCAATATTGCGCTAAAAATATGCAACCCCCAAATGACCACAAAAAAACAAGGTATGTACCACCTACCTCGTACTCATACAATGATCCTCGTCCAGTAACAACCTCTAATTCGGTCTAGATCAAGGTAGATCTATAAAACGAAAATGAACTCTCAAAACCATATCACTTGATTTAGGAAACAAATCAAGAAAAACAGTTCAATAGGAATTGAGAGCTTACTAAGGGGGTTTCAATGGATCTAACGAGGCTTGAATCCGACTTCGAATGAAGAATGGAGAAGATATTGAAGTCTCAGCTACCTGTTTTCCATAGGTTCTATCCAGAACTAGAAAATGAGGCTACTTATCATTTTAAGAAAAAAAAAGAAAATAAATGGTGTGTATATAAGTATACAATCCATGTATACCATTTAACTGTTCCTTTGGTGGATGTTTTCTGCTGACTTACTTTGTCAACCTGCTGACAAGACTACACAGTGTGTACTGGGGCGTATGCGGTGTATAGTTGGCTTTTCTTCTCTTCCTCGCTAACTTCCCCACATTCCATGTATATCCATCATACATGGCCACATGACAAGGCATGTACCTGGTTAAAACTCTCTACCTGGCATACATTCTCACACACATTATATGGTCCTCACACAAGACCAAGGTACATGGTGTCTACTTGGGATTACATGGTGTTTAACCCCAAAATCGTGCCATGTGCCCAGTTTTTTTCCAAAACATAGTTAGTTATCCCAGATTTCACAAAATCAAATAAAAACATAATGAAAAAGAAACCCCCAGCTTAAAGTAAGAACTGGGTTCTTACAAACTTCCCCCTTGAATAAATGTTTCCCTGAATTTCGATTCCAAGGGTGGTGAAGAAAAACTCAAAAAACAATTGGCCTCAAAACTAAAATCAAGAAATGTTTCATTGACCTATTTTTTTGACCCATGGTCCTTCGATGACACATCATCACCCCTAAACCTCATAAGGTGCACCCATGTCACTTATAGCACCCAATCATATCCCACACTACATCAGTGTCTGCCTTAATAAGGCCAGGCTTCCCATAGATGCTCAAAACAATACCTAGCGCCACGAATCTCAAGTAACCCACATCCTCGATACACTGATTCTCATAGAAACTCATGTAACCTGCATTATGGATTCTCCAATGCCCACAAAAAGACATATATATATATATATTTATTTATTTATATCACACACCTCAAATGGTGCCAATCCCACTGAACAACATCTGGTTAGTCCACATAAATCTTGTGCACCTCGTGCACTCAAAACGGACATTCCTTAACAGTCCATGCCAATAAAAAAACAAGAAAATTATGGTCACACCTGTAGCGTACCTCTGACCATGATAGACTCACCATCTTGCTCTACTTCCGACAGCTCCACGGCGTGCACTTGGCCTGACACATGGCTGCCTGAATCTTATACTCCCTCTGGTGATGCACCACTCACCCACCACTGATCTGAGGGATGGGTACCACTATCTCTACCATGTCATCCATGTTTAGTTGAACCTCAGCTACCCTCACCTGGTACTGAACTTGATTCGACCCTAAAATCCATATTCTTTCCTGGTCTATGCTTATCAGCAGTCTAACAAGGCTTCCTGCAATACCTCTGAAGATGCCCGACCTATCTAAATGCCCAACACTCCATTGGAGGCTTTTCATACTAAGTCCAGATGTTCCCTAGCTTCCCACATAGAAAGAAAACCAATTTTGAACTTCCACAAGGTGTTTTAGTTCAGTCCTTTCCCTAGATTCCCAACTGGAAGTCATCCAATCCCTTTTCCCTGTTATCTGAACCATCACCTAAAGTCGTCATTCGGCCCACATGAGAGCTATCTGTCAGGTTTCCCATGGCTATGAGCACTTTATTTACCACATCTAAGAATGAGGCTATCCTAAAGATGTTTACCATCACCTGTATGGTGTTCCATAATCCATCTTCCAAGCGCCTCACCCTTGAGGTTTTATCTCTTACCATACCGAATGAAAAGCGAGAAAACTCAGTGAAAATAGGTGCATAGTCCATGGAAGACATGCCAACCTGCAGAATGCTCAAGAACACCCGAGGTCTCTCTTACCTTAGTGTCTCAAAGAAATAGTTCTCGAAGAACCTATCCTTGAAGTCCCTCCAGGTTATTCCCTCATGTATACAAGACTGAACCTACACATTCCACCAGTAATTCGCCATTCTCTGAGCATGTATGTCTCCAAATTGACCCTACGCCTTGTAGGCGTCTCTATCTACTCGAAGATCATTTTCATTATCTCTCTCTAGTTCTCAGCTGCTAGTGGACCACCCTCACCCTAGAAGAGTAGTGGGTGTTGCGACTGGAACTCTCATGTCAGATACGCCATAGATGGCTCTTCTCCCTACTCACCTCTATTAATCCCCTATAAAACACATACCTGGATAGAATGAAGTTACTCATTGACCCATGACCTAAATGCGTCCAAACCCAGCATTGGGTTCTAAGCCTGATCGTGCTCCTATGGGACTATCTCATCACCCTCCTGACACTCCATCGAGCCATATAGGAGAACCCCACAGAATACCATCAATGGTCAGACAACCCATATATATATATATAACAATATATTCAATGCAGATAGGAAAATTAGTAAAAGGCGGCACTTAACTAGTACCCTTACTCTCCCCCACTGCAACCATGCCCCACGACATCCTCACCGCATGGCCTCTTTACCCACCCTCAATAGACCCATGTATCAAATGTACCTTGGGCCACACCCGTCTGAACAACCATTATTGCCTTACACTGACAATTGAGTCGCTTAATCCTAAAAGCCACATTACCTCAAACTGACGTCCAGGATTCCCAATCCTAGTGATCGCCATCATGTCATTCATAGTACCTACCAACTTGTATATGAGCTAGGTCCAATATCATGCCACAAGAAATTTTACATATTTAATCTCTGGCATATTACATTGGAATAAAAAATAAATTTTATCAGGAATTTCATGTTTCACACTTAAAAAGAATTCAAAGCATGGAATTTTATATTATTCACATGGAATTATCACTTCACAAATCATACGTGCATATATGAAAATGAAAAACCCTAATGATGTGCCTAGAAAAAATCCAAACAATCACACCTTTCCATACTAGGACAAGGTCCAATTATCCCTTACCGCACTAGGTCAAGGGGCACATATCACAATCAATAACATCACATACCATGCTAGCCACCAAGGTGAAAATTATGTAAACTCTAATCTGAGAAAAAGGAAACAACAATTCCCATCCAAGGTTACATGGTCTATCCCTCATACCTGGGGCTGCAGGCACCCAAGCATAGCTAGAAACCCGGTTCCCATTATGACAATTCTCTAATCTATCATATCCCAAATATTAAACCAATAAAGACATGAAAAATAATTCACGATCTCATTAGTATCAAGTGAATAACTACTACTAAATCCTAGTCAAGAACTACCCTTTGATACCACTTTGTAACATCCCAAACTGTATAGTGACCTGAATAGTACTAACAAGCTGGGTGTTACTAACCTTAGGCGGACCTCCCAAAATTCCAAAGGTTGTAGACTAGCATTGAGGGTGTAATAAGTATAGTGGGTAGGATATACCCTTTGGGAAGGAGGAAAATAAAGGTATTGGTCTGAGTATAATCATAAAACAAGCAGCAGAAATAAATGAATTAGCAGACACTAACCAGACCTGTATAGCCGAAGCACATCCAATATCAATAAATAGTGGAAGACATATATAAACAAGTGTAATGGGATGTAAATAGAAAAAAATGTTGAACATCACTTGTAACTACAAAACAAACCAATCATGCGTCCATAGCAGCTCATACATGTCAATATAAAAAGGGTTCCAATGGCTAACCAACAGTAGCTACAATAATAAAGTAATAATGATGATACATAAATAAAGCTAAAAAAACATAAACTCTTTCTAAGAATGAACTCAAGGTCCATAACATCTCCATACCAAACAGCACTATGATCTAGCTCCTGAGGATGATCCTTTACCTGTATGTAAAACCATAAAGTCTTCATGTATCCTGAAGGTCCTGTGTAGGGTGTGAGACAAATATGAATAGGATACATCTTAACGGTGCATAAATATTATAATTTTTTAACTAGGAAATCATCTATAAGGAAAGTAAATAGTATGATGCAAAATGTAAACACAGCCTCCATTTGAGCTCAGCAGCCACCATGGAGTGTCATCAGCTTCGACCAATGCCAGAATCTTAGTCAGGTAACCCAGCACCATATGCCTCCTAAAACCAAGTGTCTCAAGTATCAATGTCTTGAAGGAACACCCAATAAATAGTATCTCGGTACCATGTGCCTCCTAACACCTCGTGTATTAAGTGTCAATGCCCTGTAGGAACGCCCAAGCAGTAATAACCTGGCACCATGTGCTTCCTAACACTTTGTGTCTTTAGTACTGACATCATGCAGGCAAGACCAAACAATCTGAAGGCTCCTCACTATCCATGTGGCTTCCACGGAAATCACCCCAAACCATAATCACCGAACAACATCTACAGGGGCCTCTACCCACACGAGTGGTCAAAACCACCTCATCACGGAGTCATATGTGTGCACACAACCCAAATCAAGGGTGATACGTAATCTCCAACTTTGAAACCCAAGCCACAACCTCTCTGGTACCACGTGCCCCTATGACCATGTCGCTTAGAATACAATGGCCTTTCCATCCAAGTAACTCGGTCCATGACTAACCTGACAGTCACACTACCTCAATCTGACATCCACGATGCCCAATCCTGTGCTCAAAACACCCAAATAATATGGTCCAAGACCAACCTATGATCAACATCACACAAGAATATCTGGGCCATGCCCAACACAACCCAAAGGTTCCAGCATAAGCAATATCAAGTATCATATATATATATATATAATCAAAATAATAACTTTAAACAGGAAAAACAATTTAAATAGTTAAATTTCACTAGCCATGTGTTGTCCCATATCATCACTGAGGTATTTAAATAATTTAATAAAGTTAATCATATTTAAATAGTTTAAACTTATCAGTTTAATTGAAACAATTCAATTATAACCATTTTGGAAACCCGAGCCAAAATTCCAAAAAATGCGCAATAACCACTAACCTGGTGTCACCCAAGCATGACAAGGTTAGTGAATGCCCAATGGGATCACTTAAAGAATACAGTCAATTCAATAAAAATAAACATGGGTCTTACTCAATACCTGACATTGTTCTAAAAATCCACAACCCCCAAATGACCATGATAACACAAAATAGGGTATGCACCACCTACCTCACACTCATATGACGATCCTCGTTCGTTAATAGCCTTTAATTCAGTCTATTACACTATAGATCTACAAAAAGATCATGAATTGTTAAACCCCTATAACTTGGTTTAGAAAAAAATCATAAATGACTCAAGAGGAATCAAGATCTTACAGAGGGGTTCCAATGTATCCAATAAGGCTCGACTCTGACTACAGATGAATGAATGAGAAGATATTGAAGTCTTGGTCGCCTGTTTTCCATAGGTTCTGTCTAGAACCCAAAAACAAGGCTACTTCCCATTTTAATCGAAAAAAATATACATGTCATGTATATAGGTATACACATCGTGTATACCATTTAACTATTCCTTTTATGGTTGTTTTCTACTGACTTACTTTGTCAGCCTACCGACATGACTACACATTGTGTACGAGGGAGTACAGGGTGTATAGTTTGGTTTTCTTCTCTTCCTCGCAGACTTCCCCACATGCCATGTATATCCATCATATGTGGCCACACGATACGACGTGTACTAGGATTACACAGTGTGTGCCTGGTTAGACATCTCTACTTGGCCAACACACTCACATGCCATGTATGGCCTTTACACATGACCAAGGTACACGACGTGTACTTGGGATTATTGGGCGTGTAGCCCCAAAATCATACCTTGTGTCCAGTTTTTATCAAGAACATAGCCAGTTCTCCCATATTTCTCAAAACAAACTCAAAAATAGAAAGAAAAAAACATGTATCATAAAGAAGGAATCAGGTTCTTAAACAATCTGAACTCCAGTTGGAATCCCATGTTCAAATATCATGGACAAAGTCATCTTCTTCAACACTTCGGTTCTATAATAAAAATTTAGAAAACCAAATATGATCCTTCAATCCCTACTCGAATGGGTTTGGCTCAAAAGTAGTCTTTAGTGACATATCCTTCCACGTGTTCAGATGGATCTAGTTCTTCGCAATGATTCAAAATGTTAATGGCCACTCAGTGATATTCATCCTAATCATGGTGTTAACATAGAGTGGCTTCATCCTTACTAGATCTAGAACTGGATGGTGTAAGTAGAGACTAGTGATGGAGGTGGATGGTAGCGATGTAGCAAAATATATCTACTCAGTCTGTTGTGGTAGATCAGGATGTGATATCTTTCCTCCTCGTAGCTAAAAGTATTGAGCTCAGTTTTACATTCATGATCACATGATGGTAGAGTGTTTGAGTGGTGCATAGAGGTGGGACCTTGATCTGAACATTGCTGGTAGGTGGAGAAATAAAATATTTGTGGCTTATCAGTGTTGTGAGGTTGATAGTAGAAGTGGGTGTTGTAGTATCATGGAGTGTTAGGATGCATGAGGAGGGTCAGCGGTAACACTTCCTATAGAAGTTACTAGTAGTGGAAGCCACTAGTAGTGACCATGATGATATATTTAAAAACTAATGGTGGTTGGGATGGGGTTTCTGATGGTAGATTGGATAGTGGGCTATGTGATGGTTGATACCCTTGTGGTAGCACTATTAGGAATGGCAGCAGGTCCCTTTGAAGGAAGCAAGGTTTAGTAGTGCATCAACACTTAAAAAATAATGAAAATTATTGATAGTTAACAATAGTAAAAATATTTAAACATTAAAATCAAAATATTGAAAATTAAAAACCATATGAATTAATTATTTGAAACTAAAATTTAAATTTAAATTTTCAAAAAATGTTAAATCAACTATATAATTAAATTAAATCAATTTATACACTACCATAAATCGGTAAAATAGTAGCACTACACATTATCAGTGCAAGTAAATAAGCATTGATAAAGGGGACCCCTTTATCTGTGCTTTTTTAAATGCACTGATAAAGACACCATTTAATATGATCTTTTTTACTAGTTCTAATAAAGGGGGTACATTTCAAAAAACAATAATTATAAATAAAATATAAATTTATAAATATATTTATATAGATATAAATATAAAATATTTTTTAAAAATATTTTGTACATAAGGATAAATAGAAATTTAAACTAAATATATAATATATTTACTAAAAAATGTTTTTGAAATAATTTAAAAAAAATTAATTTATAATTATATAAATTTTATCGAGTAATAGTCATTTAATAAAAATGTGAAAAAAATAAAAAAAAATATAAATTAAAGATCTAAACTAAGTTGAAAATGCAACTCAAACTTCAAACGACCTTAACTTTTGATTCGGGTGTCCGTTTGAGCTATATCCCATATCAAATCGAACCTTGCGACAAGATATATGACCAATTGTTTTTGGGTAAACCCTTTGACATATGTTTCAAGGCCCAAAAAGTCTTATAAGGCCTTCAAAATTGATTTTTTGGTTGGGGTACCATGATTTTTTAACATTTGATAGATTTTCAGGCTCGTTTAAGGGGGGGGGGGTTCCCATTTCAATGAGGACTGAATTTATTCCTAGGAATTAAATTCATATTGATATTATTGATTTAAAATTTTATCAATTTAACAATGTACTATTTTTTATAATCAAATATATAACAATATATACATATTTTTTATATATTCCCACATAAAAATTTAATTTTATAAATAAATAATTAAAAATATTTACATATAAAATATATTTCTAAGTTCGTAAGACTTATCTATATAAATAATAATATATATTTAATTTAAAATAGAAATATATAAATATTTATATACATAATATGTCTGTGTATTAGTGTGTGTCTATATTAACAAACTGATATATATTATCAATATTTTCTAACATATGTATATACATATTAATATTAAATATATGTAAATATATATAAATATGTCTAATTATACTTATATATGCATATAATATATATATGTGTGTGTGTTTGTATGTTCTATATATGTTTTTTTATTTTTTATTTATAAACTCACACAAAAAAACATTTTTTATAAATTTATTTAAAACTAATATTAAAAATATATATTAATATAACTTTATATATACATATTAATATAAATATATATTAATGAACAAATAAATATAAATAAATAAAAATATAAATAGATAGATATATTACTAAAGGGATAACATAACAAAATGGGTGAGTGGTAGAGGTGCAGGCATGAAAGGAAGGGGTCTCAAGTTCAAATCCAAGCTGTGGAATTGTTGTGTGGATAGGTGCAGGTGGGTCGAGCACTATTCAAGTGGTGCACAGGGGGAGGGGGATAGTGGGTATGGGTAGGTATGGGGGGGGTCAGCGCTGTAAAAGGGGTGGCCCAATCACTGTTAAAAGGGCCTCTGATTTAGAAAAAACTTTTTTTTACTTTTATCACCGCTTCTTTAAAATCGCTGATAAAATAGAACCCCTTTTAATAGAACCTTGATTATCAGTGCTTTTTCGTTATGATACAAGCGATTTATAGGGATTTTAAAATCCATATCTATGGTTGTGATATTAGTTAATATTTAAAAACTAAATATTTACTAAAAATTAAAAATTCAAATTCAAATAATTTTTAATACAAAAACTAAATGTTGTAAATTAAATTAAAATTTATTTATTTAAATAAAATTTTAATGATGGAATATTTAATAACAAAAATTAAACAATAAATAAAATAACATATAAAATTGATATTAAAAATAAAATTATAATGTAAAATAAAAAGAAAAACCAATGAAATAGAATTAATAATTTTAAATGCATAAATAAAAAATTAAACACAAATTAATTAATAATTTATTGACCAAAATAACTAAACAACATTTATTTAAAAAATAAGGTAAATTTAGTTAATTAAATCAAAAAATACATAATTAAATGATCTGGAAAAACACCCAATTTAATGGTCACATCAAATTCCCCCACACATAAGATTTTCTTATCCTCAAGAAAGTACTATTCAATTTTAATAAAAATAATTAATCTCAAAATAGAAAAAATGTAATTCTAGAAAGAAGATTAAAAATAATTTTCTTTTATGAATCCTTTTAAGAAGTATGTATGAATACCATCTCAAAATATAATGGTTTTATTGCATTATTAAATTACTATTTTATAAAAATATTGTCTCTTAAAAAAAATTGAGTAGAATAAAAAAAACATCAATATTAATTTAACAGATACTTCTAAAAATATCTTTACATCCATGTGATATGACACTCATAATTTAATAGAAAAATAATTAGAGACTTGAGTAGTTTTAATAATTATATGGGGGCATAAAATACTCATCCCAAAGTTTTATCTTAAATAATAAAATAATGAAATAATGTGGGAAAGAAGATCAACCTAGCATCATATTTTTATTTCATAGCTCATGTAAATGCATGTATTATAAGTATTATTCGATTAAAAATGTTCAATTCAATTATAGTTGTATAAATATTTTATAAAATATTCCCATAAAAATTATTCCAAGGGGGAAGGAAATGATTTACGTAATAAACTTTATGGTTTAACAAAATATAACCTCTTTGGAATGGAATCTCAACTCTGAAAATTATGACAAACATTTCCCACTGAAAATAATGATAAAAACATGGAAAACAAGAAATTTTGAAAAATATTAAATTTATTCTTGATGGGTTAAACATTAAAAAAAACATTTTATCTCATTTAAGAACACACTCTCCCCTATAATTAAAACCTGAATTTATCCACAAAGTTAAATTCAATGATGAATGAAATAGATTAAACATTAAAAGTACAACGAGATTAGCATTTTAGTAGTTCTAATTCAGTTTCATGTGTCAAAAGGTAGTTAAAAAATGTTTTACATGATAAATATTTTATAAACAAATTTAAAATGTATATGCATTACCTTCTAAAAGGAAACATAAAAAAACTTCAATAATGCTCAAAATAGTTTCATGTTGATCACTAAGTACATAGTAAATAGTGTATCTATAAGTTTGAGAAATGTTTTCAATTATATTTTCAAGAGGATAGAAAATAGGAGTCTAATCACCTAACTTATATAAGAATATTCACTCAAAAAATATCTTGGGGTAATACTCCCCCACACAGAATATTACATTTTGAAGTCATTTGAAATCATTTAATTTTAATTTCTAGTAGTAGTAGAATAAAAAAAATAAGTAGTGTAAAATATAGAAATAAAAACATAATATATCATTGTTAATTATTATTTATTGACATGGTTTAACTAAGAGACTCCCAATTTATTTTTCAATTTTTTTACATTTGGATATTCAGCACTTAGTACCTATATAATGTAAAATATTAAATTAATAATTAAACTAATCAAGATCATATATAATAGAATACCATAGGTTTAGTTTATGGAATTTTTATACTTTCAGCCTCCAATAAGAAACTTCTAAATGACTTGAAAAAAGGGACCTCTACTATTGTTTTGAAACTATCAATCTTTATAAGAAAAAATGACGAGGAAGATCAAGAATTTAAATCTAGTATAATTAGAGAACAAAATATAGTGCATAAAACATTTTATTCATAAAAACAATAATATATTGACCATAGTTTTAAAACCATGAAGTACTAGATTTAATGTCTTTAATTAAATATCCATATTGACTAACTGTTGTGGTTTCTCATCTGTGGACCACCACATCTATTTTCCCAACTTTTATTGACAAAAATCTATCATCTATAGAAAACTAGACATCCATAACTTCTTTACACACTCTTAATATCAAAACATTTTCCTATGAAACACATGTTATCATCATGGGACTACTCAAAGGATTCTTCAATTGGATTAGAAAATTCATCAACCAATACCAATTTCTTAATGATTTCAAAGAACTCAAATATGGGTGAAAAAAACAAAACCATCATGCTAAACCATGAAATTATTTATCTCATCTATAAAACACACATAATAATAATGACTCATGGAATACATGTTCAAAATTCTAGAATTGGCTATTATTTTGAAATTTTAGAATTTTCTTAAAGTTTCAGTAGTAAACATGGCACTCCTAGAGAAATTATATTGTCCTCACAACTTTCTCTTTTGATCTCAATATCAATAATATAAAATTCAAGGGTGATATGGGCTTAGTTATACAAAATAGGTTCACGAACAGGGGGTTTAATAGTAACATGTGCAATTTACAAATTTACAAACACCAAGTAATTATAGAGACCATTGACTTTTATGCAATTATTACATGATTTTAAGCATAATTATCCATCAAATATAGACCAATGATCATAAATCCTAATGTCTTTAGAAGATTTGGTACATAAAATTAAAAACATGGTACTATAACAAAATATATCTTTTTTTATCTTTCATAATGATCTACTTCCATCCTTTGATACCCTAAAAATGCATTGGATAACCTGGGGAATACATAGGCAAAAGGTATGAGATAAAAATCTCAGTAAGGGAATTAAAAAATGAATAAATCATAGAACATGAGTTATAAGGCAAAACATGATGAAAAAATAAACATGGCACATAAATAAACATATAGAATCATAACACATAGAACATGGGATCATGTGATCATAGAAATATTGAAATTTTTAAGCAATATATATCCTGACATAACCATGAGTTTAGGCTAACTACCAAGACTATATCACATAGTGGAAAAAGTCCTATAATGGATTAGGTTTAATCCCAAATCCCATACATAATGTCTCATGAGATAAAAACATTGCCCAATGCATTGTATCTCTATCTAGGTGCACCCATCTAAACATGTTCATGAATATTTGTGCCACATAATAAATCAATCATAAAAAATAACCATAAGTCTTACCTGTGGAAATAAATGGGTATCAGAATAATGTTATAAGGAATAACCAAAAATAATATGATAATGGTGTCCATATAATAATGGATTCAAATCATTATTGGATATTAATAATGTAAAATAGGCATAGATAATGATAAATTATGTCTAAAAAAAGTGAAATCATGTAAAAATATTGTTTAAGAAACTTTGGAAATCAGACACTTTAGTGAAATTTAAGGGAAAATATTAAAGATTCTTTAAAGTTGAAAAAGTCATAATTGCTTAAATCAAACCATAAATAAAATAATATTTTTTCATGATAAAATATATTATTTTATAAAAATATTGGTGGATTAAAATAGTTCATGGATTTTACTTGCAAATTGGTAAGAATTTATGAAGTTCCATTTAATCAGGCATTCTTATCAAGAGGAAATGAGATGATAACCTTTTAAAAGATGTATTTCCTCATCAAAGTCAGATTAATTGAGCTATATAAAATTTTTCGGAACATATACACAAAATTTAGGAGAATTATATAAGAAGTAATAAGAATTACATTATGTTAAATATATAGAATTTTTAACCCAAAAGAAAAAAATGAGGGTTTGAATATATCCCTTACCTTATATTGTTGGATGGACAACCTAGAGTGGTTATGTATTTTTTATAGATTTAAGAGACCTATTACCTTCATTCTCTCACTCTGGTATCTAGGTTTTCTTTAATTCGTACCCCATAGATGTCTTTTCTATGCATCTGATTTCTGATTGGGATCTGAAGGATCAGGTTGTTGTTAGCTTGTTGAGTCCCTATTATATTGCTTTTTTATTTTCCTCATAGGAGGATTTTTCTAATTCTTGGTCTATAAGTTCAATAAGATTTTGAATTATTACAATTTCCCTTATGTTTTTGGATGATGGATATTCATTAGAGTCATGATTCATCCATAACACCTTTTTGGTTGAGGCTTCATGGTCTTTCTCTTCTCTACCACAGTCATACTATTCTTTAGTAATTGGGTAATTCTGATCAGTCATTTTCTGTGTGTCTATGTGAATAATATAAATGGTAAATTACTTCTTCATGTTTCTATGTGGGTAGAAGTATATTTTTCAATGAATTTTAGGATTTTTTGTGGTTTTCTATTGAGTGTTTTCAATCTTTCAAGCAGCGTGTTGTTTTTTAATTTGCGATCAAGTTTTCATCCTTATGAAACTTCAAATATAGTTAAAATAAATCTTTTAAAAAATGAATCTCATGAATAATATTGATATGGGTTCTACTTTTATTCCTGTGATACCTCATCATAATGGGAAATAATCTATTTTGAGTTGAATTCCCACCAACATGGACAATTACAGAGTGGGGATGGATTAGGCTTAGACTGCCATCAGTCGTATGTCTGAGCAAACTTCTCTGCCTATGAATATGACTATGGTGGATACTAATATTAATCTATAGTCTCCCAAAAATGTAAATATGTAGGGCTTGAGAAATGAGAAAATTGATTTTGATAATAGTGTACAGGTGGGTAGGGAACATCTTATTGATTGAGGTACTCAATTAGAAATTCCTAAAGGGTATTTTTTTAGGATTTTGAAATAATTTTTTTACTTATGCTCCTCGTGGGAGGGATCCAAGTGTATTGGTCTTTGATTTGGTAGGGTCCCGATTTTTTATGAAATATGGTATTCCTTCACAGCCTGAAGAGAAATGTTGCATTATGAAGCCTCTAGTTGTGGACTTCTCAAGACATGTTCTATAGGATGATGGGTCTAGGAAATATGATGTTAAAAATAATGTGGATTATTATCAAAAGATTAATAATGTATTCAGTTCGTTAGTAATTTCTAATAAATGTGAAAGCATATAAGATAATGTAAGTGACAAAGAGAAGTAAAATGTTTCATTATACATCACTCATATCTGGTCTATAGGTAGTGTTGAAACTGTCTTTTTAAGGATTTTGTCATAAATGGTAAAGGAAGATGGGAAATAGTGAAGGTTTAAAAATGATTCCTCTAAAAATAATTTCATTGAAGGATTATTCTAATCTTTTAAGTAATGTGTCTACCATATCATCTTCTAAGGAATTAATGATCAAACTCACTCGACAGTAGAAAACTTACAAGACAGGGATCCTTGGGATCTTAAATCAAGTTAAATCAAAGTTGTATTGTGAAACTACTGATGATGATGATGATTCTAAATATGATTAATCATATATCTTATGATGATTAAAATTATTTTCTGGATGAGTTCATGTCCCTTCGTGTAACCCCATCAGTTCTCTTGTTCTCTTGCCTTATTTTTTCTTTTATCTTTTAATAAAGGGTTAGGAGATTTAGTTTCCATCAAGGCCTTTTTTGATAAAATATTTTATAACCATTATAATGGTTTTATGACCAACCTTGAAGGTGGTAATGGAAAATGGAAAATCATCATCCATGAAGGTGTTCAAATCGACATATCAGGAATGATGTTTTTTGTTTTTATGAAAAAAAAGGGGAAGGGAAGAGATTTGAGGATGGATATTACATTAATAAGATAATATTACTATATATATATATATATTAAATATTTTATTTATCATTTTTTGGATAGGGAGGTGAGGATAATGTATAATAATGAAGAATTTAAAAGAGAAATAAGGGGTATTTTACCTCTTGAATATCATCTCCTTGAGAACCTATTTAAGGAACATGTGTTTGGTATTTTGTTGAGACTTCAAAATCATGGAATTGAATAAGTGGATTGGGAAGGTAATTTGGTATAATTGAGAAAAGATACAAGGTATAGGAGGTGTGAGAAGAATAAGTAGTGTGGGTGAAATTTATAGGGGAGGATTGGGGTGTTTATTATTATTATTTTCATTAGTTTATTATTTTGGCTTTAAATGGTCAATAGTGTTGACTCTTGTTATTTAGTAAAATAACTAGATCATATGAGTTTGAGATAATGGGTACTTACATCATACACAACTCTTTCCTGACTCAAAAATTCATGTGTTATCTTATAATGTTAAATGCCGTAAATTATCATATTTCTCTATTCACCATACATTGAACTATTTTAGAAAATATCCAAAAACATCACCCTAATCATTTTTCAATGTGTAGACTTCAAAAGTGGAATCCATTTTATGAAAATAATTTTCAAAATATTAAATTTTAAATTTTTAAATAAAATCATCTTTAATTCAAAAATATAGATTTTAATATTGGATTCAATTTTATAACAGTTTGAAACAATAATTAAGATCTCATAAAATTATCATACAATTATAATACAAAAATTATTAATTTATTAATACATTTTATTGAAAAAATATTTTAAATAATTATATAATTGTAAATAAACATTTAAATTTCACAAAAATACCAACACTGAATTTCTATAATTTTAATCATTAATTTAATTGTTTCATAATATGAATATATCATATGTTCATTTAAAAGATATCTAAATTTTATTTATACTTTAACAAGTGAGGTTAATATTCTAATAGTGAGATTACTCTTCCTAACAGTCGGATTACTATTCCAATTGTTAGGTTACTATTCCAATGGTATAGGTTCCTTAATTTCTATATGTGCTTATTATTTCATTCATTCATCATTCACTTTTATTTTCTCTTAAGATTATTTATAATTTCATCTACAAACTTATTATTATATTATTAACATTATTTTTTATTTCTATAGATTTTTTCTTGAGTACAGTCACACTACTACAAAATAAAACTTTTACAATGCTACCCTTTATTAGTGCTGGAAAAAAGGGTGCAAATAGATACACTTTATCAGTGTAGGGTTTTCAGCACTGATAAAAGGTAAACTTTATCTGTGCTTTTCTTTATCACTGATAAAAGTTACTCTTTATCAGTGCATTAAATTTTTCTTTGATAAAGGTCCCGAATAAAATTGTATAATTAAATAAATTATAATTAATAAGTATTTTATGAAAAAATATTTTAAAAAAATTATTAATTAATTAATTATTGATAAAAATGGATAAATTTAATATACTATATATAAATTATAAATGCTAATAAATAGTATATATTAATTATACCGATATGTAAAATAATTAATTAAACAAATAAAAAATTAAAAACAAGTAAATAAAGAAAAATATAAAAAAAAATATTAATTAAATAATTATTGATAAAAATTTAAAAAATTAATATATATATATATATTATAAATATTAATATATAGCATATTATATATATATAAGTATACAATATTTCCTAAATATGATTAATACAATAAAAAATATTTATACTTTATATTAAATAAGTCAAATATTTAGTGAAGAATAGTTTAGTATTAAAAATTAACATGAATTGAAAATACTGACTAATTACATCGAGTAATGAATAGAATTGAAATAAATATTAATTAAAAATACTGACTAATTTGAGATATATATATATATATATATCAAATGTGTGTGATATTGATTTCACATACATATACATAATTAATCAATTTTTATATACAACGCTCACACACAAATATTTAAATAATTAATGAAGTCATATATAAAAATAAATACACCTCATATTTATTTAATTTATTTAAATTTTATTATTTTATAATTTCCTTATAGCATGATACATTTAATATATTATGTCTTTAATTGGTAAATTTTATTAATTTATTTTTAATTTTATTACATTTAGGAATTAATCCATTTTTTATATTTTATATTTTTTATTTAGTATCTTTTTGATAATTTAATAATTTTCTATTATTTATTTATATATACTAATTTACTATGCTTTAATATTTTTTGTATTTATTTATCATTATGTCAATATATATCTTTATTTTGTTTAATAATTTATACATAAATAATAAGTTTTTTTTATTTATTAAATATTCTTAAAATGTACTCATTTTAAATTATTCAATTTCTCTCATTTTTAACATCATTCACTTAAGATTAAATATTCATTAATAATGGTAAAAATATATTTGTAAATAAATATTTATCAACAAATATTTTTATATATGTATATTTAATATATTTATATGTTTATATATTTATAATAATAATAATAATAAGTTTTATTTTTAAAAAAAATTATATAATTATAAATAAATAATTATGTATATTTAAATATATATTAAGTTATAATAAATTTATTTAAACAATGAATATATTTAATATATTTATATTTATATTTATTTATCAAAAATATATACATATATAATTATAAATATATATATAATGATATAAATACCTAAATTTATAAGTATTATTTTTTAAAAAGTATTAATATAATGATAAATAAATAATTATATATTCAAATAATTATAAAAATATAATAAATATATTTAAATAATGAATATATTTAAAATGTTTATATTTATATATATTTATTAAAAAGATATATAATTATTAAAATATATATATACAATTTTTTTAATTATATTTAGATATATTAATTAAAATATACATATACATATAAATTTATAAATATATATACAATGTTTTTATTTATAATTATAATTGGAAATCATTTACTAGCGATATGGTTTTAGCACTGTTAAAGATGCATTTTATCATCTCAAAAAAAACTCTGATAAAATAATTTTTTGTCAGCAATTATTAATTTATCATTGATAAAAGATATCTTTATCAGTTGTTTTTTGGAAGTTCTTATAAAAGTGTCCCCATTTTTATAAATAACCATAACAAGTCGCGAACGAGTTATAATATTCAAAGCTTTCTATGCAAGTCGCCTATTTCTGGGGCTCCTCCTTGACAAATCCAAGCTTAGTTAAAGGATTGAATCAAGATTCAAATAATTCCAAGGATTGAATCCAAGGTTTGAATGGTTCATGGGTCAAATGAATCCAAGGCTTGAATGAATTCATGGTTTGGTGATATCTTTACTTTCTCTTGGATGATCCAAAGTTTCAATCTAAGGGATGGTATTTTCTATTATCCTCACTCATTGAGTTCTTGTTTGAAAATATCTATTTGCATTTTTTGTTCATTATCTTTTTATATTAATTAAATATCACTAATTTTACTTCTAGAATGAATTTATAAATGGGTGTTTCAATAATTTTGGGTTTATGTTAACCCTTTAAGGGATTTTCTTTATCCCTTGTAACGTATTAAAAATTCTACACATGATTTTCATCATAGTATCACATTACGTTTAAATGTTTTGAACTTCTTTACATTGAAATAACACACATAAAGTGTTTGTTAAAATTACACCCAAGGTTTTTATTTAATAAATTATAGTGGATTTTATGTAATGATTTCTTTAAGTGGAGGTGTGATTTGTTTGGTTTTTTTCTATTTTGAAGCTACAATGGTATTTTATAGTGATTTTTATTTTATTTTACGTGTTCGGAATTTTATTTATTTCTTCATGATATACTATAGGAATATACATATATATGTTCATTTTGAAATATATGTGTGTCTGTGTGTGTGTGTGTGAATGTGTGTGTGAACAAATTATTTCATGTGTATATTTAAGTATGTATTCTTATTAAATATATGTAGGATTCATTCAATAATGTAGATGATAATTTTTTATCTTGGTTTTAAAAATTCATTCCAAGAGACGTTACTAATATGTGTTTTTTAAAATTTTGAATTTGAGGCATGTTTCAAACTTTTAAAATTTACTTTAATTCTCATGTTGTTATTTTGAATAATACTGAAAGAAATAATATTTTTATTTGAAATTAGTATTAGTGTCAAGTGTTATGGCCTTTTTGGTACCATGAAATGGTATTTATAAAAATTCACCATCGTCTATGGAAGATTTCTAAATTATTTTTGATGAGGTTTTATTTATTTTTTTCTTTTAAATACAGATATTGTATTGATGTTTGTTGGAGTGGTATTTGAATAGAAATGTTTTGGTTACGTTTATTGTTGATTGAAATGTTTTATCAAAATGAAACCATACCTCTCATTATTATCATAATTTGGATTGTATGAATCTTAGTGAGGGATGAGAGATAGTTACAATTTAGATCCTATTATATTTTATAGTTCACCACTTGTAGAAAATTCTATATGGGGGGTCCAATAAGGTAGGATAGTTGTGGGTCTCTAGTAGGATATAAACATAGGAACTCATCATCATGCTTATAGGTGGTTCCAACCCAAGTCTATCTAGAGTCACCTCATGAGATGTTTTGGAAATTCCCAAGATTACATATTCTTCATTTACTACTATTTACATGTATATTATTTTTTTACTTACTCCACATTTAATATTGATCCATTATAATGTGATTGATTTTTTATATTTTTTATTTGGTTGTATTGATTTATTTATTTTTATAACTAATGTGTCATTTTATTATAATATATTATTCTATAAGAGTATGGTTATAAAGAGTCATATTCAATAACCCTAGATTATTTACAGTGTCTATAAGTATCTTCATTCAATAAAATATCATTTATTAATGGTGAAAATCTTTATTAAGAGATGTTTTTGAGATTAATGATATTTTATATACCATTAATATTAAATGTAATAATTCATTAGGTTGTAACATCACTTGTTCCAAAAAATAGAATTGAGTTTATCAAGTTACATATATGTTGTAATAATTATTAGAAAATATTTTTAAGTATTCGTCATTTTAGTTCTACATGTATCGGTTCCACCCCTAGGAATCTCTCATTACCATCCATGTATATGAAATAAATCTTTATTTTTTAAATTTTTTTATCAAAACATTATCATATCTTCTAGTTGATTGAATGGGAGTTTATTATTCATGTTTATTATTTTTGGGTTTCTTATTATTCCATAATTTTGTATATTATATTTTCATTTTTAGGTGGTTTAATAAAGACTTGATGGTTCATTTTTATAGACATAGGACTAGATTTAGTTAGAGTATTGAAATTATTAAAATTGGGATTTATCTTATAAATATAAATTTCCTTGAGGTCCCAATGATTCATATAAAATAACATGTCCCTACTGAGATCGCTTGAATCATACACAAGAACGTGTATGCCTGAAAAATCTCACCTTCAATAGGCCATGAGTTAATAACTAGTGGCAATGGTGTGATTCTCACAAATTGGATGCATTATGCCTTTTATAGAATGCAATGGAGTAAAACTATCATCACAATTAGCTTCTTCTCCCAAATATTTATGATGAAAATTTTCTCATTGAGACTCATCACCCATCTATTTTATGTCACTTAAACTAGTCTAATCAGCAGTCATCCCATGGATGACTTCTTCTTAGAGTATGTCAAGTAGCATAGGTGCATGACCACAAGGGATGGAGGATGAGTCTCAAAGAATAAAATGAAACAATAACTATTCCATAGAAGAAGATGATGAGGATAACAGTTGTCTATAACATTCACCTTTGGTTTAATTCAGAGGATGACACCTAACATAGTGAAATAAATATTTTCTTAAATTAAATCACACATTTCCTTCAAAGAATGCTGAAATTATTTAAAACAATCAAA
The DNA here is from genome assembly GCA_963277665.1 of Viscum album. Taxonomy (NCBI): domain Eukaryota; kingdom Viridiplantae; phylum Streptophyta; class Magnoliopsida; order Santalales; family Viscaceae; genus Viscum; species Viscum album. The sequence goes on along the minus strand of OY728166.1, from coordinate 1,358,728,859 downwards.
TGTTGGGTTTCCCTTGTTAGAATTTTCTAAAACATTCACCATTGATAATGAATATCTTATGTGTATTTATTTATTTATAATAAAAAATTAATATTTTATGGACCTAATAAGATGGATATGAATCAAAAATGGATTCATGATAATATTTTGTCAAAATAGCATGAAAATGGAGTTCAAGAGTTCATTATGTTTTCAATAGAGGATAAATACGACCCTTATCAAATCCTTTGTCTGTGTTTAGGTTTCTGTTGCTCAAGAAAGATTAGTCCAAAATAGTTGTAAGAGCATTTTATTTGTCATAGAATAGATCATATCTTTAAATGTTATAATAAACAATGGAAAAAAGGAACGTTTACACTGATTGGGATGATACTTTGGTATATGGATCATTTGATAAGAATACCTGTGTGAATTATGATTAGGATTTCATATAATAAATGAAAATCTAAATTGAAGATGACCTTCATGATTTTCTAATGTTGTTTGAGAAGTTAAATAATTTTTTCTAATATTCCATTGTATACTATTTTTACTAAATACAAAACATTTTCCACTATATTGAAGTCATATAATTCGAATACTGGTAGTTGATGGAGTGAAACTGGATTTATATAACTACATGGTCTTCTGAATGATGTGTTACTATAATAAAATGAACTACCATTTCAAACATACGATGCAAATTGAATGCTCTGTTCAATGGGTATTATCTCTCAAAAAATACATTCTTTTCCAAATGATTTCATATTGTTTATCAATGACTCGTAAAATTCCGTAAGTGTGGCACAGATCGACACAAGACAATTAAATCATTTAATTCAAATAATTTATAGTATTTTCCTATAACTACATGGTTTAGAAGACTATATGTATGTTAGGAAATAATGATTCAATTAAAAAATAAAGTATATACAAGAATTACATATGGGAACCTACATCATCCAGTTGATTCTCCTTAGTGGAAGAAAATTTATTACGAGTATCCTAAATTTGGAAATGATATGAGATACTTTTATCTTATGTTATCTAAACATGGAATAAATCGTACTGGTCTATATATTAGTACTCGTAGTACATGGACCATCATGTTGGTAAATTATAAATTTCATCCATTTCTATTCATGAAGTGTAAATACATTATGTTGTCTCTGGTTATATATAAACCAAAGAAACCAAGTCATGAAATTGATATATAATTATCTCCATTGATCAAAGATATAAGATTTATATGGGATATAGGTGTTACAATGTATTATGATCACAGAAATAAATAATTCATAATAAATTCCATGTTGTAGGGGATAATAAATGACATTCCTACTTATGGAAATTTACCAAGCTATAGAATTTAAGGAATTTTAGGGTATCCCATTTGGGAAGAATTCAGACACTTAGTTCCATTGAAATATTCCTCTAAGACTGTGTTTTTAAGAAATTGTAAATTTATACCTTGATAAAATAAATACCAATCTTGGATGACAGAATTCGACGAGAATATCTAACATTGTAAAAAACTATCTCTGTTAATGGGTGATCATTTTTTCGATAAATTAAATTATATTAACAAGATTTTTGGTATACCATTTTCAAAAAACATTATAAAATCATGTTGGGATAAGAGATAAATATTCTTTGAATTGCCATATTGGAATTTTTGTACAACAAACAAAATTTTTATGTCATGAATATTGAAAAGAAATGAATTTGACAGTGTTATTGGAACATTTCTAAATGTTTCTAGAAAAAATAATGATGGAATCAAGGAAAGGTTGGAAATGATTGACATGGGGATAAGGGAAGAGTTGGAACTGATGATGGGTAATGGGTGGACTTTTCTTCTTATATAATATTACACTCTATCCAAATAGGGGAAAATGAAATTTTTTTTCTTTTTCTTAATAGTTTATGAGTTAGATAGGGGTATTCACAAAATATCATGAATGTCGTGTCAATTAATAATTTGATGTTATAGGGGAGTAAACTCACGTGACTCTCATGTTTTGATTCAAGATGTTTATACTATTTCTTTTCATTTCATTTTACCTAAAAATGTATGACATATATTAACCAGATGTTTCATCTTTTTCTAATCCATATATTGTAAATTTATCGACCTAAAAAAAGTTTGCAATCATGAATAAGGATATTGTAGTCAAATTATGTGAATTATAGATGTTATTCCCATAATAATTCTTTGATATAATGGTCCTCAGGATTATTCACATGGTTAGAGAGGTTCAACAATGTGGTATTGTCCATTATAGATAGATGTACCCCCATTGAACGATATATAAAGATTTTGAAAGGGTATATCAATAATCTAAGTCATCTATAAGGTTTTATTATAGATCAATATATTGTTTAAGAAGATATTGAATTCTATACTGATTACCTATCATATGATGAAAGCAACAGTCTCCAAAAGTCTCATCACAATGGTCTCTTTATGGGAGAAGGTATTTCCCATAATGATGTTTTTAGAATTACCTTTATAGAGTGGTTGAAGGCACACCTTTGAATTTTATATAATATTGAAGATATTGATTCATAAATTGAATCCGATAAATAAATTCATAGATATTTGAATCCATAAAGGGATAATGTATGGATATAAAATACACATAATCAATAGTTTATAAGACGGTTTTGATATCAATTTTATAAGGATTTATCGAAAAATATGAATTCAACTGCTGAATTATTTTGATGGCTAGCCAGGGGACCGAATGAAAATGTTATATATTACACTAGTATTGTAATCAATGGTTATATTTTCTATATAAAATTACACGATGACTATAATAAGATGAAATACAATGGAGTTACACTTATGAAATAATTGATACACAGATCTAGAACTAATGATAGAAATCAAATTTATGAAAATAAGACATATTTTTTCATTATCAAGTAGATATATGAGTTGGATTATACAACATTTCAAGTGTCAATTCTCTATTGTAAATGGGTCAACAATATGAGTGATGTGAATGATGGTGAAATGGTCTTTGTGAAAGTGAATTTTAGTGTGGAATGGGAAAAATAGGTTATTCATGATTGCATAATAAGTAGTGAAAGTACATTATATCTTAGATACAAAAAACAAGAATTGTTTGACTGTCTTGGTAGCCAATAAAACAACTATCGGGTCAGATGAAAATTCAATCAAGGATGAAATTATCATTGGGATATCACATTCAGTTCATTTCATTACTAATTCAAACAATGTCTTTTAAATTATAGGGAATGATTAAGAGGGGATTTTTATTCTTGATAGAGGATCTAAATCCCTAAATGTGTTAAAAAATTAAGGGAGTTAAATGATAATGTAAAAGTGTTTTTTAATATAATGTCTTTCTCTCTATAATATTACCATAATGTGGGGATTTTAATTCTTGATAGAGGATCCAAATCCCTAAAACATTTTAAAAAATAAATATTGTTCAATGATAATGTAAAATTAATTTTTTAATATAATATGTTTTTATTCATAATATTATCAGTTCTCAAATCAATTAAAATAATATAAATTAAATGTTTGACTACTCATGAAGACAATGTATTCTTCACATGATGATGGTACTAATCCCATGGAAGAACATACTATAATGATGGAAACCCTTTTGGAATATGTAAATGTAATGTTATGGTATAATTTCTCTATTTTAAAAAAATATTATATAACAAAAAAGGTATTTAATTTTCATTATTCCTTTCATAGTTTTTTTATTTTAGAATATTATTGTCCATATTTCATGCCTTTCTACATCCAAACCTCCACAGAATTATTCTCCATAAAAACTTTTTGATACCTCTAGTGTTATCATTTATCACATTCCTTCATGTTACCTCTACTTCATTTGCAAGAAGAGGAACAACAGTGCCTCTACTCAATCATAGAGAAAATATTGATGTTCTAATTGTAAAATCATTAAACCCAGAATTAATTTATTGTTTCATGTGTATGTTTAGTTTATTTATTTTTAGTATTAATCACATAATAATTTTTTCTTATACATGTGGATTCTATTGATAAAGTTGTGGTGGTTTGTTTGAAGATGTTCATGCTCATGAGATATTGGACTTTGAGGTTGTATTTGAGATACTGACAACAATGAAAGAATATGAACCTCAACTAAATTGGTGAGGACTATTCAACTATATCCGCGAGACCCTAGATCAAATCCGAGTGGAGAAATATTTCCAGGTTACTATAGTAGTACTGTAGCAGTACTTTAGTAGGTATTGTATTAGTTACTATAGTAGTTACTATAGCAGGTAATGTTCAGTATTGTAGCATTTTTAACTATTCACCTTTAGGTTACTGGTTTGGTCCTAGATTCTTTTTGGATTTCGGGCCACCCAGGCCTTTGGGACACACATGCCTTTGGGTCAGTAAGGCCTTCGGGCCACCTCATGGTCTCCAGGCCACCTCAAGTCCTTTGGGCCACCTCAAGGCCTTAAGGCCACATGATGTGAAGACATAAAAAATAGGAAGATTCTACAAGGAATAAGGTCTAGAGGAGGTTCAGAGCCAGGAACAATCACCAGAAAAGAGCTATTTGATTTGGAATAATGAGAGAGTGTGGAATGGAAATCAGTATTGGGATTATGAATATCTATATAGGATTTCTACTGAATAGCCATCCAAAGGGTGAGAGATGATCACAATACAGATGCTGGGGAGGGTTGGTTCCATGTTTTCATAGTCTGGGATGAATTCCTCTGACCTTTGGGTCTTGTAATGTCATGAAAGTCTACAGGCCATCTAAGGATTCCCCTTTAACCCTTAAATGGGAATTTATCAAAAATGAAAAAAAATAAAGTCCTTGGGGACATTCAGACGACAATGAAATGGGTTAATAATGTATGTAAAAAATATAAAAAGGGTAATTCCCACTAGTTATTTAATTAATTTTTTTATAATTTTATATATTATTTGTAATTTTATTTCAATATCATTTTTATCAGATAAATGTTTATTTTTTTTTTTGAATATATTATGAGAATTCATATTTGTTGGAGTTGGTCCCATAGAACTAACTTTTGTGTACTTTATGATAACCTGAATTTATTGTTTTGAATATTAATAAACATATTATCACATCATGATTGTTCTTATATTTAAAATAGTATGTGATAATGTCCCAAGAGTATTTGTCACACTAAAAGGTCATAGTATTTACCTACTAGGATGAGAACCTAGAAGTTCTACGATACTATTCCTAAATATACATTTTATAGCTATATGATTTCATTTGAGGGACACACCTAATACAATATATCAAGGGTGGAGACTCCTAGGACTTTGAGATATCTTCTCATGGTGTACTCTTTTGGTAATATTCAGTGAAGGATATTATAAGAATGGGACCTTCCAGTAGGAAATCCACATTTATATGTTTCATTTGATGTTCCTTTATACAGATGTTTTTGTTGATCCTGGGACTTTAAAATAATTATTAATGAATATTATAAGTCACATACTTTGATGTGTTAATGAAAAACATGATGAAATATATTCATGGTGAGGTAGGTTACTTTGGGTGCATCATAAATAATTTTTCATTAATGAATAATGCGAGAAATTATTTATTCCTTCTATTCTTTAAGGGATGTTGGTTTCTCAAGACCTTTGATGGAAATTATATTTCCGAAATTAATAAAATTCCTATATTTTTGTATATGAAAGATCAATTTTCTAGAGGTTAAATAAAGATACATTGAGCACATATGTTGATAGAACAAGCATGCAACTGGCGTGATTAGAGATATCATGATAAAGGGATTATAACAGACATTAAGAGTCCATATGAGGTATTATGATGTTGTGGTATTAAATTATTTCTCTATGGGTTCCTTGGTCTGTTTCTAGATCCTAACCCTAGACTTTTGGCTTCTTCACCTAATTCCACTAAGAAATAGGCCAAGAGGGTAACACACTAAGTGTATCCAAAATCTCAGATAAATAATAATAATATTACTTATTATTTTAAAAGTTTAAAAAATATTATTCCCATATTTGTTTTAATAATTATTCATTCTTACTTGACCAAAAATATTATATCACTACTTATTTGAGAAAATATAATGTGTGGAGAATATTTAATAAATATTTATTTTCCATTACTGAATATAATATTTATTTATTTATTAGAGAATAATGTAGTGATATTTATTTAACAAATAAGTAGTCATTATTCAAGGCCTGATAAATATTGAGGAGGAATAGTGGTCTAAGTTTAATGGTCTGGTGATAAATAATATATATTGAATATTATTTGAATAAATAAAAATAAAATTAATTTACTAGTTAAGCGTGTGTCAAGAATATAATAATATTATTATTATTTTAGACATAGGGTTTCACTAGAAATTAAATAGTTAAAAAGGGTCACATGTGAAATTATTTATTTCCAATCCTACAAGATATATAAATGTTATTATATTTTTTTGAAGATTGGAGATTCATTTCTTTGGTTGTGAAAAATGGAGTTAGATAACACTATGAGGACTTAGAGAGATCCCTTCTCCAAGAACGCTCACATGAATAGAGAGAAATCTTCCTCCACCTCCCACTCTCAATCTAAAGAGATCAAGGATAATGCTTTCAAATCCATTTTCATGTTGATCAAAGGCATATGATACAATTTATATGATCTTCCATGATAGCACTTGAATATTCCAATGGTGATGTTTAGAGATTTTTTGAACATGTGTGGACCACCTCTAGATGGAAGTTTCTCTTGATTCCTTCAACGAAATGAAGGTAAAACACAAATATGTTGTCAGATATATCAAAAAAAAATAGAATTCATAAAATTTAAAACATTAATTAATTAAATTAATTATAAATAATATGTAATGATCCTCCATCTGATTAGGAAGTTCTATCCATTTTCAATTTTCTTTGATTCAATTCAATTGAACATAGTGTTAATCATTGTATAGATCTTAGATTGATCATAAATTATGAAACAAAATGTTAGGCACAACCCATCACACTCTTTCACTACTTCTGGAACCAACAAGTTGTATCAGAGAAGTCATATAATTATTTCTAATTATTTAAAGATCGTTGATTGATTTAAAAAAAATTCATTTTGTTTTCAATTCAATTATAATTATTATTTTAATACAAATTGTGAGATATGATTCTTCCTCGTTCAATTTCTATAGACCTAATCAACAATATTAATTTAATGAATGAAATAAAATCTAGTATGTATTATAGAGGTTTCAAGGATTATGGATAGATAACACATGACTACATATTGTGTAATAGGAGTTACACTCAGTGTACTTTTGTTCAATTAATGAGGAATTAATTTAGAAATTAATTCAAACTATGTGCATTAAAGAAACACTGTGTATTTATTTCATACATCATTCATTAACTAATCTATCTTGTAACATTGTCAATAATATTACACATTGTGTATCCAGTGTACAAGGCATTTGGTCCCTTGGAGTCGCAAATGGGCTGTGTATGACCATGCATATCCTACTTTATTGGTGAACATGTAACTCAGCGATCATATGCCTTGCAGTCACTTATATATGCCATGTACTCCAAATATTTGAGGCATGGTTTACATGATGAGTCCTTAGGTGTGTACCTTAGATAGATAGTGAGAGATTTACATTCCGTGTAGATTTCTTGTACATGACATGTACTTATACCAAATTATGGATATTTAAAATTTATTTATTGTATTGTGTAAACCTTATCAACATGTGCTTGTGTGTGGTTGTTTAGTTTATAGTTCATTCCATGTTATTGGGTATAATATATATATCTATATATATATTAATTTTTAATTAGTATATGCGTAATTTTCATATCTGCATATCATGTTTCAGTAATGTTACAATTGTTTCTCTATGTGCATTGAATCATAACACATTACAAAAATATCATTTCATTCGTGTAATTATTAAGCTGATACTACATGTCATGAAATTACATGATAAGTTTTGTATATTATATGTAGAAAAGAACAAACTATATATATGTATAATATATGTTGTGTAGATTTAGAAAATAATTCACCATGATACCTCCAAGGTAAATTTATGAACACAGATAATTTTAAATAAATTCACTTAATTTGTTTAAAATTAGGATTGATGATAATATCATGTAAATTCAGATGATAATGAAGAAAAAATAATTGATTAACTAAATAAGATAATTAATTGATTCGAGTTTGATTTATCTTAAATAATAATGATTAATAATTTAATATTATTTTTAATAAATAGATTATTTTTTCATTCATGTGGATGATCGAGATCATAGAATAGAACTTTCTATTTGATTGCTTTAATTTAATTTATTATTAAATTAAATAGTTGGCATGCATACCTTCTATCCTCTAATTATGGAAGGTCCTACATTCCCATTATTTAATTTATGTAATCCCTTTTTCCCTCACCAGCAAGTGAGTAAAAGGATATATAATGGATGGTGATCCCAAGCTAGTAGAGGTGGTTCATGTTTGTTTCTGAGGAGAAACCAATCCAAGATAGATACATAGGTAGATAGGTGGAAATCTTCAACAAAAAACATGATTGGTTTAATGCGTTTTCCCATAGCACAATGGCCATTTTATCAACCACTTGAAAAACTAACCATTATAATAATCTCAAGATCATACTAATTTATTAATTTATTTCAAACAAGTTGCAAGCTTATTTCATTATGGATATTTTTTTGTGATCACATGAATTAATTAAATTAACAATAATAAAATATAAAACTAAAATAAATTGGCATATTTGTAAATATTTTATAATATATGGTTAATCAATTACGTAAATACACTTAATATTAACAAGAATGTGATAAGGGAAATAACTAGAGATTTCTTCATAAACGATAAAATCCCTAAATTATATATATTAATTCAGTATAGCCTTCCACAATATCTGTTAAAATCAAACCATAGTTCGATGTGCTAGACCAGCCAAAGTTGGAGTGCTACCAATTATTAGGGAACTCTAACTTGAATTTTTTGGTTGACATAAATTTTTTCACATTAGGTTTTGACTGAAAAAGCAAGATATGGTGTAAATGAGAGGTAAGGGTTGAGGAAATCCAATTTAAGAATTTTGGGATTGGGGAGTCCAGTCAACAGATCGAGGAACGATGAGTAGATATGTTTGTCATTTAGAATTCCTACTTAAAACAATTCAAGTTTATTTTCCAACCAAATTTGGGGCAATTAGATGGGGAATATGTACCCTTGCCACTATAATCTCCAAGAAACATGATATTCTTAAACAAATGGCGAGGGATATTGGGTTTCAATAAAATAATGGGAGATTAATAAATATAAAATTTATTTATTTGTCAAAATTTCTTTAGATAAATGACTAAAAATATGATCATATTATGCATTGAAACAATATTAAAATGACTTTAAACATATCATTATAATACATACCTGAGAAGGATAACCCTCTCACCAACATAAATTTATAAGAATGGAAAAGATGTCGATACATTATCTTTCTCCATAAAGGTAAATTAAATGTTTTATAAGAACCTATTACTAAAGCACCTGGTAATGAGGCTAGTGATGAAGAGTTATCTCTCAATGAGAAAAATATAGATGACACTAAATATTCTCAAAGTTTCATGACATCTTCTATGTCCAATGATCATTTGAATTAAAAATAGCACATGGATGCGTAAAGTATGATATATTTCCTTCAGAATCTTTATCAAGAGAAGGAGAGATAAGAGAGGTACAAGATCTCCAATACATTGTTTCGTAACTAATCTTATATAGTTTTCACCACATTGACCTCATATACTCAAGATTATTTGCTACATTGAAAACATAGACATCTTAGGGATTAAATTACTGGATGAGTTGTGTACAGATCTCATACTTTCATCACTTCTAAAGACCTTCTATAGTTTTATTGTTAATTAAAATATGTGAAATAATGAGAAGAGTCTTTCAAAACTTCTTAATTTTATTATCCAAGTGGGTAAGTGTAAGGGGATTTATAAAACCATGATTCTTAAGGTGAATAAGTAAAATAAGAACAAGGAAAAGTTCCCAACACAAATAGTCTAAATCTCTTGAGAACTGACCTTCCAAGAGAAAGACGATCTATAGGTAGGGAAAGAAAAAGAATGAAATATGCTTTTCATGTAAAAAACCATACCACTGGAAGAGGAACTCCACCACGAAGAAAGGGTAAGCTAAAGTTGAATTTATTATCGAGTGTAATCTTTCAATATCTACACATTGGGTATTAGATACAACATATGGTTCTAACATCTATATCCAAATAAAGGAACTAAGTAGATTATGAAATATTTATATAGGAGAGGAATATTTGAGATCTAGTAATAGTGTGAGGTTGGATGCTCTATCCATTGGTGACTACCACCTTTCATTAACAACGAGAATGATTTTTTTTGAAAAATATTTTTATTATGTACCAATGGTTACTAAGAATATAATTTATGTATCATTCCTAGATGCAGATAGGTTTATTTTCAAATTTTTAAATAAAAAGTTTTTTCTTTTATAGAAACAACATATTTTATGGTATAGAACATTTATATAACAGTATTTATGTATTAAATTAAAAAAACCAAGTATTTTAATTGATAAAGAATCATTTCTACATGAATCATATAGCAACCAGCTATGGAATCACTGTCTTAGTCTTGTAAATGATAAGTGTTTGAAAAATCTATGTTAAGATGGTTATTTGGAATTGTAAGATCTTAAACCACTTGAAATATTTCATGCTTTTTTACAAGGGAAAATAATCAAACCACAATTCGGTGGACAGGGTGAAAGGGCCACATAACTTCTAGGATTGTTACATAATTATGTGTGTGGACCATTTCCAATTGATTATAGATGTGTGTATTCTTGCATCATAACTTTTAAAAATGACTTGTGTAGATATATTTATGTGTACTTGATGAGGAATAAGTATGGGACCTTTGAGAAATTAATGGAATTCAAGAATAAAGTATAGAATCACCTTGGTAAGAAGATAAAGAAGCTTCAATCAGGATGAGGTGGTGAATATATTAACCAAGAGTTTATCGAATTTATACAGGAGCATGGGATCCTATATCAACTCACTATACCTTACACACCACATTGGAATGGTGTTAGTGAAAGAAGCAATCACACATTATTATACATAGTAAGGTTGATAATAAATCACGTAAACCTTATATTATCCTTTTGAGGATATGAATTATAAACTACGGCATACAAATTAAACAAAGTACCAAATAAAGTGGAGAATGGAATTCCCTTCATGTTATGGAGTGAAAATAAACTTTTTTTATACATACATGTGTATTGGGTAATGTGACATTTGATAAATCACTCTTAGGTAACAAACTAGCACCCCGGGGCACAAAGTGTATCTTTATAGGGTATCCTATGGAAAAAAGGAATACTACCTATACATCCCCACAAAAAAGAAAGTGATTGTCGCCAGAAAATATGTCTTCATAGAGAGGGACCACATCCTTAAAAGGGATAGTGGGAGAAAGATTTACATTGATGAATTTGATGCTCATGATACACAACAGTTGGTAGAGGAACAAGTTCCATAAGTCCCCCTGTAAGAAGTAGTTCATGAAACACAAGTACTATATTGGATTGTAAGAGAAGTAAGAGAAAACGAGAGATATGGTTTTCTAGTCAAAGAATATAGTGACTAATTATTGGTTGACAATGATAAACCTCTCTCTATAAAAAAGGAAGTGAAGAGATCAGAAGTGACAAGATATCAAGAATCTATGAATTCTGAAATATATTCCATGTATCTGAACAAATTTTGGGTTCTATTAGATGCTCTAGTTGATGTAAATCTCATAGGATTAAAAGTTTTATTCAAGAGAAAAATGTACATGGATGTTAATGTAAATACCTATAAATCAAGGCTAGTGGATAAACATTTTAAACAACATTATGGAACTGACTATGATAAAAACTTTTAAACAGTTTCCAGGTTTAATTCCATCGGAATTATACTTTCTATTATTTATTACTATGACTATGATATTTATAAGATGGATGTCAAAACTACATTAAATAATGTAAACCTTCAAGAAGATGTACATATGACACAACCAAAATAACTTGTGACTCCAAGTGGTTCCAAATGGATTTACATGTTTCAGGAATCCATTTATGGATTAAATAAAGCATCTGACTCATGGAACATTCGATTAGTTGAATCCACAAAAGAAATTTTATTCCTTAATAATGAATGTTATCCATGTATTTACATCAGGTTTTGGGGGAATTATGTCATTATCATAGTAGTCTATGTTAATGACATATTACTTATTGGAAATGACATAAAAATATTATACTCTATTAAGGACTAGTTAAACACATGTTTCTCCATGAAGGACTTAGATGAAGTAGCCTACATTCTAGGGATAAAGATAATTATAGATAGATCCAACCGGATTCTTGGACTAAGTCAAAGTGCATATGTTGACCAGATACTAAAGTGATTCAGAATCAAGAAACCTAAGAGAGGATTGGTTCCAAGGTCACATTGTTTACATCTTTCTAAGAAAATATACCCTCAGAGACAACATGAGAAAGATATAATGAGTAATAACTCACACACATAGATGATTGGATCAATCGTGCAATACATTTTACGTATTGGACTTGATTTTTCTTATGCATTGAGCATAGTAGACAAATATCAAGCTGATCCAGGAGAACAACATGGGTATAGTATTAAGAATATCCCGAAGTATCTGATAATAATTAAAGATATGTTCTAGGTGTATGAAGAATATAAGGATGTTATCATTAGGCTTTGTACTAAAGCTAGTTTTTAAATAGATCAGAATGATCAGAATTCACAATTAGTATATGTTTTCTGTCTTAATGGAGGAGTTGTGAGATGGAAGAGTTAAAAGAATCCAATCTTCACTGATTCAATAAAGGATTTTGAGTATATAGAGGATTATGATTAAACCAAGGAATCCATTTGTATACTAAACATTGTCCAGGATCTTGATGTGGTACTTAAAAGTAAAGACTCTATTATATTGTATTCTGATAATACTGTAGTAGAAACTCTTTCAAAAGAACCATGTTCACACCAATAAAAAATTCATATACTCCGGAAGTATCACTATAGAGGTATTTTTTATCAAATGGGTGAATTTGAAGTAATAAGAGTACCCATGGAAGAGAACATGGAGGTTCCCTTCACTAAAGTCATATCTTTGAAGAAGCATGGGTATCAGGAAAGAGCTAGCAGATTGAAGGTTGATAAAAGATGACTCTAGTGAAAGTGGGAATCTGTTCGAGTTGGTTCCCTAGAACTGAATTATGTGTACTTTATGATAAAATAAATTCATATTTTTTAATATTAATAAACTTATTATCTTTTCATGATTATTGTTATGAATAACATAGTATATGGTAATTTCCCAAGAGTAACTATCACACTAAAATGTCATAGCAGTTCGTTACTATGACGAGAACCTAGAAATACTATGACACAATTCTTAAATATATGTTATATACCCATTTGATATCATTTGAGGGACAAAAATGATACCTTTAATCAGGGGTGGAGACTCATATGAATATGAGGCACCTTCTCAAGGTGTATTCCATTGGTAATATCATGTGTATGATATTATGAGGTTGAGACCCGCCGGTAGGAAATCCACATTTATATGTATCATTGGATGTTCCTATATAAATCATGTGTATTGATCCTTAAACTCTAATATTATTATTAATGAAAAATATAAGTCATGTAATTAGAAGTATTGAATAAAACCATGAAGACATATGTTCATGGAGAGGTAAGATACATTGGTTGCATAAAGAGTAATATTTCATTAATGAATAATGTGAGAAAAAATTTATCCCTTCCGTTCTTTAAGGTAATTTGATATATCATGCCATTTTATGGAAGTGATATAGCCTAAATAAATTCATGGACATTGTGTTTTATAGTAAAGTTTAATTTCTGGGAAGTCAAAAAAAGAGACATCGCGCACATAAGATGATGGCACTTGCATGCGACCATCTTGATTAGAGATATCATGATAAAGGGATTATATTGCACAATAAGTGTCCATATGAGGTATTATGTATATGTGTAATTAACTTATTTCTCTATTAGTGCCTTAACATGTTTCTAGATGTTATACTTATACTTTAGGCTACTTCACCAAATGCCACTGAGAAAGAGACTTAGGGGGCCACACACTAAGTGTATCCAGAATATCAGTAAAATAATAATATTATTATTATTTATTTTAGAAGATGAATAATTACTATTCTCACATGTTGTTTAATAGTTATTCATGTTTTCTTGATTTCATATATTATGTTAATAATTATTTGAGAAAATATAAAGCAAGAATAATATTTAATAAATATTTATTTTCAATTTAGTGAGTATAATATTTTTTTATTTATTGGTGAATAATTCGGTGATACTTATTTAATAAATAAATAGTCATTATTCAAGGCCTGATAAATATTGTGTAGGAAGGGAAGACCATATTTAATTCTCTAGTGAGAAATAATATATACTAAATATTATTTGAACAAATAATATTTAATTTAATTTTTATTTTAAGAACATATAAAGAAAACAATAATATTATTATTATTTAAGCATGGGGTTCCGGAAGGGATTAAATAAATAATATGGGGAACTTTTTTAATTATTTATTAATAACCCTAGAAATATATAAACCATATTATATTATTTCCTAATAGATGAAATTCATTTGTTTGGTTGTTCAAAATGTATTTGGAGAATCCTTGCAAACTCTATAGAGATCCCTTCTCCAAAAAAATTCTTAATAATGGATAATAATATTCCTCCACCTCCCACTCTTAATATAGAGAAATTAAAAGGAATGCTTTGGAATCGATTCTCATAGTGATTAAAGGCAGATGACACAAGCAATTTGATCTACCATGCTAACACCCAAAGATTCATATGACGATTTTTTTAGATTTTGGGAGCACATGTGGATCATAGTTGGAGGGAATATTCTCTTGATTCCTTCAACACAACGATGGTACATCATCGATCTATTTTCAGATCCATCAACAAAGAAATAATTTCAAAAATTGTATTTATTTAATTAATAAAATTAATTATAAATAACTTGTGGTGATCTGAAATCTAGTTTTAGTGTTTTATCCATTTTTAGTTTTCTTTGATTTAATTCTATCAATCACAGTGTCAATCATCATGTAGATATCATATTGATCATTGATCATGATAAAAAGAAAAGTTTGGAATGAACCATCACATGATTTAATTGTAACCAAAAATATTTTCATATTTCATTTATTTTAGAATAATTTTGTCTGCATTTCATGTCTTTATACTCCAAAAGTTCAACAGATTTATTCTCCCTCAAAACCTTTTCACCCCAATAATTTTGGCATTTATCATTTTCCATCAAGTTCCCTCTACTACCTTACATGAAGAGAAAAGATATTTCATCTAATCAATCATAGATTTAATCTTTATGTTTTCATAGTAAAATCATGTTCCATAAAATTAATGTATTGTTTCATGTTTATGTTTAATTTATTTATTTTTAGTATTGATCACGTAATAATTTCTTTCTCTTACAGATGGATTTTTTTGATCTATTTGGGGTGGTGTGTGTGAAGTTTCTCATGATCATTATAGATTGGTCTTTTGGTCTAAAACTGAGATAATTATAACAAGTAAATGGGTAAATGATTTATAAAACTATCATGAAAAGGTTAATTACTACTTATTTTTTGATTAATTTTTTCATCATTTTCTCTAATATTTTTAAGTCAATTTCCATATCATTTCTATCTAATACTTTTTTTTCACAGATCTTTTGGGAATTCATATTTTCATTATTCAATTATTTTAGATGGTTTTTGTCCATATTTCATTTAATTAAACACAAAAACTTCCCTAGAATTATTCTCCCTCAAAATATTTTCACCCTTGTAGTGTTTGAATTTATCACATTTCTTCATGTTCCCTACACTACCATTCTGGGAAGAGAAACGATGTTGCCTCGGCTAAATCACCGAGGTAATCTTGATCTTTTCATAGTAAAATAATTATCCATATAATTAATATATTATTTCATATTTAGGTTTAATTTATATCTATTTGGTACTACTCATATAAAATTTGTTTTATTACTCAGGAGGATTATTTTGAAAGAGTTGTGGTGATTTTTTTAGGCTTCTCAGGCTCATGAGTGAATGGAATTTGAGACTGTAATTGAGATAATGAAACAAAGAAATAGGTCATTAATGTATACAATCATAATGAAATGGTGAATTCCTACTACTTATTTAATTAATTTTTTTATCTTATAATCTACTATTCGTAAGTTAATTTCCCTTTCATTTTTATCTAATACTTATTTTATTCAAAAATATTTTGGGAATTCATATTTTTCATTCAACTATCTACAACATGATATAAAAGAAACATCATGTTCCTTTCTCCCAATTTTTCCATGCTTTCTATTTCCTTTCCTTATGAAGCGTCCAACAATGCCTATTGAATCTATGTTCTTAGTAGAAAAACATTTTTTGGCTAAAAACATATACTAAATTTTCATTTTTGGTATTTTGAAAAGTAAATGAAATAGAAATCATTGGAAAATTTTTATTTTGGGATTATTTTGACCCTTTGAGATGTGTAGGAATCATCCACACCACATTCTCGCATATTGTGTGACCAATATGAGTCAAAGTGATTCCTTTTATTTAAAATTGAAAATAATTTTAGTAAAAAAACAAATGACTTACATGAAATAGAAAAAAAAATTTATATTATTTTGATACTTTAAGAAAATTATCCTTGTGTTATTTTTGATGTGTAGGAATAAATCTCACCTCAATATAATACATGAAGTGTTTGATATGACTCATAGTGTCCATTATGAGTTACAAAATTAATATTTTAGTTCGAAAAGTATCACTCAATGAAAATAATTAAATCATGTGTGGATTGTCTTGATAATTTATAAAAAAGATTTATAAGTCATTTATAATGTTTAAGTTTTAGTATCATATTAAACTGACACATGATGTGACTGGTATGAATTATTGTGTATGTTTACAATTTAAAATGACATTTTATTAAAATAGAAAATTGATATAATTAAAACCAAGAAAACACATTCTTATTATTTTAATACTTTTGGAAAATGATCTATAATTTTTCTAGGATGTGTAGGAATTATCCACACCTCATTATAATGCATGATATAACCAGTATGACTCTAATTGAAACTTTAAATTTAACATTGACATTAATTTTAATTAAAAATACAATTACATACTCAAAACTGAGAAAAAGAATGAATATTTATTTATACTTTATAAAAATGATCCAAACATCATTTTTTATCTTTATTAATCATCCCCACCAAAATATGATATATGATGTTACTGAAATGAATCAAAGTGTATATTATTAGTTTAAAATTGACATTTTAGTTCAAAAAATTTCACTCATTAAAAACCAAGAAAACATGCTTTAAATTTCCTTATAAATTAGGAATATTAATTATATGTAATTTTTTGAAATGGATAAATCAATATCACATTAAACTAAAACACTAAGTGACCGGAATGATTCAAAGTACATGTTTCCAGTTTAAAAAAAAATAGTAAAAAATGAAAGTGATATACTCAAAAATAAGAAAACTAATTTAGATTGTTTTATACTCTATGAAAATAATCCATAAGTAATTTTGGATGTTTATGAATTAGGTGCACCTCAATATGAAACATGCTGTGGCCAGTATGACTCCAAGTTCATCTTTTTATTTAAAATTAGAAGTATTTTTAATAAAAAAGAAAATTGACATACTAAAAACTGAGAAAAAATATTAATATTTCTTTGATAATTAATGAAAATGATCAATAATTCATTTGGGATATGTAATAATCATTAGAACCTCAATCTGATACAAGATGTTCCCAATATGACTCAATGAGTCCATTATTAGTTTAAAATTGACATTTTACATCAAAAAGCATCAATCACTAAAAATTAAGAAAACACACTCAGATTATCTTCATAATTTAGGAAAATTATTCATAATAAATTTTTGACATATAGGAATCAGAATCATGTCAAACCTACACATGATGTGATGGATATGACTCAATGTATATGTTTTTAGTTTTAAACTCCATTTTTGTAAAAAAGACAAGTGACTTGTTCAAAACTAAGGAAATGAATTTTGATTTTTTAAAAAATTAGTAAAATGATCCATAGGTTATTTTGGATGTTTATTAATCATCCTCACCTCAATATGATGCTTGGTGAGACTAGTATGGGTCCAAGTGCATCTTTTTGTTTAAAATTGACAATAATTTTAGTAAAAAGGAAAATGACATACTCAAAACTGAGAAAAAGATTTTTTATATTGTTGTTATAATTTATTAATGTGATCCAATAGTCATATTTTATGTTTAGGAATCAATATCACATAATCCTGATACATGATGTTCTTTGAATGACTCAAAGTGTCTATTATCAGTTTAAAATTGGCATTTAAGTTCAAAAAGTCTCACTCATTGAAAACCAAGAAAACAGACTTATATTGTCTTCGTAATTTAGGAAAATAATTTATTAGTAATTTTGGATTTGTAGGAATAAATCTCACATAAACCGAAGC
This sequence comes from Viscum album, assembly GCA_963277665.1. NCBI lineage: Eukaryota > Viridiplantae > Streptophyta > Magnoliopsida > Santalales > Viscaceae > Viscum > Viscum album. Next base: position 1,358,710,156 of record OY728166.1, on the reverse strand, counting down.
ACTATGTGACCGGTATGACTCAAATTTCATGTTTCCAGTTTAAAATGACATTTTAGTAAAAAAAGACAAGTGAAATACACAAAACAGAAAAAACTCATTCTGATTGTTTTGATACTTCAGGAAAACCATCAATATCTCATTTGGGATATGTAGGAATCATCTCTAACCAAATAGGATGCATGGTATGACTTATATAATTCTATGTGCATCTTTTTATTTAAAATTGTTGTTAATTTTAGTAAAAAGGACAAATGACATACTCAAAACCAAGAAAAAATCAGATTATTTAGATACTTTAAGAAAATGATCCATAATTAATTTTTTATGTGTGAGAATGATCTTATCTTAAATATGATAAATTATGTGCCTGATATGACTCATAGTGTCTATTATCAGTTTAAATTTGATATTTTAGTTCAAGATGTGTCACTCACTGAAACCCAAAAAAAACATGGTCATATTGTTTTGATAATTTAGGGGAAATATTTATAAGTAATTTTTGATGTGTTGAAATCAGTCTCAAATTAAATCAAACCATTATTTGATTGGTGTGACTCAAAAGTGCATGTTTCTATTTTTAAATGATATTTTACTAAAAAAAGAAAAGTAACATACTCAAAACCAATAAAAACATTAGGATTATTTAGATACTTTAGAAAGATTATGTACAAGTAATTTAGGATGTGTAGGAATCATACTCACCTCATGATGACACATGGTGTGACCGGTATGACATCAAATGATTCTTTTTATTTAAAAATGAAATTAATTTTAATAAAAAAGACAATTGGCATACTCAAAACGGAGAAAAAACATCTGGATTGTTTTGATACTTTAGAAAAATAATACATTTGTCATATTTTATGTGTAATAATTAGTCACACCTCAATCTGATACAAGATGTTCCTGATATTACTTGAAGTGTATGTTATCAATTTAAAATTATCATTCTAGTTCACACATGTCACTCACTTAAAACTGTGAAAATGCACTCATATTGTCTTGAAAATTTAAAAGAAGGATTTATAACTTATTTTTTATGTGAAGGAACAAATATAATGTGAAATTGAAACATTATGTGACCAGTATGACTAAAAGTATGTATTTCCAATTTAAAATGACATTTTAGTAAAAAAAGACAAGTGATGTACTCAAAACTAAGTAAACACATTCAGATTGTTTTGATACTTTAAAAAATGATCCATAAGTCATTTGGGACTTGTAGAAATCATCTGAACCTCAATTAAAATCACTATTTGACCAGTATTACTCCATGTGTGTCTTTTCTATATAGAAGTGTCACTTTAGTTCAAAACATGCATCACATCAGAAAAACCGAGAAAATGAGCCATGATTTTTGTCTTATCATTCTATGATCTATTACTCATTTAATTTCCTTATCATCTTTACCATATATATATTTAATTAATTTTAACATATATAATTCTTGAAAACAAACAAGAAATTGAGTGATGTGAAAGAATCAACTGCAACTCAAACTGATTAACAATGTTCCTTTTATGACTCAAAGTTTATTTTAAATTAATAATTTATCCTAATTTATTTTCTTATATTATTACTAACATAATAATTTATTTCTTATATAGGTTCATTATTTTTCTCAAGCAAGGGTGTTTTTCTCGACAATTGAATGATTTGGGGTTAGGATAAAAATATTAAAGAACTTTTTTTTTGAATGTATGTAATAATTTGTAATTATGTAATTGTATAAACCAATGATTAAAAGGTCTATAATATAGTGTTTTTATTTTATTTTGGTTTTAAATGTTATCTTATTAAAATTTTGTATTGTTAATTGATTTTTTGGATTTCGGTTACTATTTCTAGTGCTATATTGTGTTGTTATAAAACCTTGCATTGGTGATACAGTGTGTTGTTACATCACACTATAGTATGTTGTTAAAGCACACTATAGTATGCACCTTTATCAGTGCTAAATAAAATAGATGATAAATGTTTTACTATATTATCACTTCTAATATCATTTATAATGATCCCATTAATTAGTGAATTTTTAACAATGATAAAAAACTATGACTTTTAACCTCACTTCGGCAGTCAACACTTCTCTAGCACTTATAATGTCTATTTTTAGTGTAGTTAACGGTTTATTTTTTAGTATTTTCATTATAGTAGATTGAGGAGCTCCAAATTTTTCAATTCTTATTATCTTATTTTCTATTTATTATCCTGATATAACATTTGAAATTCTTATTGGTTTGTGTTTTGAATTAACTATCATTCTTAATTTATAAGAATAATGTTTTTTTGGGTGCTATATATGATGTATGTTCTTTATACTACATGACATAATTATAATAAGTGAATTTTCATTGATAAAATTTTGGGTCATTACAGGATTCCTATTCCATACTACTCTCAGTCCCAAAAAGCAGTTAAACATCCAAATAATTTGTGTAAGGCTTATAAAAGTAGACAATATTTAATATTTTCATCCAAAACTCGTCTTTTTCCATATTATATATCTTTTAAAAAAATTCTTCATCATAAAATATTAAATCATCATCAACTACTTATAAAAAATTAACTCTTCTTAAATCACAAAATGTGTGCTCAAACTCTCCTTCATGTTTACTTCCAAAAAGCTCATTTTAAAAAATAATGTCTTCTGATGGTTCTAGTCCACTTTAAAAAGAGAAATGTTCAATACATCTCTAATAAAATCAAATTCAATTTTTATCAAATGTAATCCATTTTCATTAGGTTTGAAAATATTGTTCGCCATTTTTTAAAAAAAATGCATCAAAAATATTATTAATATGAGAACAATGATGCGAAATATCATCATTTAACCAATATTTAATGAAAATTCCCTCAACCACATTATGAGAATTAATTTTAATGATTTATGATTTCACACTTTCAAAATTAGGAAGAACTTATTTTCCTATAATTTAAAAATTATCCAAATTATAGTTTTTGTTGGTGTATTTTTCTCCTCCAAAATAACCAAAATTTATGTTTTAACATAATTAAAAAAATTCATGAAAATTATATGAATATTTTTTTACATTTATGATCTCATTTTCAAGTATCTACTCAACCCAAGATATCACATACTCAAATATCCTTTAACAATATGTCTTTTCAAATTTAATATTCATGTATAGAATGAGGAGTTCCTATTCAATCCCATTTAGTTGTTCCTAAACATCCATAAACTCATTTTCTTATAAATTATTTTTAAAAATTTAAATTTTCTACATTCATTAAGAGAGTTTTTATTGTTGTACATTTTTTTCATTAGTTTTAGAATCTTCAAAAACATTGTGTTACTCTTCCATAATGTCAACTGCAATATCCACTTCACTTTCCCTCTCAAAATCTCCCATGTCTTTCAGCTTCTTGTTATTTTAGATTTTTTGGGAACTCTATGTACGTGATCTTCATCTTTTTATGTTGTTTATTTTATTCAGGAAAATTATTAATTCCACATTTAGTATTTTGGTCAAGTATAACATCCAGTTTGGTTTTATTCATTTCAACTATTATTAGGAACTCATGTACAAGCTCAATGTAAGTTTTTTTAGTATCAAAGTAATTAATATATTGTGGTTGATCATAGAAAAAATACCATGAAGTGTGTCAATGATAGCCACAGAGAAGAAAAAAAATCTCAATAATATGATTCCATTACTCAAGATCTTCAATTTTCTTTAATTTCTCAATTTTTTAAGAAAAAATAATAAAAAACACCTCAAGAACAAAAAAAGTAGTGAATTAGATTAAACCTAAGCACTCATATAGATATAGAATAATTTCAAAATGAATATCAACCAGTAGGTTTCTTATCATATTTATTTTGTGTGAAATTATTTTTATATAAATAAAATTTTTTATATTAATTTTTTTAATTATCTGATAATTGGTAACCCTAAGCCCTCTCCTAGAAATGGTGTCTAAAACATGACACATATGTCATTAAAAACATGCAAGTTTAATTTTTCTTAAATCTTACTAACTAATATATGGTAGGGAATATGTATTTGTACCCATAGGTAAGGTAATATGTGACTGAGAAACCAAAATATAAAAACAAATCTACCAAAACAATTGACGAAATATTTTTTGTATTTTTAATTTTATATTTAATGGGAATTAATTAATGATGAAATAGTGTTTTTTAAAACAAGATGTGGTAGAAAAAAAGATCAACCAGTAAAAAAAATATGAAATAAAAAATATAAAATAGGTGGAGGGAATTAAATTATAAATAGTTTAAATGGATTTTTTCATTCACATGTATTTTATTAAAATCATCTCTTTGAATTTTTTGGATTAATCTTACTTTTTAAAAGAAAAATATTTCAAAAATAATGACAGTTAGAGAACTACACTTCAAAAATAATCCAAGAGAAATATATTTTGAAGAAAAAATCAATAAAATCAATCTCAACAATTGATTTTAAAGTTTTTAAATTATGTTCATGGGACACAAAATAATTTTTATGGCCAGAATCAATCTCACCAACTAATTATTATATTTGATAAAATGATGCGAAGAAGTGGTAAAAATTATACCAGTAATATTTAAACCCCAATAAAGAAATTATAACCGTAAATGATTATTAATTGAAGAATTATTGAAAAATGTTCAGTTTCTATTACTGTTGATATGAATGAAAAATAACTAAAGAGAAAATATCACCCCTATAATTTTGATCATGATCGGCATGGATCTACTCCTCTCTCTCTTCCACAAAAACTATTGTGCTCTCTGATTCTATATAATCCTATGTCTCTATTACCACAATTAGATGTTTCTAAAAGTCCATTAATACATTCTCCTAGTATCCATCAGTATCTCTCTTCTACCTTAAAATTTATTTTTTTTGGACCAATTAAGTATTGATATTTTTAAACAACTAAGCATGGATATCTCCAGACCTCTTAACACTTGTCGCAGTAATGGAATTTTTTTAATATTCAGGTGACCTTAGCCACACCCTTCTAACAGATGAGACATGTCAATATTATTTTAGGTTTATTATATAAGGATTTACTACTAACCTTATTAAACCTTCTTAGGTCATCACTAATTCACTAAGAAACTAAATGCTAAAAAATCTACAACAAAACCATAAACATCTTGGAAAATTCTATGTGTGGAAAGAAGTCAATGTGATATTACTGAAATAAATTTATGTTAATTATTCAACACTTACAACAACACATCAATGGGGAAAATCAAAATCACTTCACCTTTGAAAACATGGAATCTAAATTAGTTTACAAACACACAAAACAATAGCTTAAATAACCAACTTAACTTCATTAGCATTGAAATTATGTTTATTCCAAGAAACAAACTGAGAAGGTTTTTGGAATTAAACTCATTCCCAAAGACCCATCCATGTAGGATAATTATGTACCTAATAGGATTCATCTTGTGGGTGCTTTCAAATTCAAGATAATATAGTATTTGAATTTTAAATATCATTTATCTTATCACATAGATAAGCCCGCATGTGATTCTCATGGGATGATATATCTTTTATATCTATTTATATGTGATAAGTATTTGATTATTAACATTATAGATAGATAGTGATTTATAAATTTAAGATATAATATTTTATATCTTATTTATATTTTAAAAAGGAAATAGTGAAGGGTTAAGAAGGGTAAGTATCTGGTGGAAAACCAAGAGAGAGATGCTCAATATGTAGTCTACTGAGATTAAGAGGAAAGGGGATGATGAATTTGATGTAGCCCCTATAGTTTATCATCAATGGAGAATGAGGTATCTATAGTATATCTATGATTTTATGGGATACCAATTATGTAATATCATGTGCGGTGAATCCATATCGAGCTGGTGTGAAGCAGAAAAAACATGATAAATGATCCAGTCCATGTATCAAGAATCTTCCTGATTGCAGAAATCAAGAGTCGTGTCCCGATTGATGATCGACGGTACATCACGATGGTGAGATCATGAGATAGTGAAATCCTTTAGGTTTCACAAGATGGTGCAGGGTTGATGGATGTTTAGATTTTTTTCTCCGAGGTAATGTCATTTTATCAACAGAAGGGTGATATTTTGTCACATATATATCATTCAAGCATGGTGTTGGTGAGATGATTTTCAGAGAGAAGGTGGAGGCATATCAGGGTGGGGTTTTCACATAGGTTTTTCTATGCTATCATTTTTAATTCAATTTTAGGCATTACTTGGATTTATTTGTACTCTCTAATTCAAAGTGAATATTTCAAGGTTTCATTGTGGTTTTTTAATCTTCCACATTATATGTGTTTTTCATGTTAAAAATGTTACCTCATGGTTTATTTATTCTACCATATATCACTTCTATATTTGATCTGGTTTCATACAAATTTATTCGCAATAAATTTTCATACCTAGAATGGGATTCTCCCCTAAAAAGTGGTATCAGTGATGATCATTTGGGATTGAAATTTGATGTGAGAATTATGGAATTTTATTATAGGTTTGATGATATGTGCATGAGGTATAATACAATTTGGAATCTAAAGTAGGTTGAGAGAGGTGCTCTAGGAGATAATGTTTTTCTTGTAGGTGCTATAGATTATGTGTTGATAACAATTATGGTGGAGCCAGATATTGATGGTTTTGAACAGGTTTAATATTCCAATTCAGATTCAGATATGATGAAGACTTCGGCATCTGGATATCTTTTCCAGAGGGAACAATTAGGTTTCTTCCAAATTTCCAAATGGATGTGGTCATTTTTTTGTAGAGGGTGATGGTTAGTTTGATGCCAACTAGTTTTTGGTCCAACTAAGATTGTTGGATTGTATCTTTATTGATGGTATGAAGGGGTAAATTGATAGGGATTTATCTTATGGGTGTTTCCAAATTTGACATAAAATAATTTTTTAATTTGAGATGTCTTTTATCTTATCAAAGAGATAAGGCTTCATGTGTTTCTCATGGAGAGATGTATATTTTTATATCAATTTGAATAAGATAATTTTTTGATTCTTAACATTAAAGAAACATGGTGATTTGGAAATTTAAGATATAATATTTTATATCTTATCTATATTTGAAAAGGGAAATGGTGAAGGATTTAAAAGGGAAAGAAGCTGGTGGAAATCCAAGAGAGAGATACTCAAGAGGTAGTCTACTAAGATCAAGAGGAAAGGGGTCACCTCATTTATGGTAGCCTATGTGGGTCATCAAAAATGAAGAATGATGTATCGAAGGTGGATCTACGATGTGATGGGATACGGTGTGTGTGGTATCATGTGCGACACATAAAAATTGAGTAGGTGCGAAGTAGCAGCAACATGATCATTGATCATGGTGATGTATCAAGACTATTCTTAATTAAGGTGATCAAGAGGCATGTCTTAGTTGATGATCAGTGTTACATCATGATGGATAAATCATGATATAGTGAAATCTATCAGGTTTTAAAAGATTGTGTGAGGAGGATACATGTTCATATTTGATCTCTGAGGTAGTGGTGTTCCGTTGATAGAAGGGTGATGTTTTGTCACATATGGATCATTTGATCATAGTATTGGTGACATGATTTTTAGAGAGATGGTGGAGTCATATCGGGGTGTGGTTTCACACAGGTTTTGTAGGATCTCATTTTTAATTCATGTTTAGGAATTACTTGAATTTATGTTTTCTCTCTGATTCATAGTGGATATTTGAGAATTGCCTCATGGTTTTTTAATCCTCTACATCAGAGGGTTTTTTCCCGATTAAAAATCATGTGTGATGATTTACTTATTCTTCTTTAAATCACTTCCATATTTCATCAGTTTTCTCGCAAATTTTGTCTCAAATTATTTTCATCCAGTGATCGGGATTCTCCCCTAACATCCCCATTGATCCTTTAATTAATCAAAAAAATAGAGAAAATCCAAAATAATGACCCAACTATTATTCAGATTCAAATTGAACCCCATTTATTCACCATAATAATTCATCAATTAACTTTGTAACCATGTTGTGGCATTGATGAACCTAAAATTAACACCATCTACAATGACCCTTGAACTCGACCCATAACATAAAATTCATTTGGAATCCCAATTTGAAGTATTAAATATTGATTCAACTTCTTAATCAACTTTCATTGAATCCCTATTTAACCATGTGGTTATGTATATCAAGTGATGATATATTTCCTCATCACAAGTGAGGAGCGGAGATCATAGTTAAACATTTATGGTGGCATGCTGGTAGAGGTGTTGATTGGTGGATGGAGGTGGAACCTAAATCTAAACAAGGATGTTGTGCGGTAGAAGGAAAGAGTGGAAGCGGTTCTATATCGAGGGGTTGGAGGTAGATGTGGGTGCAGTGGTAGCAAGGATTTGTAAGATGAATGAGGAGGGTGGAGGTAGCACTACTATTAGAGGATAGTGGTGGACAGAGCCTCTAATAGAGAACCTAATGGTTAATTAAGAAGTATGTAAGTTGTTCTCATTTATATAACAGTAGGTAGGCAATGGGTTGTGTGATGGTAGGTACCAATGCAACACTTAAAACAAATAAAGAAAATTATTAATAATTAACATCAATAATAATATATAAACTTCAATAAATATATAAAAAATAAAAAACATATGATTTAACTATTTAAAAATCAAGTTAATTGTTGAATTAGAAAAAATTTAAAATCTACTGAATAATTAAAAAATTAAAATTATAATAGTGAATATTTTAAAACTACATATTAATTAAAATTAAAAAATTAAAATACTAATATATTTGAATACAAAAACTAATTATTATAAATTAAATTAAAGATTAAGTATTGAAATAATAATGTATTGTTGGAATATTAATTACAATAAATAAAAAAATAAAAATAGTGACACAAAAATTACTATTGAAAAGAAAATTTGAGAATAAAATAAATAGAAATACTTATCAAATAGAATTAATATTTTGAAATCCATAAATAAAAAATAAAACATAAAATATGATAAATTAATAATTTAATCAACAAAATAACTAAAGTTAATTTATTTAAAAAATAAGGGACAATTAATTAGATGTATTAACAAAATAATAATTAGATAATGTGGAAAAATACCCCCATTTAAATCCCACATCAGTAGACAGGAGACATAATCAAAATATTTCTTCCCCTTAGACACCACAATAAGACGATGTGTTGGAAAAGAAAAATGATGTCATTAAAAATTAATTAGGATAATAATAAATGCGCATAATCTTTCAATGTTCTTGTTATAAGAATCTATTAATATTTATTTCTATGTTTCTAATAAAATTATTTCTATACTATTCATAAATAAAACACTGTATAAAATTTGGGAAGGAAAGAAGACTAGACTTGCCTTTTTCATGGTAATTGGTTGTAAATGTTTCACTCATAATAAAAAATAATTAATAAAAACTTTTTATTAAAAATAAAATAATGTTATTTTTCATGGATATTACTATTTACTAAGGCATATATAGTTTAAAAAAAGAGAACATTAGTTAGTGAAAAATCCATTCATAACATTGTTAATTATAATCATTTAAATGAAATAAAATATTATTAACAATTATTTGGGGGATATATTAGATATTATAATAGTAATTAATGTTAAAATGCATACAAAAATGCCACATTTGTATGGGATGGTCTCTATCATGAAAAATCATTAAAATTACTTAAATTTCATCTAGTTAAAAACATAATTGGTGGTATATATGTTAGGGTTAAAAACATAAATTTATTAAAGAACATTAAGTATCATGTACTTATTATGATTTAATGCCTCAATATATATATAAAGATTTATTAAAATTCAAATATATTATTGAAATTCTTGAAGAGATAAATAATATATATATATAAATAATCTATTAACAATTTTTGTACTCACAAATAAACCAAATAATATTGAAAAAAATGGAATTTTTAAAATATATATTTAAAAATCTAGTCAAATAATTAAAGAAAAGGCTAGATTACAGGCTCAAGGTTACAATAAAGAAAAAGGAATATATTTTTATGAATCATTTTCCCTAGTTTTGATATTATAATTTTCACAAATTAATTTGTTATATGCTTCTCATTTCCAAATCAAACTACAAAATATAAATGTGAAAAGTAAATTTTTAAATTAATATATATCATAAAATGTATTTGAAAAACACCACCAAGAGTTTAGAAAGAATATAAACATAAATATGATTTAAAAATTTATAATTATAATTATGGTTTAATACAATCTCATCAATCTTAGTGTAGATTTTTTTTTCTAGTTTCCTTCTAAATAATTATTTTTAAAAGGGAAAGGTTAATCACATTATGTTTATTTAAAAAATTGATGATATTTTAATTATTAAAATATATGATGATGATCTTATTTTTTAATCATCACATTAGAATCACTAAAATGATTTTTTATGTTTAATAACAAGTGAGTTAGATATGATCACAATGGGAGAACATGCATTCTTTATTTATCTTAAAAAAATTAAAGTAATTTTTTTATTTTTCTAAATCCAACTATGTATATTAAATATTTATTCACTATATTTATATTATATTCAAGTAAAAGAAGTAAAAAATCAATGATTAATTTTTATAATGTTGATAAATATGAATCAGAAGAATCTTTTGATGTCAAAAAGTTTACAGACACCATTTGCAGCATATTATATTTAACTACTTCTAGAAATAAGATAATGTATAGTTCTTGAATGTGTACTTTATTTCAATGTAATCCATAGAAATGTAACATAGTGGATGGTAAAAAGGTTTAAAAATATTTTGTTGGATATATTAATCTATTTTTATATTACCATACAAGAGTTTCCTTTAATTTAATTAGTTATAATGATTCTAATCTTCATCAATATAAGACAAATTCGAAATTCCCATTACGTATGTGTCACTTTAATGAAAAATGTATCATCTCATGGTGTTATATTAAAAAAATGGCTTTATCAACTCCTAGAAGTAAATATGTTGATTCTGCATTTTAATTATCACAGCCATTTCATATTAAAGAAACACATTCTAATTTTGGATTTAATTTTTGAAAGACCCTTATTTGTTTTGATAATACATCGAAAATATATATTTTTGAAAATAATTTAAAACAAATATAGAAATAAACAAAATGATTTTGTATTTCACATTCATAGAGATCAAGTTCAAAAGTCATTATAAGTATTCAGTCAATTTTTATAGAAAATCATCTTTATAAAATTTATATTAACCCTTTGTTTTTATCTTAATTTGTGAAAAATAAATTTTATCTTCTTATAATGGATGTATAATCATTTAATATATGGAATATTTTTTTTTGGAGTTTGTTATTATATTATAAAGTTCTTGAATATGTGACATTAAAAACTATAATAAAATATATTTTTTATAGATCATTGTATAGTTATATTATAATTTTATAGTGGCTCATGATCATATATTATAATGGATATTTATTTTTCAAAATATTTATTAGGCTCTCTATTCATTTTTTATAATATTAATTAGGTTTTTTTAATTTTATTTTTTCAAATTCTTCTTAGCATGAAATATATTTAAATTTCTTAAAAATATTTTCATTTTTGGGGGATCTAATTTATATTAATTAATTATTATCATTAGGAATGTTTTTTGGTTGTCACTAATCATTATGGTAGTTCATATCACTATTTGAATCTTATTTTAGAAGGGTTATTTTCTTTCCTATTAATGATTTTTTATCTTATGAGGGTGTATGATAGCATGTAAACTATTATTACATTAGGTAGGGAGGATCAATTAAATATTTTTTATCTAGTTCAATATTGGAGAGAAAGTTTTGAACCCACGGGTATTTTGTAGTTATGAAGAACATAGATAATGTTGAAGTGGATCCTATTAATATTTTTTAGTATTGTTTTTTTAAATAAAATATGTGTTTATAACACATATTATATTAGTGTACTGTTAGTCTACTTTTTAAAATTTATATGCATTGTATCAATAGTTTCTATCAAGTTACCATAAGGTATGTATATTAATTGACTATATGGTAGAAAATTTGTTGACTGAATGTACAGTGAATCGACTAGATGAAGAATGTATTTACCATAGATCAAAAAAAATCTATCTCCTTAATAGACTGAATCATCAATTGGAATCACCATAAATCCATAAATGATTGCAAGGAAAATGGATCATCCATACGTCTTTCAACTATAGGAAAAAAGAAATGATTTTCTATTTGTTATATCAAATATAAATCAAGTTTCAACCAAAAATACCAATCCATCATCAATGAATGAAATATTTTCAAAGTTAAGGGTTATCCACACATTCATTTTGATTAACCGCATGAGAAATAGATTGATTATATTGATCATCTATGAGTCTTGACCACATTAGTACATATCAACCACATAAGAAAAGTAATGACAATATGCACAAACCATAGGGGATGGTCCATAATGAAAATGAATCAACTAAAAGTTAAATGATCAACCATGAATGAATCAACTGTAAGGAAAATGATCGACCTTACATGATTGACCATATGATAATGAAATCGTATTAAAAATGTTCCCATCATTTTTTGATATATTTATCATATTATTTCTTATTTCAATTTACATCCAGTTTTTTATTAATATTATCATTTATTTAATAATTTATTAATTACATTATAATTTTTTAAATAGTATGGAATTTTTTAGGTAGATTTATATATATATTAAATCACCATCCCATGGGATTAATTCTCATGACACTTACTTTAAAGACCATATGTTTCAAATTTGAAAATATTAGAGTATTATATTTTTTATTTGCATTTATTATGTGAATATTCCAAAAAAATGTGGTTTAATATGAATTTTTAATGTCATGTTGATTATTTTAATGATTTTTTTATTAAAATACATTTTAATTATAAATATTGAAAAAATTAATCCCAATTCTTAAGTAGTTCACTGATATCTCAGGTGTCACTGTCTTTGGAAAAGAATATAGAACAATAACTAAAATATTTAAAGTGTTATGGATATTTATATATAATACAACATATCTATTCATTATGGGAACTATATAATTTTATATGAATAGAAAAACGTCAATACATAAGGATAAAAATATTTTTAATCTATATTATGAAACATTATTTTTTTGATCCATTAAATGAATAATCTTGGATGATTATATATAATTATGATCCTTTACTATATAAAGAGAACATTTTTTCCTAAACACTATCACTCAAATTGTTCAACTGGTTTATGTGTTTCTTAAATCTTTTTATTTTCATATATGTGCATTATTATATTAGTTTATACTATCCATAAATGGGATGAATAATTTTTTATACAAGAAAAAGGTATGTGTAGGTTGTGCCTAATTGATAAAATGAAGGGGAATTTCATTGTTCTTTCACATGGATAAAAATAGTTTTTTCTTTCTTCCTTCACCTTAAAAAGAAGCTAGATTTTTATCACTTTAGGTGAGATGAAAATAGTATTGGGTTGTGTATACAAGGAATATAATGTGATTTTAAAGGGTTGTTAGTCCCTATCAAAAGTAAAAAATTCCATAATAGCTGGTTCCATTTTTATCTACATGTGTAAATAGTAAACATAAAACAATTTATATTAGAACATATATATATATATATATAATTGTTTTTAATTTATTTTTCATTCCAATATAAAATAAATAATGTATCATTGAAAATACATTAAAATTATATAAAAAAATCAATTCACCACCCCCTTGAATATATTTTCATTTTTATATTGGGTCCTAACCGGACATACCCATATTCTTTCTCCCCATAATAAAACACAAGATTAGACACAAACTAATTCTAATGCCAAGGATAAATATATTCATATTCCTAATAAAAAAATATAGTGGGATCATATATTTACATCAATTCCATAGGTTTGTTGGTAAATTATGGAAGATTCAAGGAATATGTAAACGTTTCAACTCCCCTCCAGTCTAAGGATGGCCAAAAATAAATCCTAACAATAATCCAATGGTGTGTTTACATTACCACACAAAATGAAGGGTCCATTAGAATTATTAGGTGACTGATATAGGATTAGACCATATTCATATCCAATATAAATAATCGTATAAAATTTACATGACTATTTAATAGGATCATACCATGATGACTAACATAATAGAAGGTCATGACCCTACACAATAGTGAGAATATAAGAGCACTAATGATTTACAATGGAAAAAATGTAGGTTCACATCCCTCTATTGATTATTAATGATGTTTTTAATACCCTAAAACACCTATTTATAGCTGTTTATAAATATTATAACTCATCACTTGAATGTGGGATAATCTTAATTCATGGGTGTACTATATATAGAATTTTGGACTATAGTTATGGATTTCATCCCTAGATCACATAACATGAAGTTCATCCCCATGGAAATAAGAATAATGGTAATGGGATGCCTTCCCATGATGCCATCAATAAATTTCCTCCCCACAATGGGAAGATAAATAGGTAATTATTTCCTCCCCTTTCTATCCCATTGAATGGTAACCATAAAGGTCCTCTACAAAGAACCTGGATCCAAATTCTTGGTTTTCTTCTCTATGGTAGTCATTCTGATGGTCATCCTCGAAATTATATTTTATCTAAACATTGAGATCCTCCCCGTATCAAGGATTTATTGAGAAGGCCCATATATAAAGAATCACTATAAATACTGAGTATAGTTACATCTATGAATTCAATTCATACCTATTATATTTTTACCTCATCAATATATGGTGTGGGGAAAAAATATTTTTCAATCCATCCCTCACCCCACACAAAAATCATCTTAGATGATAAGACTCTATGATGTACTTTCACATTAAATAATGAGATACAACAACAATTGATATAATTAGATTATGTGGAAATATTTTTTCCCAATGATAATGTGGAATAAATGGATATTTGGAAAGAATTGATATCAAATAATATCATAATATTGTTCAAGAACATTTCCACACCCCCATATAACATCTTGATAGTGTTAAAGGAGGAGTGAACAAATTTTTTAGGTTGTAATTTTGGGGAGAATCTATATTATTTAAATTAAAATAATTTACCCTGTTAAGGATATGCAAAATTTATCATTAAAAAAATGAATCCCTATCACCAGAGTGAATTTTCATCATTCTTGGTAGTATAGGCACCACGATTAGAGAATCATTGTAAGAACATGTTGTGTCTTATGAAATAAGAAGGTAATTTAGTAAATTATTATTGATTAAATATATGTGGTGCATATCAAGGGATATTCATTTATAGAGAAATACAGTTTACTCTACTTTTAGTTTATAAAATTACCATATGAAAGAAATCATAGAATTTCATTATTCCAAGAGAAGATTCAAGCAAATATTTTGTATATTCCATTTTGACTATCCCATAGAATTGTACAACCCCTAAAATGTAGATGAAATGTGACCATAAGTAAAGATCTATTTGTAAAATCATTTGTTATTATTTTAAAATGGCCACATGACATTTTGATTAGAGGTGGTTAAATTAATCAATTATAAGAGACTCCCCTATGGTGAATAGATCACATTCTAAATGTGAAAATCACTAATCCTATTAAAATGTGAAATAAAAAAAGAATAATAATGGATTCACTAGAAACTTATATGGAATATTTCATGGAATAACCCAAACCCATAGGACATGGGGTAGTTTTTTCACTATAATGACACTTGGGGTCATGGATCCTAACCATCAAAACATAGTGATGATAACTGAATAAAATCAAACATACCAAACAATGAACCAATATTTTCATGAATAGATATTACAACTAAATAGATGAATATTACATATTATATTAATACCACACCATAAATGTATAAGTTTAGTGACTTTATAAACATGGAAACATAAAACCATCTAGTTCATAAAACATTTACATCATCTCTCTCATATCCCTTAATAACTAGAACCCTTTTGAAACATCATACTTAAAACCTTCCTTCATATCCTAGGGAAAATAAACATAAAAAGGGTGATATTAGATGCTCATTAAGGATTAACATGGGAGATAAGTAAGATTAACATGATTATAGTGGTATGAGAACATTTGAAAATCATACCCTACATGTCAATTATCACTATCTTGAATCATGGAATTAAATATTGGTAGTTGATAAGACATAAATCATAAGATAATAAAATAACTAATCCATGAGAGTATAACAATGGAATAAGACATGGAATTTGTGGCATAAACATATAATTAAAAAATATTATGTTATGGATACCTACCAAATCATTCATAACATGTTAGGCTTGGGATATTCACCTGTGTAACTAATTTGGGATTCTAATGACCTCTCGTGTACCCTCTAGTTTTGGGATTAGGATGACCTCTCAAGAAAACTCTTATTGTGGGATTATGATGACCTCATATGTACTCCTTTGTATCATGATTATAATGACATCTAGTGTTCTCCCTTGTTAAAAGATTAGGATGACCTCCTATGTACCATCTTATTTCAATCATAGGATGACCTCTTGTGTACCCTCTTATTACTAGATTAGGATGAAATCTTATGTACCATATTTTTGTAGTTTTAGGATGATCTCTCATTTACCCTCTTGTTGCGGGATTAGGATGACCTCCCATATACCATGTTGTTGTGGGCTTGGGCTGATCACCATTATACCATTTGAGATCCTAGAACATTTACCATTACCAAATTAATTTGATGGATATTTAGGACCCAAATATCACAAAATCATACATATGTGTTCCAAAAGATCATAAATCATTCATCACATCATAACCCATGTAAATAAATGTTTTTCATTAACATTTCATCGTAACATTACTAATGGAAAAGAAAAAGGTTTCATAAATATCATTCCATCATAAACATAAACCAAACTTAAAAAAATAAGGGTTTTATTATTAGATATTATCCCTAGTGAATCATAAGTAACATCAAATAATGTTATCTTTGAAGGAAAATAATTTTGAATGATCACTTGAATTAATTCTTGAGGTAAATATCCATTATGTTTTTAAAAAAAAAAATTTAAATACCGTGAAATTATAAAATAAAAATTTTTCTTTTCAAATAACCATTTAATCTTGTAAATGAAGCTTCAATATATTAATAAATCATGATGTCGGGAAAATATTCTCATGTCATATAATTAAAAAACCTTCCTTACATATTGTTTTTGTAAAATTCATAATGAATCTTGATTAGAAAATTACAATAAGAATCCTTTCAAACCGTTTTGTAAAAAGTAAAACTGGAGAAAAATTACTTTTAAAAAATTTAATAGAATAGTATAATAATTTTTTAAAAAAATTAAAAAAACATGTATATGGAAGAAAAAGGGAGTTTTAAGGGAATGTTTTAAAAAGATAATTTGTTTTAAGAAACTCCCTTATAAATATCATATCACTAAAGTAAGAATTAATAAAATTTATATATTAAATTTATATACTATAAATCCACATAAAAAAGTGGAAATTAAATATTAGATAATAAAAAATTATCCCACACATAATCATAGCTGACATAATAAATGAAGTAGATAGTTAACCCAAGAGAAGTGAAATAGTGTTAAGAATTCCCTAACAACATTATAATCAGTTGAATCGTATGCCTCATAAAATTAATAATTATCAAATATAAATTTTTATAAAACTATGATAATAATATTAATGATATTATATATCAAATTTCATTATATACACCACACACTAGAAACAAGTATTGAATAAGGCATATATCTCACAGAAGTAAGAGTGAGGTAGGAAATCATTACCTCACGCTTCACATTTGTTTTTTATACATTCACCTCTTGTATAAAAGTTTAAATAATGTTATTAATGTATTAAAAACTATAATAATATTTAAAATACCTTATATAATAATTTTATAACATATTACCACTATTAATTAATAATATTTCATTATTTTCATTTTTTTGGGTGAGTTCGTTTCATGGTTTCATGATCAGTTCATTACAGTATAATTATGGATTTTATGTAAAATGAAAATTAAAATATAAAAGTAAAATTAAATGGTTATAATTAAATTCCATAACTTTAAAAGGTCTCATATATCATTTTTCATTCTTACATGAGGATTATTAATTTGATAAAATTTTAATGATAAATGTTTAGTTTAATTTGGCCGTTTTTTCGACCATCGCAAACTAGTTTTATTCTATTAAATATTATGTCTACATATTAGTAACATAACATGAAATAGGTTATAATATAATTTTTAAAATCTTATTTATACATAATAATATTTTTATTACCATCTATGAATTAGGTAATGGATAACATAAAAAATCATTATTCAAGGAGGAAATTAATCAGTATAATTTGGATAGTAGTTTTGTTTCTTTGAATTAGATGATATGAGAATTTCAATGTTTATAGTATGTTAAATTAGTAAAAAAAATATTATATACATTATTCTGGAGTTATCATTAATTTACGTATGAAATAGGTGAGAAGAAAATATAAGAAGAAAACAAAATTAGAGAGGTGTCTTGAGAAAATTACCTCTTTAATATCACCTCATTGAAGGACCCCTTCAGAACCTTGGATTTGGTATTTTGGTGATACTAGTAGAAATTTTATGTATTTAGAGTTAGTTTGAGATTATATTTTAGATATTTTAGGATCTTCAAGACTTTTGATGAGAAATTGGGTGGCGAGGTTGGTATTTCTACTAGAGGAGGCGTTGTGTTAAGTGATTATATAATAATTAATTTATAATTAAAGCTAACCATAGTGAGGTGTAATTAATTTCCAAAAAATTAGATAATAATTATTGTTTTAATGGATATATTGGGATGATAAATAACTCAAATAACTATTTCATTCTTTCTTTTTTTGATATTTTAAGCCGTTACCTTTAAAATTTAACCCCTATCAATATTTTACCTATATAGCTGTAAATATTTCATTTTACCATGGTAATTTTTTTATGAATAAAAATTAAAATAACATTATAAAATAATTATAAAATACTTATTAAAAATATTGAATCTATTTTTCCAAATTCAGTTAACATAATTGGAATAATTATATATAAAATTAATCCTACAAGCGCAACTGGAAAGCGGATTTTTAAAGTGAAAAAAGTTCAAATTTTTGAAATATTTTTATATCCAATTTTAATATGAAATTTATTATAATAAAATATATTGTATTTTTTAACTTATAATTGGACTAATTATACTTTAAAACCATTTTAAAATATAATTTAACTATATAAATAAATTATACAAAAAATCTGTTTTTAAATTAAATTTCAGTATTTTTCATTATTCATCAAAAAATGAAACTTATATGAAAAATACCAAAAAATCACCCTAAAATAATTTTTATATAATTATTTCAAAAAAGGATATTAATTTTTCAAATAAAATTTATAAAATTATCAAAATTGTGTTTTAAAATACGTGCAAAATTAATAGGTGGAAAATTTTCCTTTTAGATAAATATACCTTTTATGCTTAAATTTTTATTTATTTTTAACTTGAGCCTATAAAACTTATTAGATTAATTTAAAAACATTTTATTTAATATAAAAAATATATATTTCATTAATATATTTCAATAATAGTAATTAATTTAATTTATTATGATAAAATTTCATTGTAGTCATAAAATAATATTTTTATAAAAACACTCCCTTTTTGTTCAATTGGTTTTTTCATTTATAATTAATTGTTAATTTTATAACCATGTGAAAAATATATTTTTATAATTTATTTAATCACATTTATACATCCAATTCCAATGGCTAGGTGATAACTATTATAATTAAATAATAATATGTTTCTAGTTCATTTAAGCTTGGTGTTTTGGTCATACTAAGCTGATGAAGAGATTAAATTAATTTTAAAAAATACATACCAGAAAATATTGGGGTGTTACATAGTACCCCCTTAAAATTAATTTCACCCATGAAATTAGTTACTTGAATATAAACATATGAGGATAACTCTACGTCATCACATCCTCAAGTTCCCACAAAGATTCCTCAAATTGGGGGTTTCACCACAAAACTATAACCACGTGAGTTGTATGGTTTTGAAAAACATTGTCCAGAATTACTACAAGTTGTTATTTATAAGAAATATCTAGATCCAATGGTATGACCATTGAGTTTATTACATCTGAAGTATCAGTTGTATACTTACTCAAGGGTGGTACAAGGAATAAATCATGAACTTGAGAGAGATTCAGTGGAATCACAAATCGATAAGCTACTATCCAGATACAATATATATTTTTAATAAAATTTCCTCCACATAATATGAAATTTCAATTAACAATCAATGATAGAAATTTGAAAATTATTTGGAGGGAAACCTGTATAATAAAAATAGTCATTAAAACATCCTCTTAAAAATATATAAATTAAAAGTAGAATATCACCACAAAACTAAGATTCCGATTAGAGTAATGTGAAAATATAGACATAGAAGATAATTCTAACTATCATGTTCAGATAGATAATGATATAGAACATGGAAATTAAAATGGAAATGACCACAAAACTATATACCAAATATGTATGAAAAAGTTCATTTATATCACCATAAAGGATGATAATAGGATAAAATTTTATTTCAAAATAATTTGAGAAGATATACTTACTTGATTTCATCTCATAAGTCTCATCTCACTTTATGGTAGAACATTGATCAAATTTTGTTACATTTCTTAATTCATGAAATTATTTTGAGATTGTAATGCCTACAGAGCTGGTAGATAATAATATCCATAATGGGATTAAAATTTATTCCTTCTGTGTCGAGTTATCATCATAAAAAAATGATTAGAACATGTTATACAAAACACTAAAATCTTTTTATAATTAAGTAAAAAATTAATCTCTAAAACCTCATCCAAGGTAAAACATAAACTATTTCATAAATGGTTACCCTTATGAACATTCCCCAATATTAAAATCTAATGATTTTTAATGATGTTCACAAATTATTCAATATTAACTTATCATTAATCCCCAAAAAAACATGAAGTGGCTCTTAATTGTCACACACCAAACATGTGAAGATCATTATCATATATTCTCTTGAAACATCGTAATAACCTTAATTAATACAAGACTTAGTTAAATCATTCATGATTTAAAATATTAACTCTTTCCTCATACCATAAATCCAAAAATTATATAAAATTAATCCATAAAACACCTTTTCATCATATTATTAATCAATTTCAAGGATATCAATACTACCTCATTCATTTTATCACAAATAAAAATATCTTTATCTCATCATTCACATATTAAGGGTTGTCTTTACCTTAATCAATTGTTCCCTAAAAATATCACATTACCACTTAAATAAATTGTCATGGTTACCAATACCATTCAACATAATCTCCAAAATAATTAAGTAAAATCTATATTTGGTATGTAATTAGTTGTGTCGTTATACTATAAAAGAAATTAAATAACATTATTCCTGAATTCCAAAACATAAACACTAAATTATTCAAACACTTAATTTTTTTACTCCACACCTCCAGTAGGGATCTCATGATATTTACATTTGTCTTTGTCTTTAAGAGGTTAAAGATGTTGAAAATCATTGTTAACGGGAACTGATTAGAAAAATGACCATTTTTTCTTACTCTTAAAGCATTGAAGTGTGGTCGTGCATTCTGTACAACTTTATTTCTATTCACATCATTATCTAACTTATTCCCATCACATTGGAATTCATTTTCACAGTGACCTTTTTTTTCTACACTTCAAAAATTTTCCAGCCCACATAAGACAATTTACCAAGAGTTTCCTTCCAAACATAAGCTGAAAATGAAAACCTATTCTCTATGGTTTTTATAATTTCCTTTGAAATTGATTTTTCTTTAATTATAAAAACCAAAATATTGTTGGGTAACTCATATTTCCATCTACATATTTATAACACATTAAAAATTTATTTATAGGTAACAAAGTATCTTAAAACTAATACCCTTTGAAGAATTGGTTATAAACCCCCAAAAAATTGACCAATTTTACTTTTAGGACTACTAATTAAACCTAAGTCATACCTTGTATGACTTTTAAAAAAATCATATGTACTGATGAATTTATCATCCTTTTGTTTCATCTTAAGAACTTCATTCTATGAATTTTTACATAGAATAAAAGGGAAGTACTTACTAAGGATTATCCCCTTAAACTCATCACATTACATTGATTCAATCTCTTATTCTTTACACGTATTCTTGATAATATTTAACAATTTATCTGCTTCTCCTTATGGATGATAATTAACTTGGACAACTTTTTTATTTACTGAGTATTGAATAACATAAAATATTTTCTTAATGGTGTTGATCCATTGCTCATCCACTATTAGAACAAATGACTCACTAAGAGAAGGTGTATTTTTCTTCATAACAGACTCAATAAAAGTTTATTTCTTCTTTTTCCCACATGGAAGTTCAGTATGATTAATATCCTATGTGAGTATAGCAATAAGATTTAGTATTCCATCTCCAATAACATTTGGTTTCTCATGAGTATAATCATTTCATTTCCTAACGCATTCAGTATTAACACAGTTCCTTTATGTTCCATCTAATGACTAAAACCAAAACAATAGTTTGATTAGAACTAATCATACTATGAAAACCACATTATCACGGGAAATTATTTATAAAATTTAAATCTATGACACCTTAGTTTTAATCCTAGGTTATTTATGATCATTAAAAAACTCTATTATTTTAACCTAGACTTATCCTTAGGTTTGTTGTTATGTTTTTCACATCCTAGTTTTCAATGTTTAACTAAAACTTTCTTTGATTACAATCATAATGACCCACTCTTTTTATAAATTGATATTACATCTAAATAGATGAATATTCTTTATTACAATAAAACGAAACCAGAATATTATCGTTTTAGTGTCTTTGGAATCTTGGAAACAGAAAAAACTAGTTTATAATTCATATAAATCATCTCCCACTAATCCCTTCATAACTATAACCCTTTTGAAATTTCATACTTAATACCTTCCTTTATATCATATGAAAAATAAACATAAGAAAATGGTGATTGGATATGATCAGTAAGGGTAAAAAAAGCATAACATGATCACAATGGTATGATAACATTTGAAAATCAAACCCTACTTTTCAAATATAATAATATTGAATCGCGGAATTAAATATTTTTAGTTCATAATACATGAATCATAAGATAATAAAATAACATGATCCATGAGAGTATAAAAATGTCATAAGACATTAAATTTGTGGCATACACATAAGATTAGAATATCTTATGTTAAGGCTACCCACCAATACATTCATAACATGTTATGCTTGGGATATTCACATGTATACCTTCTTCATTCTTGGGATGACCTCCGGAGTACCCTCTAGTTTTGGTCATTGGATGACCTCCACTGTGCCCTCTTGTTGCGGGTTTATGATGACCTCATGTGTACTTTCTTGTTGTAAACATAGTATGAAATTTTGGGTACCCTATTATTATGGTATTAGGATGACCTCTTATGCACCCTCCTATTTTGGGCTAAGGATGACCACATATGTAACCTTTTGTTGCAGGATTAGGATGACCTCCCATGTGCCCTCTTGTTTCAGGCTTCGGTTGATCACCTATGTACCCTTTGGGATCATAGAACAATTATCATAACCTAATTAATTTTAGGGAGATATAGGTCCCACACATTGAAAAATAACACATATGTATTATACCAAAACATAAACCATTCATCAAATCAGAACCAATGTAAGGAAACGAGTTTCATATACATTTCATCATAATATAACTCAAGGAAAAGAAATAAGTTTCCTAAATATAAAGTCATCATAAACATAAACCAACCTTAAAAAAATGGTGGTATTCTTGGATAATATCCCTAGTGTTGTTTAAGTAACCGAAAATAATTTTACCTTAAACGAAAAATAATTTTGAATGATTGCTTGAAATAATTCTTGAGGTAAATATCTTTTCTATTTTGAAAATATTTTTTTAAAATACCATGAAATTTTTTAAAGAAGTTTTCTTTGAAAATAACATTTTATGAGTGCAAAGGAAGGTTCAAGGAATTAATTTTTCCTAATAGTAGTAAAACCCACTCATTCCATATAAATAAATAAAACATTTCTTTAGTATTTTGGTTGGAAAATTCATAAAGAACCTCACTATAGAAATGACAGCAAGAATCCTTTCAAACTGTTTTGTAAAAATTTAAAACATGAGTAAAAAATATTTTAAATGTTTTTTAATAAAATATTAAAAAAAATTGAAAACAATTTTATAAAATATGTTCATGGAAGAAAATTATAGTTTTATGGGAAATTTTTAAAAATATAAATTTTTAAATGAAACTCCCTTATAAATTGAGTATCCTTATAGTGAGCATTAATAAAAATAATCTATTATGTGTATTTATTGTAAATACAAATAAAAATGGAAATGAAATATAATATAATCAAAATTCACCCCACACATAATCATATCATTTCATAATCAATGAAGTATAAGGTTAATCCAAAAGAATGGAAATTTGGTTAAGAATTCACTTACCACATTGTTATCAATCGAATCGTAAGCCCCATAAAAGTAATAATTATCAAATTAAACATTGAATAATAATAAGATACTAATATTAATGATATTTTATATATATATATATCTGTGTGTGTTAATTATATACACCACACATAAGAAATAAGTGTTGAATAAGGAATATCTCTCACAAAATAAAATGTGAGATGAGAAACCCTTACCTCAATCTTCCTTTATGTTTTTCATACTTTAACATATGGTATAAATGTTTAAATAATTATATTAATTTATTAAAAAAACAGAATCATATTTATAATACCTTATGTAGAAATTTTATAACATCTTTCCACACATTCATTAATAATATTTCATAGTATTCGTTGTTTTGGGTGTGTTCATTTCATGATTTCATAATCCGTTCATTAGTGTATAATTAAAGATTTTAATATAAAATGGAAATAAAATGCTAGAAGTGAAATGAAATAGTATTCATGAACATAAATAATTTTAAATTCTCTTATATATCATTTTTATTTCTTACATGATGATGATTCATTTGGTAAAATGTTAAGGATAAATGTTTAGTTTAATTTGGCAGGTTTTCTGACCATCATGAACTAGTTATGTTTTATTAAAATCTATATATATATATATATATTAGTTTCATAACATGAAATAGTTTATAATATAATTATTTAAATATTATTTAAATATAATATTAGTATTATGTCACTCCATGATTGCAGTAATAGAAAACGAACAAAATCATTATTAACAAAGGGAATTAACCGGCATAATTATGAGAATAGTTTTGTTTCTTTAAATATGGGTTATGAGAAATGAAATGGTTATTATATATTAAATTAGAAATATAAAACTTTATTATATACATTATTCAGGATTTATAATTCCTTGATGGTTGAAGGAGTTGAGAAAAAAGTAGAAGAAGAAAACAAAATAAGAGAGTTGTTTTGAGGAAATTACCTCTAGAATATCAGCTCCTTGAAGGACCCCTTGAGAACCATAGATTTTGTCTCTTAGTGAGACCATAAGAACATGGATATAAGTCGAGTGAGAATGATATTTTTTGAATTGATTTTAGGAGATTCAATACCATTGAGGATAAATGTGGTGTTGAGTTGTGGTATTTATACCTGATCATGGGTGATTTTAAGTGATTAAATAATAATAATTTTATAAATAAATCCAAACACATTGAGGGGTAATTAATTTAATATATTTATGAGGATAATTAATGTTTTAATGTATTTTTATGTTGAATAAATACCTAAAACAACCATTTAATTTTGTATTAGTTTTGTATTTTAATCTTTTTTGTTTAAACTTTAACCCGTTTCATTATGTTACCTACACCGTGGTAAATATTTCTTTTTTACCATGAAAACTATTTATGACTAGAAATGAAAATTATATTACTACTTAATATGGACCACATTATTATAAATATGGACTCCATTTTACCAAATTTAATACATATATTTTTTATAATTGGATTTAAAAGTAGTCTCACAGACACAATAGGAATGAGGGTTTTTTAAGTTAAAAAGTTCCAAATTTTGAAATGTTTTTATATCCAATGTCAATGTTAAAATTATTCTAATTAAAAAAATTGGATTCATTAATGTATAATTGAACAAATTAATTTAAAAAAAATTAAAATATAATGTAACTATATAAATAAATTAGACTAAAAAATAATTTTCAATAAAATTTAGTATTTATCACTAATCATAAAAATGAGACTTCTATGAAAACTAACAACCAATTACACTAATATAAATTTTTTATTACCCATTAAAAACAAATTATTTTTTAAATTAAAATTTATAGATGTGTCATAATTTTTTTAATACTAGTGGGCCATTAAAATGTTGAAATTTTTCCTTTTAGAAAAATATATATTTTTTATGCTTAAATTTGATTTATTTTTATATTAAGCCTATAAAACATATTGAATTAATTTAAAACCATTTGATAGAATATATACCATATAAATTTTAATATACTATTTCAGTAATAGTTAATATTTTAATTTATAAGGATAAATTACCATTCCAGGAACAGAATACATTTTTATAAAAACACTCACTTTATGTTCAATTGGTTTTTTATTTTCTCTTATAAATAATTGGAAACCAATGTAATCATTTTATAAAAATTTGAAAACTATATTTTCCTGATTAATTTTTTATCATTTATTCCTTCCATTCCATCATCTAGGTAATAACTATAATAATTAAATAATACACTAGTGGAAAAAACGTTTAACATGTCAGCATTTTTCACATCGGTTCTATATAACCTATATGCAAAGCTGTAATGATTGATATATCACGTCAGTTATTTTATAACCGACGTGATATATCTGTCACGATCCATATTTTACGTCGGTTATTTTATAACCTACGTAACAAATACAAGTATTAGATTTTTGAAGTCGGTTATTGTATAACCGACGTGAAAATCGAATCTGGCGCGCTTTATCACGTCTGATATTAAATAAAAACACGATAGAGTAAATATCGTTGATTTATCAAGTTGGTTATTTTATAACCGACATGATAAAGGAAATCTCGGCACTTTACCACGTCAGTAATAAAAAACCAATGTGATAAATCCAATCTCACCAATTTATCACGTCGGTATAAAGCGGCATATATCACGTCGGTTATGAAATAACCAACGTGATAAATAGTTTTCTACATTAATTATTAAATAACTGATGTTATAAGAATTAAAAAAATAGTTTTTCATGGCATTTATTAAATAACTGACGCGATAAATATTTTAAATGATTTATCGCACCCTGTATTCAGTCATTCTATTTTCTTCGATCAGGCGACCTGCGACACGTCTCTCTTGTGCGGAAAACCAAGAATTGATTCATCGAATTCATGCCCTCCAGCCTCATTTTTCCAACATCATTCTTAATATTTATTATTATTAGACCTATCAAGTCAACTCACAACACTCAAGTAATCCTCACACAACTCCTTTTCTGTTTTTTTTCGCGATTCCCTAAACTAATTTGTTGAGATGTTATTTTTCCTTGTTCTTGATATCATGGTTAGTTTCATAGTGTTCATCTATACCATTCTAAATTCTTTTCTAGTAAAATAAACCTACGTATGTGATATCATGAATGTTTACAATTTTTGTGTGTTATATCATGTGTGTGTGTGTGTATAGGGTGCTTCCAAGGGGGTGGGGACTGTGCAAGTTGGTGGGGTATCTAGGTGGGTTGGGTGGGTTGTCCAGTTGGGTGGGGGTGTCCAGGGGGTGGGGGTGGTGTCTAGAGGGGTCTGGGGGTTATCCAAGTGGGTTGGGGTGTCCAAGGGGGTGTGGGGGATGTCAAAGGGGGTGGGTGCGGTGTCCAAGGGGTGTGGGGGCTGTCCAAGGGGGTGGGGGTGTCCAGAGGGTTTTGGGGGTTGTCCATAGGGTTCGGGGGCATTCCAGGGGTGTGTGGGGGGTCTAAGGGGGTGGGGGTCTGTCCAAGGGAGTGTGGGGGGGGGGGGGGTTGTCCAAGGGGGTGGGGGCCTTTCCAGAGGGTTTGGGGGTTGTCCGGGGGGCTGTCCAGAGGGCTCGGGGTGTCCAGGGGGTGTCCAAGGGGTAGGGGTGGGGGTGGTGTTCAGGAGGGGTGGGGGTGTCCAAGGGGGTGGGGGCTGTCTAGAGGTTTGGGGGGATGTCCCGAGGGTAGGGGTTATCCAAGGGGGTGTTGGTATCCAGGGGGTGTCCAAGGGGGTGGGGGATAAGTGTCAGTTGGGATTAACTATTGCATCGTGGTTTGTGAGATTATTACATGATGATTTTATTGTTTCATGGATATTAGGATATAATTTAGTAGTGTTGTTTAAGGGGGTGGGGTGGTGTCCAAGGGGGTTGGTATAGTCTATGTTTGACGTTTCCACTATAATTTTTTTGGATTTAAGAATTATGAAAAGATGAGGAGTGTTGCAATATGGTTCTATTTGGTTATATATATTTTTACCAGTCATTGACTATGAGAAAATTATGGGTTATGTGGGAGACCATGTCGTGGTTTTCAAATATGCGCAGTTATCCTGACCCCATTGTGTTGTGATGATAGGCTTTACACTGTGATTTTCTCCATCCAAGTTTTTATTTTAAATTTGATTTGATTCTCAGGTTTACTCCATTTTCTCCAATTTTCTATCAACCATTAGAGGCCCCATGGTTTTCTTGGATTCCATGTAATTTCTTTAAATAAGTTACTTATTCTATGATCTTCTTCCTTTATTCTTTTTTTCTTCATCATACACTTCTTCTTCTCCTCCATTCCTTCTATTATTAGGTATGTTGGGTCATTTTTAAATTGATAGTTTATTAGTAATCGATGAGTTATTGGGTTATTAGGAGGGGTGGTGGTGTCTAAGGGGGTGGGGGTTGTCTAGAGGGGTGGGGGATTTCCAGGGGGTTGGGGATATCTAGAGGGGTGGGTGGGGGTGTCCAGGGGGGTTTGGGGTGTCTAGGGGGGTTGGGGGTGTCCATCGTGGTTGTCCAAGGGGTAGGGGTGGGGTGTTGTCCAAGAGAGGTGGGGGTGTCGAAGGGGGTGGGGGCTCTCTAGAAGGGTGGGGGTTGTCCAGGGGGTGGGGTTGTCCAGAGGGGTGGGGGGGTTTTCCAAGGGGGTGGTGGTGTCCATGGGGTGTCCAAGGGGGTGGGGGTGGTGTCCAGGGGGTTGGGGTTGTCCAAGGGGGTGTTGTTGTCCATGGGGTGTCCAAGGGGGTAGGGGTAGGAGTGGTTTCCATGGGGGTGGGGGTGTTGTCGAAAGGGGGTAGGGGTGTCTAGGGGGTGGGGTGGTGTCCAAGGGGGTGGGGGTGATGTCCAGGGGGTGGGGGTGGTCTCTAGGGGTGGGGGTTGTCCAGAGGGGTGGGGGTTGTCCAGAGGTTTCAAATCATTAGGATCTGTGTAATTTTAAGTAGTTAATGTATACATTTTTTTATATTTATACATCATATTTCTTTTTTAAGGAAGGGTGAATTTGGTATCCAGTTGCACAAGGATGTCTTCTTTGTGAAACATAAGAATAAAGGATCCAAGATGAATTTAAAACAGTTATATCTAGCTATATTTTCTTTTTAAAATCATATTCAAGAATATTATTTTTAAATACGCATAGTTTTGTTTTATATTTCCAAGTTGTTTTACATTCAAATTATGATTTTTTTTCATATAAACATATATTTGTATTATCTTAAAAAGATATATAATTTTGATATTTTTTATAGGTAATAATGAGTTGATGTTTGATTACGACACATCAAATGAGCAATGAATATGATGAAGGTGTTGATGCATTTTTGGAATTTTCTAAACGAAATGTTCCAAGTAGTGACATTGTTTCTGTCCATGCCTGAAATGTTTGAATATGAAGAAGTTAAAAAGTATAGAGATAAAATATCATCTGATTTTTCATGATTTTAATCTGAGTTAGACATGGTGAAACTAGAAGGAATTTCATTGATGATGATTATTCGCAAGATGGTGACTCCGATGGAATTGAAGAAATGATTCGTGATATTGTAGTAGAACAAATTGAGATAGAACCGACAGTTGCACGTCTATATGGTGATGCTGAAATACCATTATATCATGGTTGTACAGATTTTACAGTTTTTTCGGCATTGTTAAGATTGATTACCCTGAAAGAGAAACATGGATAGAGTGATAGAAGTTTTATCTGCTACAATTTATGAAATACATTCTTCCAAAAGAAAACAATCTTCTAGATTCACATTATAAGGCCAAGAAAATATTATGCCCGATGGGATTCGGATATAAGAAAATACATGCCTGTCCAAATGACTGTATGATATATAAGAAGGAATATGAAGTTCTTTCAGAGTGTCCTAAATGTGGGACATCACAGTATAAGGTGAAAGAAAAATCACAGGCTGATGTAGAGATTATAAAGATCCCTTCAAAGTTATTTTGTTATCTTCCTATAATTCATCATTTCAAACGTTTATTTTCTAATTCACGTGATGCAAAAATTTTAATATGGCATGATGATGAGAGGTTATGAGATGGAAAAATATTTCATCCAGCTAATTGTCCACAATAGAATAAAATTGAAGAGTAGTATCTTACATTTGGAAATGAAATTAGAAATCTCATACTATGGTTGTGCACAGATGGAATGAATCCATACTGAACCCTCAGTAGCACACATAGTTCATGGCATGTTTTATTGGTAATTTACAACCTCTCTCCAAAAGTTTGTATGAAGTGAAAATATGTCATGTTGAGTATAATGATATCTGGTCTGAAGTAACCCAATAATGATATTTATGTTTTCTTGTCACTTTTGATTGAAGATTTGAATATTTTATGAGATAATGGTATTAGGGTGTATTATTCTTATAAAATGGAATATTTTCAACTACATGCAGTGCTTTTGTTCACTGTAAATGACATCCCAGCATATGGAAATTTTTCTGGATACAGTGTTAAAGGGAATAAAGCGTGTCCAATTTGAGAACAACATACTTCATATTGTCAATTGCATTATGGAAGGAAAATAGTTTACATGGGACATTGAATGTTTTTTCCTGTGGATCACTCTTATAGAAGACTAAAAAGGAGTTCAATATATCACAATAATTATATATTACTCAAAAACCATTATCCCCTTATATGTATTTTGAGATGGTGAAAACCTATGATGTGACATTGGGAAAGACACATAAATCTTGTAATGATAGACATATTTTAAAGAAAAGGTCAATATTCTTTGAGCTACCATATTGGAGATATCATGAAGTTTATCATAATATTGATGTCATACACGTGGAGAAGAATATATGTGATAGTTTTATTGGAACATTGTTAGATATTAAAGGAAATAAAAAATTTGGGTTAAATGCAAGATTAGACTTACTATCAATGGGAATACATTTGGAGTTAGCTCCCACTCGTAATGGAAGATGAACATTTCTTCCCCCGGCTTGTCATACATTATTGGAGAGGGAGAAAATTATTTGTTCTCAGTGTCTTCATCATATAAAATTTCCTCAAAGTTATTCTTAAAATGTAAAAAATTTTGTCTCATTGAATTACTTGAAGTTTATAGGTATGAAATCTCATGATTGTCACGTCATGATGCAACAACTTATACCAGTTGCATGGTGTGGAATATTGCCCATCTATGTCAGAAATACTATAATGAACTTGTGTTATTTTTTCAATTCAATTTGTAATAAGTTGATTGATGTGAATGCTTTTAACATTTTGAAAAAGGAAGCAATTTTAATACTTTGTCAATTGGAAATGTATTTTCCTCCAACTTTATTTTATATAATGGTTCATTTAATGATTCATCTAGTTTGAGAAATAAAGCTTTGTGGACCTATATATATTTGTTGTATGTTTCCTTGTGAAACGCAAATGAAAATATTGAAGGGGTATGTTAATAATCCATATCGACCTAAAGCCTCCATTATTGAAAAGTATATTTCTGAGGAGGTTGTAGAGTTTTGTACGAGCTACTTGGTTATGGTGCAGCGTATAGGTTTGCCTCCACCTCGCCATGAAAGAGTTAATAATGAGGAAAAGGGGATTCGTGGCTTGAAATTCAAATAGTTTTCAGCTGAACAGATGAAGATGTTAGAATCATACATATTGAATAACATAGTTGAAACTCAACTATATATCACATTGTATATTAATGAGTTGAAACAATGTCATCCAACGAAGAATGAAATGTGAATTTTGAATGAGCACAAAAAAACATTTTTTTCATGGTTTAAAAAGACCTTTCTAGGTAGATAAGATGTATCAGAGACATTAAAATGGATAGTGGGTGGTCCATGTTTAAATGTGATAACATGGTCCAGTTATGACATTAATGGCTACACATTTAATACAAAAGGTCAGGACAACAGAAGTCAGTTCAGAATAGTGGTGTATTGGTGTTTCCAGAAGCAATGAATTTTTTGAGTGCTAAGGACAAAAACCCAATTTCTGCATCAAGTACATATTATGGAGTGATTGAAGACATATGGATGTTTGATTACATTATAATTAAAGTTCATGTTTTTAACTGTAAATGGTTTATCGGTACTAATAGTGTCAAACATGGTGAATTTGGAATAACAGTTGTTAATATGAATAGATTAGATGTAACAGCCCAAGATATTATAAAAAAATATTCTTTTTAATTTTATTAAAGTCTTGTGTTGTACGCTACACCAAAAGGAGCTTGCACAACACGCATCCTTGACTTGCCTTGCATTACACGCAATCACGACCTTCCTCGATAGCGTGTGTAATACGCAATACCGAGTTTCACTAAACAACGATATGCTATTAAAATATTATTAAAACTAGCCGTTATGAATAGTAATAACCACTTTTTAAAACTCTGTAAATCTTATTTTTCAAAATGAACTTCATTTTTGGATTCGGAGTATCGAATTTAGCTTAAGGTGAAATTTTGGTACTTTTCGGATAACTTTCATATTCTGATGAATAGTGAAAATTACTAAATTATAATTAAAAAACAACTTTTTTAATCGAAATAATTAATAGTGATAAATTATTAATTGGAGTAGTTTTAAAGTATATTTAGAATATATTTTTACAATTTAATACAATGTTGGTCATTGGATGTAATTGCACATTTAAACCAGACATAAACAAGTGTCAATCTTTTGATAGATATTGTTTCTTAAAAACACGCTATTTGTTTTAACAGCGGGATTTAATTATAAAATTAATTAATGCAACTTCTATGTTATGAATTTGGTAAAATAGACTTCATTTTTGAATTCGGAATATGAAATATAGCTTAGGATGAAATTTTGGCATTTTTCTGAAAACCTTCATTTTTTGATGAATAGTGAAACTACTAAGTGGTAGTTAAAAAAACTGAATTTTTCATAAAACTTAATTTTACCGCTTCTGTGAATGGAATTTCAAAAATCCGATAGACATGGTTGATTTCAGTAAGTAAAATGTGGTTCAATGAGATGAAAATAATTTTTGGTGAATAGTAACTTTTTACTTTTATTTACCACGGTTAAAAGTAAATAGGGTAATTAAGGGTAAGAATGATATTAATATTACCCTAACACATGTCCTAATTCTATTGGACAAGTTTATCTCGACCAAAAACAACCTTAAGTGTAAAATATTATCATTTAGGCCCACTTGGATTAGATTAGGACATTTATTATTATTTAATTCAAAGAAGAGTTAAAAGAGTTAAAATCAAAGTTTATTCACTAAAACATTTTTAATATGGGGTTATACATAAGATAAATTCGACTATAAATATTCATTAGAAATCTAAAAAGATTTCCTACATAATGATATTTTATTTATAATTTTTAGACTTTAAATAAATTAATTTATTTATGACACAACTATGATGCAGTAATTACCCTTTTAAGGAAATATTAACATAATTGATGTTATAAATACTCAAATGAATGTAATTTGAGACTTTTTATGAATTCCACTAATTTTCTAGGTTACTATGATATATTAGTGTTGATTTAATCAACTTTGTTCGAACATATAATTCTGTTATGACTTTCACAAAAATCATATATCAAATAGTGTCAAAATTGACACAAATTAGTTTTTAAATCAAATATTATATTATTAATTGGTATTTTATTCCTAAAAATCTAAGGTTCGGCCAAATAACTTAGATAAGGATATGTATATTAATAATAAACAATTTGGGGTTCGTTTGGCATGTTATAGTAAGTGTATTAACCATATAGTGAAAGAAAACAAAAAGACACGGTAAAAGTTAAATTATTTTACTTAGAATTAAATCTAATTGATAAGGTTAAAATAAGAACCTAAACTTGTCTAAATCCTATTGGTTGATAGTATTTCGACCCATCCCCACTTTATCTTCGAAATAAGACCCTTTGGAACCATTATAAACCGATTTTTACTTTAATATAAAATAATATTTTGAGATATTCCTAAGGTGCCCCTCTCCTCCCTTATAAAAGGGCACCTCATCCCCCTCCTCCTCACACCAATTTGAGCACTCAAGCTCGGCCAACCCCTGCCAAAATCTCTTCTCCACTTCCCTAGAAACATCCTAGAGGTTCTGGTCTTCCTCAAAGACCAATTTTAGTTCCCTAAGAGGAGGTCTCCAAAAGGCGCTTCAAAGAAGAGGTAATTACCGTTACCAATTCTTTCATCTTTATTTCTTCTTCCACTTCTTCTTCTTAGGTTGTTTCATTATGAAGTAATAAAATCAGTATCACTAATATACTGATATGTTATTATAAGTATGAAACAACCCTATTTCACCATCTATCTATCCTACGGAAAAAGAAATCACCGCGCGTGCGTACGTACGGAATACCGTCTCCACGCCGTGGTGTAATCTATTTTCCACCACCACCTTACATGGATGGGTATAATGGTGTAAAGAATAACTATACATAGTTATTACAACATCATATTGATTCTGATATATTGTATAATCCACTCCAATTCAATTCAATATTTATAGAAATGATATCATCGCTCGTGCGTACGTACGGACTACCGTCTCCACGACGCGATGAGATTCATTCTCCATGTTAACCATTTAAGAATGATTATAATGTATATATAAGAAATAATAATGAAATATATGAAATTATAAAGCTACTGGATTTATGTATATATATACATATGTATGTCATCTACTTACTTCCATTTCAAGACAATAAGGAAAGGAAAACAGCGTTCATGCGTACGTACGGACTACCGTCTCCATGAACGATGTTTTTCATTTTATTTATCTACCTATTATATATATATATATACTGAATATATATGACATATAAATCATATTTTATATTCTGGAAGTGAGTAAATCATGATATAAGTAATAATGATGTCAAGAACAACAAGTCAAAACACCTACGATAAATGAAACGATTTTACCCAAAACGCTTCTTTAACATGGAATTTACAAAAGAACGGGTAATATAATGTCATAAGTGAACCATATATGATATCATAACAATGAATATGATTCTGTAATAATTCAATAACATGATTTAAATCATTATACAGGAGGTTCGGACAATTACAAAGCAAGTCGGACCTAAGGTAAGGGAAAATATCACAATCTCATTTTTATCCGAGATTGTTTATACTTTGGTATTTACTGGGGTGTATTTTATCAACCACATCCATGTTTCTTCAATATGTAATATTATTTCCATCCACCTACAATTGTTTAAATCCAATTTTACCCTTCGGTGAGTTTTTAGTAAAAGATATGAAAGGAATCTTTTGTCGTTTTTCATACGAGGTACTTTTTGACTTTTCCGACAAAAGTACGAAGAATATTTTTTTTAACTTATACGGCATGAATGGATTTTTAAAACATTATTTCCAAGAAGCTTCCCTTACAAGTTTTCAAGTTTATTTTTAATCAACTTCTTTTAGTTTATAATTTTATGACATGTTAAGAAAGGAAAAGTGTTTTTGAAGTATAAAGGATATTTTCCTCAAGAATGAAGTTCAAGTGTTTTATGAAAATTATTTTCCATATAAGATAATAAAGGGTTATGTTTTTATCCCTATTATTACATTGATTTGATTATGTTGTGATGGAATTATTTTTATGAATTCCTTTATCATATATGAATTGTTTTATGATGTCATGATGTTTCAAGAATCCCATTTTTATTACATGGGTTATGCGATGATGTATGATTTATGATTATGTGGCACACATAAGAAAGGATTCATTATAAGATGGGTGGGACCTATATCTCCCTCCAATGCATTGGGTAAAGATTTTATATCTCATGAGATAGACATGGCTGGAATGGTAGGTTATACCGGTTCAGTGAAACAGGACTGAAACGAGGGTTACTCGATTCAGAAAGGGACTTTGTCCACTAAGATAGTCTTGGCAATGAGTCTTGACTAACAAGAAATGATTCTCTATGATTATGTGTGTATGCCACGAAGTTTCATGTTTTACGTTATGCTTATTGAGATTTCATTTTCACTTCTATGATTTATCCCATGTTATGATATTATGAGCTCTTTTGCAGGTTAAGATTTCCAAAAGCTATGTTCTTATGTATATGATGTGATTGATATTTCTTTTGTTTACCCTTACTGAGCATTTGAGCTCACCCTTTTATGTTTTCTTTTCCCCAGGATATAAAGAAAGGTTTTTAGGTAAAAAAAAGGGAAGATCTTTATGGGAGATATTGAAGATCTTTCACCACGATTAGAAGATTACGTTCCGAGTTTCCAAAGACACTAAACTATTACGATCCTTGTGTGTGTGTTTTTGTTATGTACTATGTATTCCGCAAATGTAATGTAATATCCATGTACGTCAAGCTTCGGGTCTCTACAGTATGTATCAGAGGAAAGGTTTAGTCAACCTTTGGAAACTAGGATGCGAAAACGTTAGTGAGATCCCTAGAGATATTTCTAAGGTATGTCTAGGGATGTCTCTAAGGTTAAGTATACGTATAGGTTATAGTCCTAGAATTGCGCTAACGATCTTCGAATTTAACCTAAGATGTTAGATATTGAGGGTACTACCCCTTTATTATGTTGTTTTCCCTAGCATGATTTTTTCCTCTCATACTATTCTTTTGGGGTTTTAGACGATGGCTAGAACCCGAAGGAACCGTGTTAATGCGGAATGTGATGGGCAATGCAATGATTTTCCCCCTGAGCAACCAAACGATATGGGAGCCGGAATGAAAAATCTTGTAGCCATGCTCACACAACTTTCTCGAGCTATGAATCATGCAGGACTTCCAAACGAGCAAAGGAAGGAGCAACATTCTGTTGAATCCTTCATGAGGCAGCGTCCACCTTCTTTCAGTGGGTCTACTGATCCATTAGTTGCTGAACAATGGATTAGTACTACTGAAAAGATATTTTCAGTTCTTCAATGTTCTGAACATGATAAAGTCATCCTAGCAGTGTATCGTTTGGAAGGAGATGCTGATCAATGGTGGAATCTTATTAAGAATACGAGGCAAAGGGATGAAATTGAGTCTATGGAATGGGACGAGTTCAAGAACTTATTTTTCAATAAGTACTTCCCTCGTATTCTCCGAATAAAGATGGAGAAAGAGTTTCTTGAACTGAAGCAAAGGGATGATGAATCTGTTGGTACCTATGAAGCGAATTTTACAAGACTTGCAAGGTACGCTTCTGGTATTATCATCCAACCTGAAAGTAAAGTTGATCGATTTTTCAGTGGCTTAAAACCAAGTCTTCGAAGGGCATTAGCTATAAGAGACTTCAGTATCTATGAAGAAATTGTGCGTTGTGCTATCAAGGTAGAAATGGAAGTTGGTGTTACATATCCATCTCATGGGTTTGACAAGAAATGAAAGATGGAGTTCAAGGAGAAAACTCAGAATAATGGTGAAAAGAAGATGAATGTTTCCTTATGCACAAAGTGTGGAAAGAAGCATGGTGGAGATTGTCTTAAAGGGACTAGAAAATGTTTTAAGTGTGGAAAAGAAGGTCATCGAGCAGCTGAGTGTCGAAGTAATGGAAAATGGGATTCTAATGAAGTGAATAAAGCAAACACTGCAGAGAACGTACAACCAACACTTCAATGCTTCAAGTGCAAGGAAATGGGGCATTATGCTAATAAATGCCCTAATCCAAGGGTTAGTGATGATCAACATGAGAAACCGCTTAAGGCAAAGGACAAAGGGAAGTCACATGCGATCACTATTGGCAATGTTGAATATGACAACGATGTGGTGGAATGATTAAGTGTTTATGTAATGGGATTCCAAAATAATGTTGTATCTTGGAATATTGGAATATTTATGTATTGGTCTAATTTGGTATTCAAAGTGATTGAGATATTATGCGCATAATGAAGGGAAAACGAGAAAATGAAATGTTTAACAGTATTCATGAGCTCATGATTGATATAAGGACTAAGTTTGAGTATATAGAATTTTGAGGATTTTTGTATGTGAAAAGTGTTAACTTTTAACTGCATTCATGTTTTCACTAAGGTATTCAAGAGAATACATGATTAAGGACTTTGAATGTTTGGAATGTGACCAACAAAACATATCTTATGATATATGGGGATCGATGATGGTGTTAAATCTCTGGTAATCATTTTCACTATATTATGAGAGTCGACTGCAGTATTATGGATAAGCCTAAAAGATTGGAATGGATTATATTGGACATAAGTTAGTATTGTTTGTTTTTTCGATATTATTGATGGGATGTTATATAGTTTTGGAAAAAGGAAAACCTGTAGGACGGGCGACAGCCCATCGCTTCGGACAAGGCTGTGGGAATCGAACCCACAACCGAAGTGCGACTGGCCTTTATCGCCTACCACTGGC
Source organism: Viscum album (assembly GCA_963277665.1). Taxonomy (NCBI): domain Eukaryota; kingdom Viridiplantae; phylum Streptophyta; class Magnoliopsida; order Santalales; family Viscaceae; genus Viscum; species Viscum album. Next base: position 1,358,671,205 of record OY728166.1, on the reverse strand, counting down.
CTACACGAAGTCCCTGTTTAGTAGAAACTAGTTTTATTATATTAAGAAGTATGATATATGAAGTATAAGTCCATTTTAGGAACCATATATGATTAATCTCACTATAGATCGACTTATGCATATAATTTTTGCTAACATTTTGTTTGAGACAGATGGAATGACCCGTCATTCTATCACATGATCTGCTAATAACAAATTCAACTTCATTTATTTAATAGATGAAGTGGAAATTGTTCAAGGCACGAACAATAGTGAGATTGTACCAAAATAAAGTAAGTATTTATTCTAATTCAAATTTTCAACTTTAGGGAAATGATCTTGAAAACCAAAAATGTTGTCCTAGTGATCTTATACCTGATGAATCAGATGGTACCTTATATCATCACAAATCTATGGATTTTTGATTACTGGCTTTTCCATAGCCATGTTCTCTACCACTCTCCATCAGAACATGATGGTTAGATTTCTCTTCCATATCCATATTTTCACCTATGTGGAAACCCAATGATTAGTTTATTTGGGTAACCGTTACGTTTCATACTTTTGTTTTTAAAGATTGGTTTTGATATTCCATTTTACGATGTGGGTTTCTATTAAAGAAACTTTCGAATAGTAAACCATTTATAACCCCGACGAATTTCGAGGGCGAAATTCATTTTAAGGGGGGTAGAATGTAACAGCCCAAGATTTTATAAAAAAATATTCTTTTTAATTTTATTAAAGTCTTGTGTTGTACGCTACACCAAAAGGAGCTTGCACAACACGCATCCTTGACTTGCCTTGCATTACACGCAATCACGACCTTCCTCGATAGCGTGTGTAATACGCAATACCGAGTTTCACTAAACAACGATATGCTATTAAAATATTATTAAAACTAGCCGTTATGAATAGTAATAACCACTTTTTAAAACTCTGTAAATCTTATTTTTCAAAATGAACTTCATTTTTGGATTCGGAGTATCGAATTTAGCCTAAGGTGAAATTTTGGTACTTTTCGGATAACTTTCATATTCTGATGAATAGTGAAAATTACTAAATTATAATTAAAAAACAACTTTTTTAATCGAAATAATTAATAGTGATAAATTATTAATTGGAGTAGTTTTAAATTATATTTAGAATATATTTTTACAATTTAATACAATGTTGGTCATTGGATGTAATTGCACATTTAAACCAGACATAAACAAGTGTCAATCTTTTGATAGATATTGTTTCTTAACAACACGCTATTTGTTTTAACAGCGGGATTTAATTATAAAATTAATTAATGCAACTTCTATGTTATGAATTTGGTAAAATAGACTTCATTTTTGAATTCGGAATATGAAATATAGCTTAGGATGAAATTTTGGCATTTTTCTGAAAACCTTCATTTTTTGATGAATAGTGAAACTACTAAGTGGTAGTTAAAAAAACTGAATTTTTCATAAAACTTAATTTTACCGCTTCTGCGAATGTAATTTCAAAAATCCGAGAGACACGGTTGATGTCAGTAAGTAAAATGTGGTTCAATGAGATGAAAATAATTTTTGGTGAATAGTAACTTTTTACTTTTATTTACCACGGTTAAAAGTAAATAGGGTAATTAAGGGTAAGAATGATATTAATATTACCCTAACACATGTCCTAATTCTATTGTATAAGTGTATCTCGACCAAAAACAACCTTAAGTGTAAAATATTATCATTTAGGCCCACTTGGATTAGATTAGGACATTTATTATTATTTAATTCAAAGAAGAGTTAAAAGAGTTAAAATCAAAGTTTATTCACTAAAACATTTTTAATATGGGGTTATACATAAGATAAATTCGACTATAAATATTCATTAGAAAGCTAAAAAGATTTCCTACATAATTATATTTTATTTGTAATTTTTAGACTTTAAATAAATTAATTTATTTATGACACAACGATGATGCAGTAATTACCCTTTTAAGGAAATATTAACATAATTGATGTTATAAATACTCAAATGAATGTAATTTGAGACTTTTTATGAATTAAACTAATTTTATAGGTTACTATGATATATTAGTGTTTATTTAATCAACTTGGTTCGAACATATAATTCTTTTATGACTTTCACAAAAATCATATATCAAATAGTGTCAAAATTGACACAAATTAGTTTTTAAATCAAATATTATATTATTAATTGTTATTTTATTCCTAAAAATCTAAGGTTCGGCCAAATGACTTAGATAAGGATATGTATATTAATAATAAACAATTTGGGGTTCGTTTGGCATGTTATAGTAAGTGTATTAACCATATAGTGAAAGAAAACAAAAAGACACGGTAAAAGTTAAATTATTTAACTTAGAGTTAAATCTAATTGATAAGGTTAAAATAAGAACCTAAACTTGTCTAAATCCTATTGGTTGATAGGATTTCGACCCATCCCCACTTTAGCTTCTAAATAAGACCCTTTGGAACCATTATAAACCGATTTTTACTTTAATATAAAATAATATTTTGAGATATTCCTAAGGTGCCCCTCTCCTCCCTTATAAAAGGGCACCTCATCCCCCTCCTCCTCACACCAATTTGAGCACTCAAGCTCGGCCAACCCCTGCCAAAATCTCTTCTACACTTCCCTAGAAACATCCTAGAGGTTCTGGTCTTCCTCAAAGACCAATTTTAGTTCCCTAAGAGGAGGTCTCCAAAAGGCGCTTCAAAGAAGAGGTAATTACCGTTACCAATTCTTTCATCTTTATTTCTTCTTCCACTTCTTCTTCTTAGGTTGTTTCATTATGAAGTAATAACATAAGTATCACTAATATACTGATATGTTATTATAAGTATGAAACAACCCTATTTCACCATCTATCTATCCTACGGAAAAAGAAATCACCGCGCGTGCGTACGTACGGAATACCGTCTCCACGCCGTGGTGTAATCTATTTTCCACCACCACCTTACATGGATGGGTATAATGGTGTAAAGAATAACTATACATAGTTATTACAACATCATATTGATTCTGATATATTTTATAATCCACTCCAATTCAATTAAATATTTATAGAAATGATATCATCGCTCGTGCGTACGTACGGACTACCGTCTCCACGACGCGATGAGATTCATTCTCCATGTTAACCATTTAAGAATGATTATAATGTATATATAAGAAATAATAATGAAATATATGACATTATAAAGATACTGGATTTATGTGTATATATACATATGTATGTCATCTACTTACTTCCATTTCAAGACAATAAGGAAAGGAAAACAACGTTCATGCGTACGTACGGACTACCGTCTCCATGAACGATGTTTTTCATTTTATTTATCTACCTATTATATATATATATATACTGAATATATATGATATATAAATCATATTTTATATTCTTGAAGTTAGTAAATCATGATATAAGTAATAATGATGTCAATAACAACAAGTCAAAACACCTACGATAAATGAAACGATTTTACCCAAAAAGCTTCTTTAACATGGAATTTACAAAAGAACGGGTAATATAATGTCATAAGTGAACCATATATGATATCATAACAATGAATAAGATTCTGTAATAAGTCAATAACATGATTTAAATCATTATACAGGAGGTTCGGACACTTACAAAGCAAGTCGGACCTAAGGTAAGGGAAAATATCACAATCTCATTTTTATCCGAGATTGTTTATACTTTGGTATTTACTGGGGTGTATTTTATCAACCACATCCATGTTTCTTCAATATGTAATATTATTTCTATCCACCTACAATTGTTTAAATCCAATTTTACCCTTCGGTGAGTTTTTAGTAAAAGATATGAAAGGAATCTTTTGTCGTTTTTCATACGAGGTACTTTTTGACTTTTCCGACAAAAGTACGAAGAATATTTTTTTTAACTTATACGGCATGAATGGATTTTTAAAACATTATTTCCAAGAAGCTTCCCTTACAGGTTTTCAAGTTTATTTTTAATCAACTTCTTTTAGTTTATAATTTTATGTCATGTTAAGAAAGGAAAAGTGTTTTTGAAGTATAAAGGATATTTTCCTCAAGAATGAAGTTCAAGTGTTTTATCAAAATTATTTTCCATATAAGATAATAAAGGGTTATGTTTTTATCCCTATTATTACATTGATTTGATTATGTTGTGATGGAATTATTTTTATGAATTCCTTTATCATATATGAATTGTTTTATGATGTCATGATGTTTCAAGAATCCCATTTTTATTACATGGGTTATGCGATGATGTATGATTTATGATTATGTGGCACACATAAGAAAGGATTCATTATAAGATGGGTGGGAACTATATCTCCCTCCAATTCATTGGGTAAAGATTTTATATCTCATGAGATAGACATGGCTGGAATGGTAGGTTATACCGGTTCAGTGAAACAGGACTGAAACGAGGGTTACTCGATTCAGAAAGGGACTTTGTCCACTAAGATAGTCTTGGCAATGAGTCTTGACTAACAAGAAATGATTCTCTATGATTATGTGTGTATGACACAAAGTTTCATGTTTTACGTTATGCTTATTGAGATTTCATTTTCACTTCTATGATTTATCCCGTGTTATGATATTATGAGCTCTTTTGCAGGTTAAGATTTCCAAAAGCTATGTTCTTATGTATATGATGTGATTGATATTTCTTTTGTTTACCCTTACTGAGAATTTGAGCTCACCCTTTTATGTTTTCTTTTCCCCAGGATATAAAGAAAGGTTTTTAGGTAAAAAAAAAGGGAAGATCTTTATGGGAGATATTGAAGATCTTTCACCACGATTAGAATATTACGTTCCGAGTTTCCAAAGACACTAAACTATTACGATCCTTGTGTGTGTGTTTTTTGTTATGTACTAAGTATTCCGCAAATGTAATGTAATATCCATGTATGTCAAGCTTCGGGTCTCTACATTAGAAGACACATTTGATTCTTTTATAATGGAAACACATGCAAAACAAATTTTCTATATAGTAGATTAATCAAATATGCAGTGGGATGTTGTTTTACAAGGGAAAAAACAATATGTTAGTGGGGATGAACTTGATAAAGATTGTAATTTATATGATATCCCAACATCCATGGAAAGATTAATAGAACATAATGATGAGCATGTTGAAGACATGGTTTCTTCCATAAGGAACGATCATGACGAAGGAATTTGGGAAAAAGATCCATTAGTACATTCCTAAAATTACAGGTAACATTTGTTTATTTCTTGTTTAAATTTATTATTTTCATAAAATGTTATATTGTAAGTCCTTTCATTATTAAAACATGTATTAAAAAAAATAAGTATAAGTTTTTGTTTGTTTTATTTTTTTTAGTTTAATTTATCATGTTAACCATTACATAAATTATATTTCTATTATTTTTTTCAGTGAAAATTACTTTACCATGTTTACTAGGTTTACCATGTTTACCATGTTTACCATCTTGAAAATCTTTACCATATTTACCATTGTTTAACATGATTACCATATTAACCGTTTTTGCTATTACGTAACTCAGTATAATTTTCTATTTTTTGATTATAGTGTTATTGTAATATTTGAATTTTTATATTTGTGAAGTAATGTTTGTTTTTTGACTTTAAGGATAATGACAGATTAATCATTTGATCAACCACATGATTCTGGAGATGAGAATATTGGTCATACCTATAGGGAGGAACATTCACATGATCCTCTTGATGTTCCCCAATCTTCCTCATCTTCTCCCATTACGATAAAGAGTTCAAGAGTTGGTAAACATGGATGCACATCTTTACCAAAATTTTCACTTTCACGTACGTAGGATCAGAGGATACTCGTTGAGTTTAATGAGGATGATATTACTAGAGGTCCAAATACAAAAGATTTTAAGAGTTTTGTATCAACTCAGGGTAAGAGAAAAGTAATCATTTTTTATGATGACTGGAGAAGTGTGGATAAAGAGATAATCTCTCAGTTGTGGGAGATTATTTTGGTAAGATATTTTGATATTGTTTGCCTATTTTTTAAATGTTTATAGTATATATAATATGTTTAAACTCTTATTTATCAAATGACATTTGATATTCCTGACACTAGAGGAGTCAGGAAGAAATTCTTATCAATAGATGCCAGGAGATGGAGGGATTTCAAATCAACCCTCACATCTAATTTCAATTTGGGTAATAGGAGTAATGAAAATCCATGTCGTATATATCCTTTCATAGATGAAGACACATGGAGATGGTTTATTGAAAGAAGAATAAAAGAATCATTTTTGGTAAAGGAAATTTAAAATTTTATAAGATTTCTTATATAAATGATCTTATTAATGTTTTATTAATGATTTACTATTCTTAATTTACAGAAAATAAGGAAATCTCATCAGGATATCCAATCTAAAAATGTATACCCTAATAGTTTTTCTCAGGGAGGGTATACATTATTGGAATAACAATTGATTGCGGAAAAATTACAAAAACTAAGAGCTGAGTCTTTAAGCTATGGAGAGGTGGCCCCTCCATCCCCTCCATCTAGACATGAAAAATGGAAGACATCTCGGATGGGAAAAAAGGGCAATATACTTCGGAATATTCGATAATCATAGTTGAGAGGATTGTAAGATATCTATTTTATTTATTTAAGTTAACAATTTTCTTCATATAATTTCAATCATTACATAAATGTTTAATTAATAAATACATGATTCTATTGAGGAATAGAGCTCACAGGGGGTATTTACAGCCTCTAGGAGGAAAGTTATTTTATCTAAAACATTGGGAAAGCCTGAACATCCTGTTCATGTACATGGATATCTGGCAGGGGTATCAGTAAGAAAGGTTTTTCCGCGTTCTTCAACTTCTTACGATAAGGGTGTTTATAAAAAAATAGTATCCTTGGAGGATGAAGTTCATAATATTAAATCAACGATGGGGGAAAATTAGAGCATCAGTACAGTCTATGTTTGTAGACATGCAAATACAATTTCAGACTGCAGCTCCCGCTCCTCCACCTCCCCCTACAGACCCCATTATTTATCCTCCACCTCCGCCAGTATCTCCCACTCACCCACCTCAGCTTACGAACCCCATTTTTTATCCTACTCATCTACCGCAGCTTCCTACTTATTGTGATTTTTATGTTGATGATCCTCAACATTATATAGTTTCATATGGGTTGGTATATTGTATAGGAGATATGGTTCATCATCAATAATTAGAGGTAGAGAATCAGAGGGTCAATGTGCAGGATATTATAGATAGATCACCTAGAGTACCATTACCTACAGATGAGGTGACGAGAGTTGGACATAGTATCGGCCATTTTTTAATTTGCCCATCCAGACTTCTTAGAATCATTACCATAGAGGTATGTATGTTACACCTTTTATTTTATTTTTTTTTATTAAAGTTGTTTTATCATTTGAAAAATAATACATTTTCATATTTATTTTTACAGGAGTAGTTCAAAGGTAAAGAAATACTATATAGAAAACAACAAACACAAATGGATATGACATCAGATATAGATTCTATTAGTTTTGATAGATTGTCAAGATATTCAAATTTGTTGGAAGATCATTATGAGTTTCCAATGGAAGCTCGTGTTTGTGGACATGCAATAACTATGGGTATTGTGAAAACCGATATCATGGAGCTTGTTATTAGAGATAAGTTGGGCATCAATGTGGGGAAAAAAATTCCCATGTAAGTCATAACACCTTTTCCCTACGTTATATTTATTAAAAATGTATACTTATGTCTATTTTGTATAAGGTATCTTTATAACATTTGTGAGAAGAATTAGCGGACAGATGTATATGGATTCATGGACCCACATTTGATTTCCCTGGAAGCATGTGCATTGGATAAGGAACAAATAATAATTTATATTGCTGAAAGACTTGACCAGAATATAGTCACATAATGTTGGATAATACCTTTTTGTGAGAGGTATTAAAAACATCTATCTCAAAGAGTTCATTATCTTTTAACTTAAAAAACCACTAACCTTAAATTTTCTTTTATCAGTGGTCATTGGATGTTAGGGGTTTTTTCCCAAGGGAGAAAACACTTTATTGGATATGCTATATTCATGGTTATGTGTGGGAAAGTTTTAAGAAAATGTTGGAAAAGTAAGTTTCAATTTCTCAAATGTTTTATATATTATAATGAATTTTAAAGTTTATCCCATTCGTATTATTTTCTAATAATGGATGGGTCTACTTTTGAAAAAACACAAAGAAAATTAGTGTGAAGATCAAATATGTAAATGTAAAGGTAAATATCCATTTATAATTTGTACTTTTTGATTTATTTCATAAAACAATATATTTAATTTACACTAATTCAAATAGAATTTTTATGAACAAAAAGGCGTCATTGAATGCGGATATTATATGTTAAGATTTATGTGTGAAATAATAACAACTGGGATAGTTGTGAACTTTGACATGGAAAGATTTCCTTTTAAACATTGCCATAATATTTCATTTGATTTATTAATTATACATGTTAACTACTATCCTTTTTATTTTTAGCTATTTGAGGACCCTCAACCCTATAGTTCTCAAGACGTCAAACACTTACAAGTGGTATGGTCAAATTATTTTACATGTTTGATTGAATTTTAGTTGTTTGTAGTGTAAAATGTAATTATGAATATTTTCATTGTAATTGTGTATTTGGTACTTGTTTAGGTTGGATTTAGTTTTTTTTAAGTTGAAATTGTATGTTTTGAATTCTATATATGTGAAAGTTTAATTTTTCTCTACTTATTATTTTGGCCTACTTATGATGGTTTTTCTTGTATGGATTCTGGTCTAGGGGGAGGGGTTCCAAGGGTGTGGGGGTGTTCAGTGGGGTGGGGGTATCCAGGGGTGTGGGAGGGTTGTCCGGTGGGGTGGGGGTATCATGGGTTTCCATGAGAGTGGGGGCAGTCTAGGAGGGTGGGAGAATTTCCAGGAGGGTGGAAGGGTTGTCCAGGGGAGTGGGGGCTATCTAGGGGGTGTCCAGGGGTGTGGGGTGTCTTGTGGGGTGAGGGGGGTTTCCAGTGGTGTGGGAGGGTTTTCCAGTGGGGTGGGGGGTCCAGTTTGATAATGGGGATGTGGAGCAGTCCAAGGGGGTGGGAGGGGAGGAGCTTCCATCCCTTGGGGGGCTGAACGCCGCTGGATGGTACTCATCACTCTCACATGCGATGCTTGAGATTTCAAAATGTTTCAACAAATCTTTCTTCCCCTGCAAACAGCATTCATTCTATCACTTTGATTCTAGTATAACTAGGGGGAAACACCGTCATGTGTGATGGTTTTTTCTCTATGGTTATACTGGAATCAAAGTGATAGAATGAATGGTGTTTACAGGGGAATAAAGCATTGGTGAAACATTTTGAGAGCTCAAGCTTCACATGTGGGAGTGATGAGTACCTTCCAGCAGCGTTCAGCACCCCTAGGGATGGAGGCACCTCCTCTCACAACACCAGCTGTCTAGAGGTTGTCCAAGGGTTGGGGTAGTCCAGGGGTGTGGGGGGTGTCCAGGGGTGTGGTGGGGGATGTCCAGTTGGGTGGGGTGGGGGTCTGGTCTGGTTTTGGTCTGTTTTTGGTATGGGGTGTCTAGTGGGGTGGGGGTGTCCAGGGGGTGTTTAGGGTTTTGGGGCTGTCTAGGGGTTGGGGGTAGTCTAGGAGTGTGGGGGTGTCCTGGGGTGTGTTGGGGGCTATCTAGTGGGGTGGGGATTCTGGTCAGTTTTTTGTAACTTTTTGGTCTGTTTCAGGGGTGTGGGAGGGCTATTTTAGGGGCGTGGGAGGGCTCTCCAGGGGTGTGGGGGGCTTTCCAGGGGTGGGGAAGTCCAAGGGTGTGTGGGTGTCCAGGATGGTGGGGGTTGTCCAAGGGTGTGGGGGGGGATATCGAGGGGGTGAGGGTAGTCCAGGGGTGTGGGGGTGTCTAGGAGGGTGGGGGTTGTCCAGGGGTGTGGGGGTTGTCCTGGGGGTGGGGGCAATCCAGGGGAGTGGGTGTTCCAGGAGGGTGGGGGGTTGTCTAAGGGTGTAGGGGGGTATCCAGGGGTGGGTGGCAGTCCAGGGGTGTGAGGGTGCCCAGGAGGGTGGGTGTTGTCTAGGGGTGTGGGGACTGTCTTGGGTGTGGGGGCAATCTAGGGGTGTGGGGGTGTCGAGGAGGGTGGGAGGTTGTCCAAGGGTGTGGGGGGTATCCAGGGGTTGGGGGCAGTCCAGGGGTGTGGGGGGTGTCTAGGAGAGTGTGGGTTTTCTAGGGGTGTGGGGTGCTATCAAGGGGGTGGTGGTAGTCCAAAGGTGTGGGGGGTGTCCATGAGGGTGGGGGAGTTGTCCAGGGGTGTGAGGGGCTTTCCAGGGGTGGGGGCAGTCTAGGGGTGTGGGGATGTCCAAGAGGGTGGGGGTTGTCCAGGGGTGTGGGGCTATCTAGGTGGTGGTGGCAGTCCAGGGGTATGGGGTACGTCCAGGTGGGTGGGGGTTGTCCAGGGGTGTGGGGGGCTGTCCAGGGGGTGGAGGCAGTCCAGGGGTGTGGGGGTTTCCATGAGGGTGGTGGTTTTCCATGTGTGTGGGTTGCTGTCTAGGGGGAAGGGGGCAGTCTAGGGGTGTGGGGGGTGTCACGGAGGGTGGGGGGTTGTCCAGGGGTGTGGGGGTTGTCCAGGGGGTGGGGCAGTCTAGGGGTGTGTGGGTGTCCAGGAGGGTGGGGGTTGTCCAGGGGTGTGGGGGGTTATCCAGGGGGTGGGGGTTGTCCAGGGGTGTGGGGGTGTCAAGAAGTGTGGGGGTTATATAGGGGTTTGGGGGGCTTTACAGGGGTGGGACAGTCAAGGGGTGTGGGGGGGGGGGGGGGTTTAGGATGGTGGGGGTTGTCCAGGGGTGTGGGGGGCTGTCCCGGGGGTGGGGGCAGTCCAGGGGTGTGGGGGTGTCCAGGAAGGTGGGGGTTTTCCAGGGCTATGGGGGGCTGTCTAGGGGGTGGGGGTAGTCCACGGCTGTGGGTGTGTCCAGAAGGTTGGGGGTTTTCCAGCGGTGTGGGGTTTCTCTAGGAGGTGGTGGAAGTCTAGGGGTATGGGGGGTTCCAGGGGTGTGGTGGGGGTTGTCCAGTGGGGTGGGGTGTTCTGGTCTGTTTTTTGTATCTTTTTTGTCTGTTTCAGGGGTGTGGGAGTGATGTCCAGGGGGTGGGGGTATACAGGAGGGTGGGGGTTGTCTAGGGATGTGGGGGGTTGTCCAGGGGGTGGTGGGGTTGTCCAGGGGTGTGGGTTTGTCCAGGGGGTGGGGGCAATCTAGGGGTACGGGGGGTGTCCAAAGGTGTGGTGGGGGCTGTCCAGTGGGGTGGGGGGTTCTGGTCTCTTCTGGTCTTTTATTGGTAAGATTTTTCTCTGTTTTAGTTAATTTAGTTGGGCATAGCAATGGTTTGGTTTTATTTAAAAAAATTGTTTTTTACCTCGGTTATTTCATAACCGATGTAAAAAAGTTATTGGTATTAGGTTTAGCATCGGTTATTTAGAAACCGACAAAATAACTTCATGGGAAATGGTTTTTACATTGGTTATTTCATAACCTACTTTATAGATTAAAATAGATAGTTTTTTATTTAAATTATTTTATAACAGACGTCGTAGATATGTTTTTAAGTCTGTTATTATATAACCGATGTTGGAAACCACTTGACAGATAGGTTTATCACGTCGGTTATAAAAATAACCGACGTGATAAACGCTTCAGAGGAGTGATTTATGACGTTGTTTATTATATAACCAACGTGAAAGGGTATATACCACGTCAGTTATTTAATAACCGGTGTAATAAACCATGACTCTGAAGCGTTTTCCACGTCGGTTTTTTATTAATCGAAGTGAAAAATGCTTCATTTTTTTTACGTCGGTTATAAAATAACCGATGTAAAAAAAATATGTTTATAACATCTCCTGTAATAACTTCGTCCAAAGTCCGACGTTAAAAATAAAAAATAACCTTTGTAAAAAAAATTTCTCCACAACTGATTAAATTTTTGGAGTTCATTTATGATCGATGTTTTGTGAAAAGTAAGTTGTCGAAGATATTAAATTTAATTTTAAACAATAGATACTGTAAAATCTTGGAGTGTTACATATCACTCATTGATGAATTAATTATTACCCCCACCTTTAACTCCTCTAAGATATTAATTATTTTCAATATTTGTAGGTGACCTACGAAAACTAGCATCGCGGCTAATATTAATTTTTTGTGACATGCAATATTATTGAAAGAATTAAATGTAAAGATGGTTGAGGATTACATCAGAATAAAATTTAATATATTTTTCTGAGGGTATTTCTTGTTTTTTTTGGATTAAACCTCAGGTTTTTATGATATGATTGGGAATATAATGTTGGATCTATATTTTTATATTGAATAGGGAACATGGGATGTTTTCCTACCCTTTTAATTTGATAGTGAGGAAGATATGATTTTGACTTCCCAATATGCATCATAGAATATCAATAGTTAAAATCTATTAGAAGTTATAAGATGAGAAATGTTCCTAAATAGACTATATGGAGAGTTATTTTCCTAAAACTTTGTTAAAATTAAAACACATAATGTTGGAATTTTCACCCAATAATAGAGGTTAAGTCATAACATAGAATCTTTGAATATCCTTTTTATAACCACCTGATGTTCTTTATATAATTAGAATTGGAAAATAATGGATTCATCTATCTCACCACATGAATATTTCAAAATCATATCTGATAATGATAATTTGGAATAATATGAAGTTGGAATAGAGGATTTAAAATGGTTTAAAGAAATGCTTCCCAAGGTAAATATTACCCTTGAGAATAACCTCCAACTAGAATTCAATATTCCTCCCCCTATAAATCCCTTTAAACTAGAGGGGGTTACCTTTCTGATAAGAGTATACTCAAAACAATATGTTAGCACTGGGCTTAACCCACTAATTTATTTTAATCATATGACTAAGGATGAACAATAGTTTCCCTCATATCCATAATTGATTCCCTTATTTCAGGAGATTAAAATTGATCCAAATCAAACTATTTATCAATAGTAAATATATACATGGAGACCACATCTGGATTATCTGACTACCCATTTTTAGACCTCAACTCTAAAAAAATTACCTTTTATTTTATTTAAATCCATTGAGTCACATTTCACTCTAATAGAGGCCACATTAGGTAAAATTTTGTATTACATTATAAGAGGATAATATATCTTGAATGTGAGAATGAAACTCATCTTCAAAACACCATCAATGCAAATGTCCCAACCATTAATGGATTTGTAGTCTCAAAGTAACACATGACACATTTCATGTCCTAGTGTGACTCTATGATTGGAACACATGATCATTTTGAGGTAAAGAAACTATGTTTTTTTGTGAATACCTGGAAGGGGCTACATCTTGTCTCATATATTTTTTTATCTAGATCCATCATATGTTGGGATAACCATCAACATCAGTTCCCCAACTAATTCATTTCTATATTATATAATGTTAGTATCCTTCATCAATCATATTATAAGAAATTTGAAAATTTTGTAGTCTTATATTTCATTATTTAATTGAAATAAATAACATACTCTATCAATATAAAGAACCAATAGAAGAAATTATTTTAGATTTATATAGAGAATATAATAAACAATTAGAATATTTTGTGAGTACCTTGATAGTACCAAGAAATATTTATAGAGATTTTAGTCATGGTACAACACCTAGAGGACACCAATGGTTTTTCCATTGATATAACTTATCATACATCTTTTTCACATAGAATGAATCCTAATAAAGTATTAACCACTACATTTGTTCTTAAACCACCACTAAAAACTATCACGAAACATTAGAAAGCTCAATAAAACCAAATACCTCATATAGAGGAAAAACAACAAGAATATTTTGCTCACACATAGGAATGGAAAGAGACAAAATACCAATGATATGAGGGTTGATGAAAAAACCATCACTTTCCAAAAAGATAAGTCTTTGAGTTACAAAATCCTAGCCACAAGTTTGTTTTATCAATATGCCTAAGGAGAGTAAAACTGATGAATATATCCTTGGATACCATCCCAACTATTTCTCTTTCCACTAGATTTTGGTTCAAAAAATTCAATATTAATTTATTTTTAATTAAATTTTCTAATAAATAGTTTATTATAGAAAATTAATGTTGTGAAAACTTCCAAAAAGGGTAGCCTATGTTTCCAACACCCAACCAGGGGTAGAAGAAGACTTACACGAATTCAAATCCATGATTGAATTAATTTTCACAGACTATATACCTTAAAATTAATATTATCGAGGTCATACAATCGGCATGGAATACATCAACCATATATGACCCCAATTCATACTGAAACTTTGAATTTTATACCTTCAACTCCAACCTATAGAGATAAGAATAATTTTTTAAAATTAAATAGGGTACTAGATAAGGAATAATTGATAATAATTAAATTGGCCATGGATCCTAAGGATTTTCATCTCCCCCTCATTGGGTGGATAGGAAATTCCTAGTCAAATAAAAACCTCATGGGATAAAGAATCCCATTTCAGATTTATTAGTTTGGATTACTTGATAGATCCCCTCTACATTGAAGAATATAAAAATGAATCCTCATTAGAAATTTATAGTTTGGTAAGAGGTCACAGATCCAAAAGGAGTTAGTGATGACATGGTTGTGGTAGATCAGAATGTTTATCCAATTTCTTCGTTGAAGATATATATATAGTCAAAAATATAATGAATCTTCTTCAATGAGACCAATAAAATCACTTACACACCAAAAAATATTCCTAGAGTTAGAAAAAAACAAATTTTGTTAAATGGTTAATTGGATTGTGTATAACTTCTTGATTAATGATTGTATATGGGTAGGTGAACTTTTCTGAGCCATATAGATAAACAAATTCCATCATTTTTCATCCAAGTATAAAAATCGTTAGCATCAAATGTCTTGAACTCAAATCTTTAGTACAAGGAACAACCCCATGTTGGGAAGTGCCAACCCCTAGCGTCATAGTATGATTTCAGGAAGTATTTTGACATAATGATGAATAATCATTTGATCATCATTGAACTTAACCTATTTAAAGAGATTGGGGAAGAACATTATATTCCCTTTTAGAGAACCATGAGTTTGAAACCAAATCTTTCACCAGTGAAGTATATCATGAAGAGAATACCTTAGTTGACTGTTGCACAATTATTTCCTCTATAATGAAATAATTTGAGATAAAAGTCTATAGACACATAAAACCATGGTATATTTCAGGAAGTGTTGATAATTTTCACATACATGTATCAGTAATTGAAGGTGGTTCATCCTTCAATCTTATAATAGTCTGGACACTTTGATGTTTGGGATATAGTGTGAATGATTTATCTCTCAAAACATTTACCACTAAAGGGTATTAAAAATTGAGAAAATACTAATAGAATGTTTAATATTATATCCTAATTTAGGAATAATATGTATTACCTCTAATTTATGGTTTTTAGAAGGAAAAAACATTTAATTTTAATTTTTAAAAATTCATTTCCCTACATTCAAGAGAAAGTACCATCATTATAATATTAATTCCTGGACAAACCTATCAGTAGAAACGATACAATAATTTGTAGTTATTGTGACTTCTTTGATTCTATTAAATCTATGTATATTTATTACTACTTCTATAGGAGATAAATAAAATATTTTCTGGTAGGTGGTTTCATCTAGTTAGTTTCTCTTAATGATATATGTACTACTCTAGAAAGCCCCAAAATCATATTCATTAAGGATTATGTGTTTCTAATCAACTTAAATGAGGAAATGATCATAGAATATGGGAGATATTAGGGTTTAAAGAATTCACCATCCCCTTTCTATATAGTGAATTTCATGATTGTTGATTTGATTTTCATTAGGTGATCTTGGTATATTAAGTGGGAATGACACCGCATGTGAAAATTCCTTAAATGATGTTGTCTTTGTATTAGTATCAGTAGATATTGGAGATATAAACATATAATACTATGAATTTTAGGGTATTATAAACTATTCCTTTCCCAAAAATTGTGGGTAGGATATCAGAGATATCCAAGATTCCCATACTATTTACACCCATGAATTGAAACCCATGAGATCAGGAAATTCCACCTCATCATTCATAGGATCTTAAAATAGTTCAATACTATCATATGAATAAAAAAAATACCTCTCCATTCTATGATTTTAATAATTTATAAAATAGTGTAATAGATAGAATATGACCTCATAGATTCACCTTCAACATTTTATGAAGGAATCTCTTTCATCATTGATGAGCTGAAGCTAGTTAACTTTGGTGAAGAGGTGGATTGATTTCCCATTCGATCAGTGCATGCATGGCCCCTAAAGAGGATGAGTGTATTTTTTAACTAAACAATATAATTTTTTTGTGAAACTATGCTAAAATATAATGGTTGAATCTCAAGGTTACCACCTATCACATAGGCTTTCCAGATGACCACCATAAATATAAGAAGGTAGTATAAATTACACATCCAATGCCTAATGCTAATTTAAAATAAGATATTAAAAAATTCTTCAAATACAACATAATAAGTGAATTTCATTATCTAAATTTGTCTAAAAAACATCCATTATAGAAACAAGAATGAACAATCTTATTTTGTATTGATTTTATGGACCCCAAAATTCATTGCATGAAATTTTACTTCTCAGACCCAATCATGGAATCACTATTAATCATGACTCCAACAATTGAATACCTACCCATAATGGTTGGGTAATTTTGTTACAACCATACTTTAATTCCCCAATTTGATAATTAAGGAATATTATTTTAAGAATCCTCATGGTATATTGTTATCATGTAATGTAATCTAGAAAATTTAATACTTGATCTATATATCATTTCACTATAAATCATATCTTCCAGTAATTTTTACAAAGAAAAACAAGGAATGTTATGCGGATAACCTTGTAGAAAAATCATGGAATAATTTTCATCATTTTAATGACCATGAAACATTATTTATGAATATTTATTAACACTTCTTAAAAATTAATCCACTAGTGTGTGCATTCTAGATAACATCTGAATATTTTGAATACCGGAAAATTTCTTATTCGGTGGAATCCAACTTTTATTTGGTCTATTTAAATTTATAATACATGATTTACATGATGAAAAACATCATGAAAAATTAATTAAATATTATAAAAATTTATAAATAACACTTGAACAAAGAATATAATATCTCTTTCAAGTTAAATATATAATTAATGTAAATTAAGATTTAACATAGACTGAAGAATTGATTATTCATTAAAGTGGTCGATCTCACAAATATCTTTCAATTGTACTATTTACTCCATGATGATCCAATGATAAAATCCCAATATAGGTGATCCATACATGCTCCTTTCATCTTTAAAATATTTTGAGGGTATTTCAGGTGCTATTGAAATGATATTAATCATCATATATCACTTCCTTTGATTGCTACATAATCCTTCCAGGATATAATAATTGATTATTATTCTATCAACCTTTAGAGGTGTTTCAGGATGAAATATTACTCTCAATTTTTTAGAATATTCCAATGAATCCTCATTCTAGGTTTTAGAGAATCTATAAATGGGCGTGTTGTGTGAAACAATGTCTTGCCCTGGGAAATGATATCATTGGTTATTTATAGAGCAAGTATAGAGAATAAATAATAGTATATAGGTCCTTAATAAATCTCATAATATATACCAAATCCCATTCATATATAATAATATTATTATTTTTATTATTTTTATATATGATGAACACACAATGAAAATAAATAACATTTCACTAATTAAATATATTAATATTTATTTAAATGGAAATTAATATATCATTCTTTCTAGACTCAATAACTCAGTTTCCAACTCCCCCTTATTAATTTCTTAACTTAAAATAAAAAATATAAATAATTATAGAAAACAATAAATATTTATAATATTTGGTATCTTGAGAATAAATATTTATTAAATATTCATGTAACTAAATGAATATTTAATTAAAAATATAAAAAAAATTCATTATCTTCTGAATTTATCACGATATAAATAAATATATATTATTTTATGGACTTTTGACTTAATAATTCATAATTTCATATACATTTCTCACAAATATATAATGAATAAATATTTTCAATTAATAAATCCTGAATATATATTATTCCACAGACCGAAGAATAATATTTACTCCAATATTTAAATTCATATAAAATTTAACTGAGATGAAAAGAAGCCCAACGTTTCTAACCCTTGAGTTTTTTCATCAGTGGGATTATCACGGCTTACATAAAGTTCAATATTTGCATTTATCAACATGTAAAGACATATATGATGAAGAAGTTAATACCACAACATTGACAATCACAAATGAAATGTCATTATGTAACATAATCCCCTTGTTTTAATATCTCATTATAAATGTTGAAAACGTTTTCATAAACAATAGGCCTGATACATATTTTATTACCTATTTTAAATGAACCCTTACCTATATAATGACTATATAATTTAATGTGATAGTTCCATTTCAATCAAAGCGCGGAGATATAAAATTCCATAAAATAAAAGGGACCAACTTTTCTCGATTCATTCAATAATAACTCATCACTAATGATACACCTAATATACTTAATTTCATGATCCAAACTAGGTCAACCTTAATCCAGTCACCCACGATATCTCGTGACAAGGCCTAAAGGTCGTTGCCAATCTGCATGGGCTGGAAACTAGTTTTGGGTATCAAAATACAAAAATTGGGAATGATTTGGTCCATAAACAAAACATAGAAAAAAATTATAAACTGAGAAATAAAAAATATAAACACTACCATAAAAAATAAAATAAAACAGCACATACCTCCATGTAACCCTATTGGTCAACACCAACCACTAAACTAACATCTCCCTATGGTGACTGAAACCAATAAAGAAGCTACACCCAAGCTATTAAAATAAACTATAAGCCTAAGTATTATAACTCAGAAGACATTCCCAAAGAGTATATTATCAATTCACTTCCTTTAAATAAAATATCCATCAATATAATGTTTAAAATAAAATATATAAGCATAATTTTGTCACACATTTCATTTAAAGAAAATCATGGTCCATTACCCTTTTTATTTTAAACCAATTTCCTTTCCAAGAAGAAAATTTAAAATTTTAAAGAAAGAGTGATAGAGAAGAATGGACTATGTTTGTGCTTAAAAATGGAGGAAAGAAGTGTAAAAAATATTAAAAACATTTTTCTATAAAAATTTGAAAACCATTTAATAACTTTTAGAAAATATATACACCATAAAAGGAGATAAAAGAAATTATCACACAATAGAAATAGAAAATAGGAAGAAAGAGTAACTAACCAAACAATGCATCTCAACCATCTATAGTAGAAAACTATTTGATGTAAAATATGGGATAACCTATGATCTTAGTGGATAATCAAGAACATACATATATTTGACTCATCTCGAAGGCATGCCTCACCAAATAACATCAAGCCACCCATAAACTTGATCACACCCTACCTAGTCTGGATGAAGGGAAATATCTAAATTGAACAATGGTCCATGCTAAGGGCCAATACCTAGAGTGAAATCCCAAGATATTGCAACAAACTTTCATCAAAATTACACTAGATATTCCATGTTACCATGTTAAAAATAATGTGGGGGGGAACCAACCAATTACAAAAAAATAAATCCATCACATATACATGAATCACACCCAAGAAACACACACAAAAGTCACCCCCAAATTACTCCAAGGAACAATCTATTTCCATTAAAAAGTTTGATCACAAGGGATTCTCTCAATGTGAGCCTACCACAACATTCAACATAACCATGTAATGAGAATTTTCCAAGGAGAGTTTTCAAGACAACCAATTTCATAAAAGTTACTAATGGGACTTACAATACCTTCACATACCAAACCCTTTGTCAAAGAAAAAAATATACCCCACTTTTAAAACCAGGAATCTTATTTCAAATAGAATCTAATACAGCATTCAAAAAATCCAAATCCACTGCAAAATCCCATTTAAGAAACCACTATTTTTTCAAGAACCAAACCCATTATTTCAAAAAGGTGAAAACACACCATTTATAATTCCACAACCATTTAGGAAAATAAATTTAAGCACACATACAATATTAGAAGTCCAAAACCACTTAAAAATTCATTCGATAAACCCAAAACATAATTTCAGAATTCAATAACTTTTACAAATCCAAACCATTATTTAAAAACCATAATCCACTTGTAATGGCCAACTGGGCAATTTATCAATCAATTAGTATGCACATTCAATAAAACAATTTAATGAAATTCAAATATAAAGATGAATTTACATTATTTCACATCAAACATTTATTCTTAAAAAAATATATCATGAACTAGAATTAAATAAAGTTATTAAGGGTATACAAACAATGTATTCATAAATTTAGAAGCCAAATGCAAAGGAATCCTACCACAAAATCAAGGTGAACTAATCTAAATGATGGAAAATAGAATATTCTATTTTCTACTTGCATGCATAAGCACATTCACTTGTATATAAGTGAACCTATCCTCTATGTACATATTTTCATGGCCAAATATTTACAGGGGGATCCTTACATATATGTGTACACATGAATACACTCCTTTACCTCACACACGTATGTGTTTTTCTTACATATACATTATCTCACCAAGACCCAATATATATATTCATACCACCATGTGTGAATATATATATATGGGGGAACTTATATAAATATATTCCTACCTATGCATACCCATGCAGGTCTCTTTTAAAAACAGAAACCCAAAACCATTATAGTGAGGTCCAATGCACTAGAGAAAAATACCAGGAACTCAAAAACCACAAAAACCCCTAATTTAAAATTAGACCAAAGTGATTGAACTGAAAACGCTTACCTAAAATCAAAGAGAAATATTTTTCATTTTCCAATCATGGAAATAACATTGCTCAACAGGGCCAACGAACCATAACCATCATGAAGCAACAAGAAAAAAACCCAAAAATCGATTTAGGGGTTGGACAGGGTGTGGATACCACATGAAAGAGAGGAAATCCACAAATTAGAGGGATATAAAGAGAAAGGATAACTACTGGAGAAGAACACACACCAAAATGGAATGAGTGAGGTTCACTTGAGGGAGGTAGAGGCGACAATGATGGCATGTGAGGGGGGATTCAGCCAATGGGGGTTGTGTGAGAGAGGGAAAGAGAGGGGAGGGGTAGCATGTGGAGAGGGTTAAAGGGGAAACTCTTTTGGGTTTATTAAAACATAAACCTAATAATAATAATAATCATCATCATCATCATGATAATAATAAAAATAATAATCATAATCATAATCATAATCATAATAATAATATCATCATAATTATTATTAAAGCATTTTATTTTAATTTTATTATTTTATATTCATTTAATTTTATTTTTTTGAAAATTAAAAAGGTTGCATGGTTTGGCTACGTGGACATCCAGACCGCACACCAACCATGAACAACCTACTATAAACAATGTACCCTCGAATGGGTTGGTCACACAGTTAGAGAAACTGTGGGCCAACTATGAATCTAATCAGTTTCATTTGAAAAAACCATTTCATATGCTAGTCACATAGTTTTTTTCTAACCTTGCATAATCCATGATCCATAAAAAAATATGGGTGCATGGTCATTGTTATGCCTCACACAGTTTGGGACAAACCATGCTCTGACCATGCATAAGGCAAAAAAACCACCCAAAGACTCTGAAACACAAAATATTTCA
Organism: Viscum album; assembly: GCA_963277665.1. NCBI lineage: Eukaryota > Viridiplantae > Streptophyta > Magnoliopsida > Santalales > Viscaceae > Viscum > Viscum album. Next base: position 1,358,649,408 of record OY728166.1, on the reverse strand, counting down.
CCAAGAACACTACCCAAACCTCGAACAAATGATCCAATAACTAGAAAAGTATAAAAATAAATAAAAATCTTGTTCTGGGTGTGACAATTATCCCCATCACAAAAAACATTCTACCCATAAAAAGTTACCCAGGTGAATGAGGAATGAAAATATACCCTGAAACTACATAAGTCCAAGAAAAACAAAGAACCTCGGTGTGACATTTTTAACTCCAAATGTCACACCCGACTAGATATAGAGATAAACCATGCCATATTACAATAGGAGGGTTCCAATATATTGTTCAAAGAGGACCCATTCCCTTCCTGGTATGAGGGTTCCACTGCGATAGTCACGAACTCATACAAAGCCTTGTTGAAGGGTTCCAATCTGAGTCATCATGAACTAATGCCCTGATATTGGAGGGGGGGTTCCACTTAGGAAGTTTAGGACCCATGCCCATCCCAATCAAAGGGTTTCACTATATTTCATCAAGCACCCATGCCCTGATACCACATGAGGGTTCCACTTAGGAATTCAAGGACCCATGAATAGCTTACCTAGAGGGTTCCACTCTAATATTTTATGAGGACACATTCCCATCCCAACTAGAGGGTTCCACTCAAGAGTAAGCGTATGATGATCCTACCTGATCATCGTCTTAATAGGGAATCTCCTAAGAAGGTTTTAGGCCAATAACATTTAACACTTTATATCAAAATCCACCACTAATGGAACCACTGCATTATAATGGAAAAAAAACTTAGGATATACTACTCGTAGGCCAAAACCTGAGTTCTAACGAAAGAGATACAAATTTTTGAAGCTTCCTAAAAATTAATCTAGGGGTACACGATGTGTGAGGGGATGCACACAGTGTGTGGCCCCACTTCATAGACTATCCATGTCCCTAGAAAGCACCTTGATTTATCCCATGTAGTAGTACATGCTATGTAGGTGGACTGCACTACATGCCATGGATAACTGAGACCAGGGTCATGTGCTCCATGTTGTGTCTCTATAATAGAGTACACGAGCATGGACCTGACCCTATATACCCCCACACAAGTTCTCATCTATGTGACCTGCCACACAGGTTTTCCATTTGGTATAGGGTACATGATGTGTAAGGGAGGGTTAAATGTCGTGTAACCCTTAATTTTTCAGAAACCCTAGCACTGCCAATGAGGGGGTTACATTCCATGTGTTCTTCATTAAACATAGTGTGTAGTTTTTATTTTCACCAGAACATCATATCTGATCATCCACACATGGATATGCTCAATCTACCAAATATATCTCCTTAAATCATCTCAACATCATCAGATCTAGCCGTGGATAATGCTTTATGGGCATCGTTCACCGAAAATCATCTCCAGTTTTCCTATAGGGTTTGTCCATCCTTTATGTATGCTTCCATGGGTTCCGGGTTTGATTTTATGGTCCTATAGCACCAAAAAGGTCATCCTCATTGTATAATATTTACATATGTATTCTCAATTCATCATTCTGTTCTCCTTTTTTCGATTCTCTAGTAAATAGGGGGGTATGATCGAGCTCGTTACCTCCCAAAAATGTCAAGATGGGACCACAGGGATCCAACCGATTAATAACTGGATTAAAATGGGGATAAATTCATCACAAAAAAGTTCAATTGATTGGGTCCCAGTGTTCTTGACCAATTTAATAATAATGGGGATTCCATATGAAAAAAATAACTAAACTTATATTTCAGTACGTGTGCACATGAAAAGGTAGCGAAGGGGCGTAGATCGAAGAATAAGAAACAATCAACTAAATAAATTTAATAAAAGGTGTGAAAACACCAATTGATGAGTCATACTTAAATTTCAAATAAATCACTGATGAAGAAAACATTTTCCAATGCTTTGGAAGGATCTATTAAAATGTTACATCCCGATCTGATCTGATTCAGAGTTCTTTCATTGCTCTTCGAGATCCACCAACAGAAGAGAAAGAGATATCTCACTAGTGATTTTAAAATTATGAGGATAACACTATAGAAGTTTCTATAAATATATATTTATAAACATATCATTAGGTCAAAAATGATTTAATTAGTTAATTTAATAACTAATTAATCCACTTAAATGCACCACTGATGAGTGATGGGTCTAAACATTTCACGAAGACTCATTTTATATCGAGCCTAGGGTAAATACCACATTCCAAACTCAACTGCGATCTCTGATTTTTGACATGATCAACTATTTATGATTTATCCCATTTTTTTAGGAATTTTTTTGTGTGTAATATAAAATATAATTAATATTTTTATAAAAAATAATTCCGAGAACATTGGACCTCAGAATCACACTTCGTCTTAGTGCCTAGCTCTTGAAAAATATATAGAAATATTTCAATGTCTTAAAAGGAAAAAACCATGTATGTATATCATTCCCTCCTTCAAACGTTTTGTCCCCAAAAAGAAAAACTAAGAATAAAAATGTAGGTTATTGAGCCCGCACTTTGCTCTCCCTCTCCCAAGAACTCTCCTGCACGTTCTCGTGTTTCCACAAAAATCGATCAAAAGGGATGGTCCATACACACAGGGTCCTCTCCTTATGTTTCTTCATCACCAATGGGTCCTTAAAAATGTTTGATCCAACCTCTATATCTAGTTTTCCTTAGTTGAGGGCATGTGTAGGTTCATTCATGTATCTCTTCAGTTGTAACACATGGGTAACGTCGTGCACCCGCACCAATTATTGAGGTAGGGTGAGACAATAAGAAACCTTGATAACCCTCTCCATGATCTCAAATGACCTAATAATGCTTAGGGATAGCTTTTCTAACCAACTGAATATCTTCAATCCTCATGGTGGGGAGACTCTCAAGAAAATGTGTTCTCCATACTCTAACTCCAAGGGCCTATGATGGTGATTTGTGTAAGATATCTATCTATTTTAGGCCATCCTTTTCAATTCACAGATGACCTAGGCTTTATCCATTGTCCCTTGCACCAACTTTGGGCCCACAAGAGATCACTCATCAATATATATCCAAAAAAAGGGTGACCTAAAGGGTCTCCTGTGTTGGCCCTCAAAATGTGCCATGTCGATAGTAAAGTGGTAGCTGTTTTTTGTATGAAAACTTTACCAAGGTAAGGTGATACTCCCAACTACGACCAAAGTACAACACATCATATAGAAACTGGATAGTATGATTGGTATTCCAATGAAATTGTGGGTCAAAGGATGTACATGTCCCAAATTGTGTCCTGAATGCCTCCTACAAGCCTCTCCATAATCATGAAGTAAAGCATGCATCATGATCAGAGAAAATCGTCAAGGGAACCCTATAACATCCCTGGTAATTACAGAATAATTCTTTTTCATATTTATTAATATTTATTAATTAGATAGTAATTTTATTGAAATAGGATGCTTTATATGATAGTGTACCACACATGTAATAATAGGTATCTCTGAAATCTTACATTACACACAAGACTGAGTTTCATCGAACAATAATATATTATTAATATTATTATTTGAAGTTGTAGTTATCACATAACCGTTATAATGGAAGTAATGAACTATATTAACTAAATTACGAAAATATGATTTACACATGTTTATATAATGATTTACTGCTTAGAAAATTAATTATTAATATAAATAAAAACCAATTGAATATAAGGGATTTGTTTTTATGAAAAAACTATTTGAGTGAAAATAATTGTGTTTATAAAATAATAAAATCACTCTTTTTGGATTACATTAATTAAATATTTATTAAATATAATATTTAAAATTCATCTTATTTGTTTTCTAGACATTATATAAGAACAAATACAATTTTACGGATAAAATGAGTGTTTTTCTAACAATGCAATTTTAAAGTTGATGGATAACCCATTTTAAATATTGTTTTTGACACTTTTATAGGTTATAATTTAAAATATAATATTTTTCATTGGAATAGGTACATAAAAATTTACTTCAGTTGAATTTTGATATTTTTATGATAAAAATCGTATTTAATGAATAGGGAAAAACACTATATTTTAATTCAATGGTTATTTTTTGTCCAATTTATTAATATAGTTAGATTTTAATTTACATTGGTTTTAAAGTGTAATTTTATTAACTTTGTATCATTTAATATAATTTATTTTATTTGAATTAATTTCATAATGAAATTGATTAGAAAAACTATGTGAGGTTTTAAACATTTTACTTAAAAAACTAGTATTATCATTCCAACAACGGGATTAATTTTAAATTTAATTTTTTCACTTATGTGAATTGAATTTTAAAGAAATAACATACATGATTATAATAACTATGAAAAATTAGGTCTGATAGGATCAAAATAATTTTTCGTGAATAATAACTTTAGTATTTTATTTACCACAGTTAAATGGTAAATCAGGTAAATAAGGGTAAAAATAATATAATAATAATATAAAATTGCCCTAAAACTTTTTATAATATCAATTTATGAGTTATGGATGACCAAGAAAAAACTTGGGCTGAAATGTTTGCCTTTGGAATCCAATTGGGTGTGATTATGACATTAAAAACATTTTGTTTAAAGTAAAAAAAATACAAAAACTATTCCATTATTACTAAAAAAATAATATGGTGTTATATAAGACATATCATAAACTAAAAATATTAATTTGAATAAGAAAAATATTACCTAACCATGGAAATTTATTTATAATTTTTAAGAAATAAATAACTAAATCTAATTATGATACAATGATGATGTAATAATAGATTTATTAGATGAAGAATCAAATAAATGATAATAATAATTTAAAAATAAAAATAATTTAAAATATTTGATGTCATATGAAAATTTTATAGGTGAATATGAAATTTTAAAATTATATTAAATGTTTTTTTCAAAGTTATCTCACAGTTTGGATTTTATTTAAATTCAATAAGAATTGATATCTTATATAAATAATAATTTATTAAATTATTTTAAAACCATAATAATATTTTAAAAGTAATAAGTAGGTATAGTAAGGTCTAAAAGTTCATAAATTTTCCAATTATATAGAATTTACCATATATAAGTAAAATAATTAGCCTCTTAATATTTAAAATGTTTTTACCATAATTAAAATTAAAAGATAACATTTCAGGTTAAACTGAAAAAATAACGTTTAAAATAAACTCAATGCATGTCTAAAAATTATTGGATTAGAGGATTTAGAACAATCCTAAAATTATATTCTACATAACTCAATTTGGAGTCATTTGGATTAAGATAATTAATTTATATTAATTTAATATTTTAAGAGATTCCAGGGCAGCCTCTCCCCTCTCTAATAAAAAGGTACCAACTCTTCTCTAATACACACACATCAAGAACACTTTGGTTCTACAACTATCTATCTAAAACCCTTCCTAGAATCTCTCCACATATTATGGAGGCATTATTTTAGGCATAACACCCTCCTTATAGGTGTTAATGTGTTCTTTAAAGGTGATCAATTGGAGAAAGAGGTATCATTTTATTTAAATAATTCTATTTTATTTATTCTTCCACTACCTTAAAATCTTCTTATTACTAGGTGAAATAATAACTCCAGTATACCTAATATACTTATATATTATTATGTTAATATAATCACCTAAATATTTCTCTACTTTCATCAAATAGGAAAGGAATTAATCATTTTTGCGTACGTGTGAACTATCACCTCCACGAACTGATATAATTCGTTTTCAATAAACATCTCTCCAAACTGGTCATAATGATGTTATTAGTGTTTTTATGTTATGTTAATGAAATATTTATCATTATAAGGGAATAATATATCAATTATCTTCTTACTTCTCATTCACATAAAAATAATAATATCATTCGTGCATACGTGTGGACTATCACCTCCACGAAGCGATGTGAATCGTTTTTATTCATCACATCACTTGAATGATATATATATATATATAAGTATATTTAAATTATTTTAATGATTTTAATTATATTATAAAAATTTTGGAAAGATAAAATAATAATTACCTTATTTCCATTATGATTAATGAAAAATGGAAATGTTATTCGTGTGTACGTACGACCTACCGTCTCCATAATTATAATGTTGTTCATTTTTCATACATAAAATGAATGGTTTTATTTAAAAATTATAATTTATGTATAAAATTTATTATTATTTCATTCATATTATTCTAGAGATTATGGACTTATGACCTCTTGGACTATTCACATCAATCCAAGTTGATTTTCGACTCAAGTTCTGAATATCGACTGAACATCTGATATGAAATTAAATAATAATATAATTCTTATAACATGGTAATAAGTAATATAAAAGGAATAATAAAATTTAAAAAGGTCCTAAATAAATTACAAATTTCCCTAAGTTTATTATTCAATAATATAAATATTGTACAGGACTATTCAGACTCATGGTAAGGGACTTCATCTCAATCTACTTTCATTGAGGCATATCTTGAGGTTATGCTAATTTATTATCCAATAAGGTGTATATAAAACCATTTTGACATGTTAAATAATTAATTAATATATTATAATTATATTTAAATTTTCTTAATGTTATTTATTAATTATTTTTATTCAAGTGATTCTCAAGTGGTAAGGGACTCATTAACTTAAACATCATTCTAAATGTTTTTAAGATTTATTCTTCTAAATATTTCTTATTAATTATCATGTTTTAAAAATGGTTTTAGGAATTTATTTATATGAAAATTAATGTTTTTAAATTTTCATTCATTTCAAAATTTTCAATGTGTTATGGGACACTTTAATTCAATAGAATTATTTTAAATGTTTATAATGGTTTTTAAAAATGGAATGATTATTTCAATAAATTTTATTTTCTTTTTCAGATACGTCATGAATGGAATTTATCAATTTTATATGGATTTAATTTTTTTATTATTAATTTAAATTTTTACCATTTTATTTTCAAATAATTTGTTTTCATTGATGAGTGTCCAGCTTTGTAAATATGAAATGTGATTTCAAAGTTGAAATGTTATTTTTCCTTTATGCTTGTTTCATGTGTTATGATTATGTTATTATAAGGCCCCGGCCTTAAACATTACTTAATATTAAATTAAATGAATAATTCACATTGAGGATATTTTCAGGTTTAGAGTTTTAGAGAATTAGGACATAACTGTTACATCTCAAAAGATTACAAAGTAGAAACTTCTACTGAGTTTCCATAGAATAAAAAAACTCTTAAAAAGAAACATGTCTAGTTCCATGTTTTATATAGCATGACTTTCCCTTGATCCCATCCTTGACCCTATTCCAAATTAATTCCTGTGAAAAACATTTCAAAAAAACTTGGGGTGAGCATAAAAAGCTCAGTAAGGGATACACAAAGAATGAAAACTATTAGTTTTTCAAACATCATGTAAACCATGTATACTTTATCAAAGTAATACCTTCACCTTCATGAAGTATTAAAAACTATTCACTGAATAAAATATCATTACTTACCCTTTTGTAACCAAAGTATTACCATAAAACCCATATAAAGAACACATAACATATAAAGGTAACTTGGGACATAAACATACTTAAGTGGAATAACCATACGGTCGACTTTCACACATATCACTTAATGGAATAGCCATACGGCCAAATTCCATACATACTTAATAGAATAACCATACGGCCGACTTCCATACCCAATTCATTTGAGGTTATAATGTAACCACCCATCCTGGTATTCACGGCACCACCCATCATATGGTTTATCACGTAACCACCCATCAAATGTCCAAGTACCATTATAAAAATCATAAGACATAAAACAAATATAATAGAAAGAAAAAATTTTCACACTTTGATCGTAATATATCACTTAAATATATTGACATAAAAAATACATTATAAAAAACCATTTTCAATACCAAAATACATGAAGGAGTATATGGTATTTATTTCATTTTAAAAAAAACATTACGGCTTGTTCAGGAAGCCAAAGACCAAATAATACTCGCGGTGGCGTAAAAGGTCGTTGTCACCGTGTACGTTAAAAGAAACATTCCTTTTTGTCGTTTTGTAAAACACTTTGTAGAAAAAGATTCATTTTTCATAAAAGTAAAAGTCAAAGGGGTTTATACACCGTATAAAAGAAAGTTGTGTATAAATCGAAATATGCCTCAATGAAAGGAGATTGAGACGAAGTCCCTTACCTCGGGTCCGACTTGACTCGATCGTTCTTTAACGTCCTGAATAATAAACTTGAGTTAATTTCTATTTTCTTAAGAAATTTTTCAAGTACATTATTCCTTTTATATCACTTATTTCCATGTTATAAACATTATGTAATCATTTAATTTAATAATGTTTGTTTTGTCGATATTTGGTTCTTTAGTCGAAAGTGGACTTCTTACAATTACATGTTGTTCATGTGGTCAAAGGTTATTTATATCTAGAATGACATTCCTGATTTGGATATCATATATATCATATATATCCAGCATATACATGTATTTATAATATTACATAATCATTTAGAGGTAAGAAATGAAATGCACCGTTCATGGAGACGGTAAGCCGTACGTACTCATGAACGCTACTTTCATTTCTTTGTCATATTAATAGAATTAAAACTAAATGAGAGATATGTATATTTTAATTCCAGAATTATATTAATCGTTTAGATGTATCATTCATCATATATATCCATTATATACATGTACTTATAATAGTATGTTACATTTGGGGATAAGAAATGAAATGCACCGTTCATGGAGACGGTAAGCCGTACGTACGCAAGAACGCTACTTTCATTTCTATCTCATACTTTAATGGAAAGAAATAATAATGATATAGATGTATATTATAAATCCAGTATAACATAATATATAATAACTTTAAATCCATCCTTTATACATCCCGCATATGGCATTAACGAATCACATCACTTTGAGGGGGCGGTAGTCCGCACTTCATAAAATGAAATTATCGTGTTTACCCACAATGGAAACCATAAAGGTATACCACAAATGAAAAATAAAGAAGCATAAGAAAAAAATAAACATAATATATATCATATATCAATATAGTGACATCTTAATGTCCACCATTAAAGGTGTTTAAAAGAAGATTGAACAATCATCGTTTCATGAGGCAGAAATTCGCCAACCACAGAAATAGTATATTCTTTAACCATTAGATGTATATGTGTGTAAGTGTAGATCGAAAGCTTCTTATAACAACATCCTAGTATATTTAATATATTGGAGTTGTTACAAAAGAAATGAATAAAAAGAGTTTAGGGGGTTGGAGAAGCAAAATAAAACAAAACAACACAAGTGGATACATCACCTTAAAATCGGGTAACTCTCTTAGATTTGAGCTCAAAGGATTCCTTGGGAAGACTTCTGCCCAAAGTGAGGCTTCAAGGAGTAAAAGAGGGATGTGGAGAGACAAAATGGGCAGGGGTTGGCAGATCCAAAGGCTTTTAAAGTGTGGGTAAGGTGGTAGAGGTGGGGGCCTTTTATAAGAGGAGAGGAGGGGAACTCTTGGAAAGTAAAGGAATGTTACTTTATTTTAAAATGCGTTTCGGATTCAAAAGGTCCCACATTGATATAATTCGAGTTTAAGGTGATAAGGGTTCGAAATATACCCATACAGTAGGTTTTGGACATGTGTAGGTCATAGATTTTACATTATCTTTTCATTTTATTTAAATCATTTATTAATGAGGTAATCACTGCATCATCATGATGTCATAATTAACTTAAAATATTTAATGTCTAAAAATTATAAAAAAACTATCATGATGTATGAAATCTTTTAAGATTTCTAATTAATAATTATAGTCAAAAATCGGACTTGTATAACACCATGTAAAAATTGTTTTAGTAAAACATCTCATGTTTGTGTCATTTTTACTTTAACATTAAATAAAAAGTTATTTATGTCATTTCCCAACCAAAGTGGCTCCATGGGGTCACCAAGTTGACCCATGGATTGTCTTGGTCGTCCATGACACATCAAAGGAGGGTAGGACATGTGTCAATCTCATCTCATATTATTAAAACATTATTTTTACCTTAAACTACACTAATTACCTCTAATCGCGATTAAAAACTTAATAAGTTACTATTCACCAAAAAATTATTTTAATCCCATTGAACCGCATTTTACTTCTTAATGACAACCATGTATGTCGGATTTTTGAAATTCAAAACACGGAAGTGGTAAAATTTCATTTAAACGAAAAAATCTGTTTTTATAAGTACAACTTAGTGGTTTCACTATTCATCAAAAATTGAAGTTTTTCAGAAAAATACCAAAACTTCACCCTAAGCTATATTTGATATTCTGAATTCATAAATGAAGTACATTTTACAAAATTCCGAACATATAAGTTTCATTAATTAATTTAATAATTAATTCCCGCTGTCAAAGCAAATAGCGTGTTTTTATGAAACAATAAGTATCAAAAGATTGACACTAGTTTAAGTCCGATTTCAAAGTGAAATTAATTCCAACAGCCACTATTGGATTTAATGGTAAAAATATATTCTAATTTCACTTTAAAACCAATTCAAATGATAATCTAATCATATAAATAAATTATATTAAAAAGAGTTTTTGAATTAAAATACAACATTTTACACTATTCATTAAAAATGAACTTTATCCGAAAAATACCAAAAATTTACACAAAGAAAATTTTGATGTCCCGATTCTAAAAAAGAGTTTTATTTGGTCCAATTGAATGTATAAGAGTGAACAAAACTATATTTAATGATGGTTCACCATCAAAAGGCGATAAGTGAACCTTTAGTGAAAACTAGGGCACATACGCCTAAAATTGAATTCTTTCCGTATTTTAAGCCTTTATCTTTTATTAGATAAAAGTAAAAACATTTAAAAAAACATATATAATCATATTTTTGTTATTTCTATCCATTACCACCAACACAAAGGCTATGTTTTAACTACCATTTAAAATAGTATTATTTTATTACTAGTGTGCAACGAAAGATTTCAATGAAACTCTTTGTTGCGTATCTGGTACGCTATTGAACATAGCAACCCTTTTAAAGTAAAATTAATATTTAATTCATAAATATTAATAAATATGAAAATGTTTTATTCATTATTTACCAGGGATGTTACATCCTTCCCCCCTTTTGGGAATTGCGTCCTCGCAATTTTATTCACTTGTCAAAATAAGTGGGGGTATTTATCCCTCATAGCATTTTCAGATTCCCATGTTGCCTCTTCAACAATATCATTTTTCCACTAAACCTTTACCTGGTGAATTACCTTATTTCGCAACACTTTCTCTCTTCGGTCAAGGATCTGGACTGGTTGTTCTTCATAAGATAGGTTATCCTCCAGTTGAACTACCTCTGGACTCAAAACATGAGATGGATCTGGCATATACTTCCTCAACATCAAAACATGAAAAAAATTGTGTACCTGAGATAAACTCAGAGGTGAAGCCACTCGGTAAGCAACTGATCCAACTTTCTCCAGAATTTCATATGGTCCTATAAACCTTGGACTCATCTTTCCTTTCTTACCAAATCTCTTCACACTTTTCCATGGAGAAACCTTGAGAAAAACATGACCACCTACCTCGAAAGATAGATCCTTCCTCCGGTTATCAGCATAACTCTTATGCCTGCTCTGAGCTGATCTCATGTGTTTCTGAATCAACTGAACTTTTTCTGCCAACTCTTCTACCAATTCTTGTCCCATCAGCTTCCTTTCACCCACTTCATCCCAAAATGCTAGAGTTCGACACTGCTTCCCATATAATTCCTCAAATGGTGCCATCTGTATACTGGAATGAAAACTGTTATTATAAGAAAACTCAACCAAAGAAAGATGTTGGTCCCAACTTCCCTGATAATCCATCGAACAAGCTCGTAGAATATCCTCCAAGGTCTGAATTGTTGTTTCTGACTGCCCATCTGATTACGGATGAAAAGCTGTACTAAAATTTAATTCAGTACCCAACGACTTCTGAAGGCCTTTCCAAAAGTTAGAAGTAAAACTGGGATCACGATCGGACAAAATGGAGAGAGGAACTCTATGTAACCTGACTATCTCTTTAATATACAAACGGGAAAGTTGATCTAGGGAAAAAGTATCTCGTATAGCAAAGAAATGAGCATATTTATTCAAGTGATCAACAATAACCCAGATTTCATTATTACCTCTAGATGTCTTCGGTAATCCCATGAAAAAATCCATGGATATATTTTCCCAATTCCACTCTGGCACTGGTAAAGGCTGAAGCATCCCTTTTGGTAACTGCCGCTCTGCTTTAACCTGCTGACAAGTCAAACACTTCACAGTAAAATCAGAAATATCTCTTTTCATTCCATCCCACCAGTAATACTCCCACAGATCCCTGTACATCTGAGTACTGTCAGGATGAACTGAAAATGGTGAACTATGATCCTCAAATAACAACCGATTATTAAACTTTGAATCACCAGGGACACATAATCTCTTCCCAAACCTCAAAACACAATCATTATCAATGTTGAATTTAGGCAACTTACCCTTCTGAACCATCTCTACCCTTTTCTGCAACTCACTGTCTTTCTTCTGTGCTTGCTTGATTCTGTTTGATAGGGATGATCTCACTGATACCTGAAACAAAACAGAAGAACTTCCTTCACGAACAACTTCTATGCCAAAGTTCATCAAATCAAAAACCAAAGGATCTCGTTCCAAATGTAGCATGGTTAATGAAGCATTACTTTTTCGACTCAAAGCATTGGACACTTTATTTGCTTTTCCCGGATGGTAATGAATTGTACAATCATAATCCTTAATTAATTTCAGCCATCTTCTCTGTCTCATGTTCAATTATTTATGAGTGAATATATACTTTAATCTTTTGTGATCAGTATATATTTCACACTTTACTCCATACAAATGATGCCTCCAAATTTTTAAAGCAAAAACAACAGCAGTTAATTCCAAATCATGTGTAGGGTAATTTACCTCATGAGTTTTCAACTGACGTGAAGCATAAGAAATTACCCGATCATTCTGCATAAGGACACATCCAAGTCCCTTCAACGAAGCATCATTGTATATAACAAACTCACCATTCCTAGAAGGACGTGCCAAAACTGGAGCATTCACCAATCTTCTTTACAACTCCTGAAAACAATCACCACATTATTTTGTCCAGATGAACTTAACACCCTTACGAGTTAGCTTAGTCATTGGACTAGATAACCGTGAAAACTTTTCAACAAACCTTCAGTAGTAACCTGCCAAACCAAGAAAACTATGGATCTCGATTACATTTGTGGGTCTTGGACATTCTTCAACAACTTTTGTTTTAGCAGGATCAACAGTTATCCCATCTTTTGAAACAATGTGACCCAGGAAAGAAATTTGTTGTAACCAAAACTCACACTTTCTGAATTTTCTATATAGTTTATTTTCTTTTAAGGTTTGCAAGATAACCCTTAAATGACTTTCAAGATCCTCTTTACTTTTAAAAAACACCAAAATATCATCGATGAAAACAACCACGAACTTATCCAAGAACTCATGGAAAATTATATTCATAAGGTCCATGAATACAGCAGGTGCATTGGTTAACCCAAAAGGCATAAATACAAATTCATAATGGCCATATCTAGTATGGAACACAGTCTTCGGAACGTCTGCTTCGTTTACTTTCAACTGATGGTACCCCGACCTCAAGTCAATCTTTGAAAAATACTGAGCTCCCTGGAGCTGATCAAACAAATCATCGATATGAGTCAAAGGATACATGTTCTTAATAGTAATATTATTCAAGGCCCTATAATCAATGCAAAGTACCATTGAGCCATCATTATTTTTAACAAACAAGACAGGGGAACCCCATGGTGAAGTGCTAGGTCGAATGAATCCTTTATCTAATAACTCATGCAATTGTTTCTTTAACTCTAAAAGTTCAACTTGATCTATTCGATAAGGGGGTTTTGAAATTGGCTTAAAATCATGAACTAAGTCAACAGTAAATTCAACTTTCCGATCATGAATTATACCAGGAAACTCATCAGGAAAAACATCAAGATACTAATTTACCACTGGCACATCATTAATCTGAACAGTTCCTTTATTTTCAACAATATGTGCAAGGTAACATTCATTTCCATCTTTTACTAGTTTTTCAACTTCCTGATATTTTATCAAAATCCAGGGTTCATTCTTGTACACAAACTGAAAATACTTCTGAAAAGAAACCATTTTAGCTCTACAGTAAATCTTAGCATGATAAACAGAAAGCCAATCCATGCCCAAAATAACATCAAACTCTACTAGAGGCAAAACAATAAGGTTTGCGGGTAGATTCTTTCCACACACAAGGATAGGAAGGTTCTTATAATTCCTTTTTGTCTCAACGTTCCCTCCGGGTGTTTTTACCATAAGTTCAGGGTTCATATCTTGAGACGGAATTTCAAATTTACTAGAAAACTTCTCAGAAATGAAAGAATTTGTAGACCCTGAATCAAACAACACATTGGCATAATCTGAACAAAAAAATAGTGTACCTGATACTACTTCATTTGATGGCCCAACATCTACTGAAGTTGTTGCAAATGAATTCACCCCCCCCCCTTTCTGCTTGTTGTCTGGCTGCTTTCCCCCAGTTGAGTTCTTCGTTGGACACTCGTTTGCATAATGACCCATTTCATTACACTTAAAACATCTTATCGTTGGCTTTTCATTACCTGCTTGATCATCTTCCTTACAGTTACGAGCAATATGACCAGACTTACCACACCGAAAGCACTTACCAGACATGGATAAACATTATCCAGGATGAATTTTACCACACTTCTCATAGGATGGATATTTTGTGTTCTTACCTCCTTGCTTCTTTGATGAATTCTTCCCCTTTGCCTGCCAACTAGACCTCTTATTCTGTTGTTTGTCATAGAACACCTGATCATCGGCAAACTCCATTTCCACCTCCACACATCGAACAAGTTTTTCATAACTTTTGAACTCACGAGAAGCTAAAGCCCATCGATACTTTGGCTTTAACCCTAAGTAAAAACGGTTTATTTTACTATCCAGATCTCGTATGAAGTTTGTAGAATACCTTTCCAATCGAGTGAACTTTGCTTCATAAGTAGCCACTGAATCATCCTCCTACCTCAATTCTAGGAACTGTTTTTCCATCCTAAGACGAACCACCTTAGAAAAATATTTCTCAAGAAACATACCTTTGAATTCGTCCCAGTGAAGATCCTCAATCTCATCACTATCCATGATATTTTTCACCATCGACCACCACTGATCAGCTTCACCTTCAAAACGGTAAACAGTAAGACTAACCTTTTTATGTTCTGAACACCCCATGACATCAAAAATCTTCTCCAGTGCTTTAATCCACCCTTCAGCTTGCACGATGTCAGATGATCCTCTGAATGATGGGGGATGTTGCCTCATGAAATGTTCCACCACTGACATGTTCCTCTACGATTGATCTGGCTGATCTCGTGCATGGATACCACCACCATTTATATCCTGATTCAACTGTGCCATCACTGCAACAAACTGTTCAGTTCTGATTCCGACCATCTCAGGTTGCTGATTTGGAAGGTTGTCTTCCTCCTGATGTCATCCCAACATAGCTGCTTTGTTTCCTCTGCGGAAAACCATTCTGAACACAGAAATATCTTAGGCGAAGAAACATGGTAATCTTTAAATGCTATAACATTTCAGTCATACAATAAATTAACTTATGATTTTACAATTTTCTAACTCTTAATGTTGTCTAAACCGACCTCTGATACCAACTATAAGGCCTCGACCTTAAACATTACTTAATATTGAATTAAATGAATAATTCACATTGAGGATCTTTTCAGGTTTAGAGTTTTAGAGAATTAGGACATAATTGTTACATCTTAAAATATTACAAAGTAGACACTTCTACTGAGTTTCCATAGAATAAAAAAAACTCTTAAAAAGAAACATGTCTAGTTCCATGTTTTATATAGCATGACTTTCCCTTGATCCCATCCTTGACCCTATTCCACATTAAGTCCTGTGAAAACATTTAAAAAAACTTGGGGTGAGCATAAAAAGCTCAGTAAGGGATACACAAAGAATGAAAACTATTATTTTTTCAAACATCAAGTAAACCATGTATACATTATCAAAGTAATACCTTCACCTTCAGGAAGTAGTAAAAACTCTTCACTGAATAAAATATCATTAATTACCCTTTTGTAACCAAAGGATTACCATAAAACCCATATAAAGAACACATAACATATAAAGGTAACTTGGTACATAAACATACTTAAGTGGAATAACCATACGGTCGACTTCCACACATATCACTTAATGGAATAGCCATACGGCCAAATTCCATACATACATAATGGAATAGCCATACGGCCGACTTCCATACCCAATACATTGGAGGTTATAATGTAACCACCCGTCCTAGTATTCACGGCACCACCGGTCATATGGTTTATCACATAACCACCCCTCAAATGTCCAAGTACCATTATAAAAATCATAAGACATAAAAAAAATATAATAGAAAGAAAAAATTTACACACTTTGATCACAATATATCACTTAAATATATTGACATAAAAAATCCATTATAAAAAACCATTTTCAATACCAAAGTACATGAAGGAGTATATGGTATTTTTTTCATTTTAAAAAAAACATTACAACTTGTTCAGGAAGCCAAAGACCAAGTAATACTCGTGGCGGCGGAAAAGGTCGTTATCACCGCGTACGTTAAAAGAAACATTCCTTTTTTTCATTTTGTAAAACGCTTCATAGAAAAAGATTCATTTTTTATAAAAGTAAAAGTAAAAGGGGTTTATACACCATATAAAAGAAAGTTGTGTATAAAACGAAATATGCCTCAATGAAAGGAGATTGAGACGAAGTCCCTTACCTTGGGTCCGACTTGACTAGATCGTTTTTTAACATCCTGAATAATAAACTTGAGTTAATTTCTATTTTCTTAAGAACCTTTTTCAAGTTCATTATTCATTTTGTATCACTTATTTCCATGTTATAAACATTATGTAATCATTTAAGTTAATAATATTTGTTTTGTCGATATTTGGTTCTTTAGTCGAAAGTGGACTTCTTACAATTACATGTTGATCGTGTGGTCAAAGGTTCTTTATATCCAGAATGACATTCCTGATTTGGATATAATATATATCATATATATCCTGCATATACATGTATTTATAATATTACATAATCATTTAGAGGTAAGAAATGAAATGCACCGTTCATGGACACGGTAAGCCATACGTACGCATGAACGCTACTTTCATTTCTTTGTCATATTAATGGAATTAAAACTAAATTAGAGGTCTGTATATTTTAATTCCAGAATTATATTCATCATTTATATGTATCATTCATCATATATATCCATTATATACATGTACTTATAATAGTACATTACATTTGGGGATAAGAAATGAAATGCACCGTTCATGGAGACGGTAAGCCGTACGTACGCATTAACGCTACTTTCATTTCTATCTCATAATTTAATGGAAAGAAATATTATGATATATAGGTATATTATAATTACATTATAACATCATATATAATAATTTTAAATCCATCCTTTATATGTCCCTCTTATGGCATTAACGAATCACATCACTTTGAGGGGGCGGCAGTCTGCACTTCCTAAAATGAAATTATCGTGTTTACCCACAATGGAAACCATAAAGGTATACAAAAAATGAAAAATAAAGAAGCATAAGGAAAACATAAACATAATATATATCATATATAAATAGAGTTACATCTTAATGGAAACCATTAAAGGTGTTTAAAAGAATATTGAACAATCATCCTTTCGTGAGGTAGAAATTCCCCAACCACAGAAACAGTATGTTCTTTAACCATTAGATGTAGATGTGTGTAAGTGTATCTAGAAATATTCTTATAACAACATACTAGTATATTTAAGATACTGTATTTTTTACAAAATAAATGAATAAAAAGAGTTTAGGGGGTTGGAGAAGCAAAATAAAACAAAAGAACACAAGTGAAGACATCACATTAAAATCGGGTAACTCTCTTAGATTTGAGCTCAAAGGCTTACTTGGGAAGACTTCTGTCCAAATTGAGGCTTCAAGGAGTAAGAGAGGGATTTGGAGAGACAAAATGGGTAGGGGTTGGCTGATCCAAAGGCTTTGAAAGTGTTTGTATGGTGGCAGAGGTGGGGGCCTTTTATAAGAGGAGAGGAGGGGCACTCTTGGAAAGTAAAGGAATGTTACTTTATTTTAAAATGAGTTTCCGATTCAAAAGGTCCCACATTGATATACTTCGAGGTTAAGGTGATAAGGGTTCTAAATATACCCATCCAATAGGTTTTGGACATGTTTAGGTCATAGATGTTACATTATCTTTTCATTTTATTTAAATCCTTTATTAATGAGGTAAACGTTGCATCATCATGATGTCATAAATATTTTAATATATTTAATGTCTAAAAATTATAAAAAAAAATACCATGATGTAGGAAATTTTATTTATATTTATAATGAATATTTATAGTCAAAAATCTGACTTTTATAACCTCATGTAAAAAATGTTTTAGTTAAACATCTCATGTTTGTGTCATTTTTACTTTAACATTAAATAAAAAGTTATTTATGTCATTTCCCAACCAAAGTGGCTCCATGGGGTCCCCAAGTTGACCCATGGATTTTCTTGGTCGGTCATGACACATCCAATGAGGGTAGGACATGTTTCAAGCTCATATCATATTATTAAAACATTATTTTTAACTTAAACTACACTAATTACCTCTAATCGCGATTAAAAACTTAATAAGTTATTATTCACCAAAAAATTAGTTTAATCCCATTGAACCGAATTTTACTTATTAATGACAACCATGTATGTCAGATTATTTAAATTCAAAACACATAAGTGGTAAAATTTCATTTAAACGAAAAAATCAGTTTTTCTAAGTACAACTTAGTGGTTTCACTATTCATCAAAAATTGAAGTTTTTCCGAAAAATACCAAAACTTCACCCTAAGCTATATTTGATATTACAAATTCAAAAATGAAGTCCATTTTACAAAATTCCAAACATATAAGTTGCATTAATTAATTTAATAATTAATTCCCGATGTCAGAGCAAATAGCGTGTTTTTATGAAACAATAAGTATCAAAAGATTGACACTAGTTTAAGTCTGATTTCAAAGTGAAATTAATTCCAACGACCACTATTGGATTTAATGGTAAAAATATATTCTAATTTCACTTTAAAAACAATTCAAAAGATAATATAATCATATAAATAAATTATATTAAAAAGTGGTTTTGAATTAAAATACAACATTTTACACTATTCATTAAAAAATGATCTTTATCGGAAAAATACCAAAAATTTACACAAAGTAAATTTTGATGTCTTGATTCTAAAGAAGAGTTTTATTCGGTCCAATAGAATGTATAAGAGTGAACAAAACTATATTTAATGATGGTTCACCATCAAAAGGTGATAAGTGAACCTTTAGTGAAAACTAGGGCATATACGCCTAAAATTGAATTCTTTCCATATTTTAAGCCTTTATCTTTTATTAGATAAAAGTAAAAACATTTAAAAAACATATATAATTATACTTCAGTTATTTCTATCCATTCTCGCCAACACAACTACTATGTGTTAACTACCATTTAAAATAATATTATTTTATTACTAGTGTGCAAAGAAAGATTTCAATGAAACTCTTTGTTGCGTATCTGGTACGCTATCGAACATAGAAACCCTTTTAAAGTAAAATTAAAATTTAATTCGTAAATATTAATAAATATGAAAATGTTTTATTCATTATTTACCTGGGATGTTACAGTTATGGTACTTGGGAATAGTTTATTAATATAGGTGGTTCAGTGATAAACCAAGGGTGTATGAGCCCATGATAGCTCTCCAATTCATTGGGTAATGAGGCAAAGTTAAAAAATTAGGTTTCTATTAAGAGATTTAGAAAATATATAGAGATGGGTATTCCAAATGTAACCATGAAAATTACTCTCTATATAGCTGTAAAATCTAGAATGTAATAATTTTATGGATTCCTCATGTTCCCTTTAATATTTATGATTAATAAGAAGTTTTTTCAGAATCTTAAAATTTGAGGAGGTATGTTAAAGAATCTATGTTTTCGAGGTGAAAGGTATGATTTTGTAAAAAAATTTCATGAGTTTAAATATTCATAGACTAACGGTTTCATTCCTTATTTATATCCATTACTAAGCTTTTTGTTCTAATCCCAAGTTTTTCAAATGTTTTTCATAGGGTATAAGGACGAGTAAGAGAAAATAATAAGTCAAGATTAACGTTATGAATATTTCTATCAAGAAAAAAATAAATCATGTTTTAAAGTATTTTATCTTGTGAAAAAATGGATAGTGAGTAGAAGTATCTACTTCAAAATATTTTAGTTGTTATTGTTATGGCCCAATTATCTAAAACTCTAGACCTGAAAACATCCTTAATGTGAATTCATGACTTAAATAAAGATTATGTAACGTTTATTACTAGGGCCTTATAGTTAATATCAAAGGAAAGGTTTAGAAAACTTTAGGGATTAAGAGTTTTCGTTAAACATATGTTAACATTATATGTCAATTCTTTTGGTTAAATACTTGTCATATAACTTTTTCTGATCAAGTAAAGTCTGTTACAAATTGAAGGAGGAGGATCTAAAACCGTATCCAGGTCTCTTCTTGATGAATTTCTTGAAGTAATTATTGAAAAGTCTTGTCTACAGGATTCTAAAACTTTTTCTAACATACAACTCACTTGAAAGAAGTTATTTGATATATCAAACACCTCTATTGTACCTCGATACCACCATGGATTATATATTGTTTTTAATCAAATATAATTTTCTCAATATTCTCATATTTTTTGAAAAAGGTAAATATTATCAAGGAATTTTTAATTTTTATCTTATCACTATATTATGAAGCATATTCTGATTTTGAAAAAATTTTAGAATTAGGAGACCCTTTCTTGACCTATTTATATTTTAATTTAAAATATTGTATTTTAGAACATACTTATGGTATTTTAAAAGGAACATTGATTGATGGTTTCAACTCAAACTTGTTCTGAATGTTTTATAAAAAGGTAGTCTTATATGATGTTTTGAAATTATATGTCATACAATATTATTTTCCAAAACTATTTCTCTATGAAAACCCATATGACCCATGCTTTACATGGTGTACTTGAAAAGAGGAATAAATTTATTTTGAAGAATCTCTAAATCATTTTTGAAATGCATTAACCTTTTATCTACTTGAACAAAATGATGGTGAAACTAGGTGAACATCATGATCAAGGTACAATGTTCTTTATTTTTGGAGTAGTTTTATTAAATCATTTGGAGGTGAAATAAAAAAGATAAATATGACAATATATATAATACTTAATGCATTAATATTTTGAGTTCATTATGATTTGGGATTGAAATGAGAGGTATAAGACAACCTTTAAGGTGAAAACATGTTGCAGCTATTTTTGAGGATTTTATCTCATATTGGGAGTATTTTATAAGAATGATATAGTTTTATAAAAAGGGAAATATGCAGGATGGGTGAAACCCCATCGTGTCTGGAAAAGCTGTGGGGATCAAACCCACAATTCAAGGGAGATAAGGGTGCATCACCTACCATTGGACTACATAAAGTACTTGGTTTGTATGACTTCATTTTTTAGTTAAATGGGTTGATGGATTGAGAATAAGGTTATTTTTTTACTTATTTTTTATCAAATGGATGTCATTGGAATTAGAAAATGATTTGGGGATTGAGTGATAAATGTAATTTTAAAAGACATTCATTATTTTGGGAACCCTATATTCCAAAGAAAAATAGAATACTATGGGATTTTATTTGAGGAGTAATGATTTAAATATATTTTGGAATAATATATGTTTTTATTATCAAATTATTTTGATTCGTGTAATTTATGGAAATGATTAACCTATCATGGAGAATATATGATTGGGAAATTACTTTTTGGTATGAAACATTATGAGTGAATTATGGTAGTTATAGATAAATGCTAAAACTTATCCTTGAAGACAGTGTGTTAAAATCCTTCAGAATTTTGGGGTTCAATCTTAGTTTAGATTATTTAAGTAATTTTAAGGAAATTTATTTTTTGAATGGTCTATATTGGACTTTGGGTATTAATTTTTAATTTTTGAGATTAAAAGTTTTTTTTTCATCATATGGTTTTTTCAAAGAATTGTCTTATCTTTTACTAACCATTTTGGTTTTGGTTAATGTTTCACGAGAAGAAAAATAGATAGATAATCTTTTTTGGATTATGTGATTCTCTAGAAGTTTATTCTAGTACTTCAAGCATGAAAAACATTATCTTAAATACTCGTCATTTAGAGAAAAGGATGGTTTTTTGGTAGAATTTAATTAAAGGATGAAATGCTACATGTCAAGTAAGTGTATTTACTTGTGTTCTTATTCTAAGTAGTAAAATAAATCCTCAACTCTATGAAAAGAATTTAAAAAAAATTCTGATTTAAATTATTACCATGAAATCAAAGACCATTTAACCCGTCACTATTTTATGGTTTTCTGATTGTTAAGATTCTACTAGTTATCTTTTTATCACTCTCTATCAGAACATGATGGTTAGTTTTTATTCTATGTCCATGTTTTTTTACATGGAATCCTAGTATGTGTTATCTCAGGTGAACTTTATAATTGACTTTATTTATTTTAAAGTTAAAGATTTATTGACTCTATTTACAATGTGGGATTTCAATGAAGTAATTTTGAAAAGTGAAACATTAGTTACCAAGCCCAAATTTAAAATTTCTAGGACACAATTTTCAAACAGGTAAAGAATGTAACATCCCTAGTAATTATATAATAATGATTTTTATATTTATTAATTTTATCAATTAAATAATTATTTTACTTTAAAAGGTGTGTTATTTCTGATAGCATACTCGAAACGCAATAATAGGTTTCTCCAAAATCTTATGTTGCACACAAGATTGAGTTATACCGAAAAATAATATAATATTTTTATTTATATTTTATGTTATAGTTATCGCATAGCTGCTAGAATGGTGGGAATGAAAAATATTAACTAAATTATGAAAATAAGGTTTACACATTCTTATATAATGATTCATTGGTTAAGAAATTAATTAAAAAATGTAAATAAAAACCAATTGAATATAAAGGACGTGTTTTTATGAAAAAAATATTTATGTGCGAATAATTAGGTTTATAAAATAATCAAATCACTCTTGTTGGGTTATATTAATTAAATATTAATTCAAAATAATATTTAAAATTCATATTATTTGTTTTATAGATATTATATAAAAACAAATACAATTTTACGAATAAAATGAGTGTTTTTATAGAAATATAGTTTTACAGCCTTTTGATGGAGAATCCATTTTAAATATAGTTTTTGAAAATTTAATAGGTTATATTTGAAAAAATAAACTCTTTCTTTAGAATAGGGACACAAAAATTTACTTTGGTAGAATTTTTGTGTTTTTATGATAAAATACTTTTTTAATGAATAGTGAAAATGCTGCATTTTAATTCAAAAGTACCTTTTCTTCTAATTTATTTATATAGTTAGATTGTCCTTTAAATTGGTTTTAAAGTATAATTTGACTAATTTTTTATAATTTAATCTAATTTAGTTCATTGGAAGAAGTTTAATATTTAAATTGAATAGAAAAACTAGGTGAACTTTTGAATGTTTTACTCAAAAAACTTATTTTCTCATCCTGACAACGGGGTTAATTTTAAAATTTATTTTTCCACTTCTGTGAATTGAATTTAAAAAAACTAAAAAAATGTCTGTAAAAATTATTAAAAATTTGGTTCAATATGATCAAAATAATTTTTGGTGAATAGTAACATTAGTATTTTGTTTTCCATGGTTAGAGGGTAAATTAGGTAAATAAGGGTAAAAATAATATTATAATAATATTTAAATACCCTAACACTTTTCCTAATATTATTGGAAGAGTTATGGAAGACAAAAAAAGTACTTGGGCCAAAATATTTGCCTTTATAACCCACTTTGGTGTGATTGTGACATTAATTAAAATTTTATTTGAAATAAAAGTAAAAATATCACAAGCATGTCTCATATTACTAAAAAAATTAATATGGTGTTATATAAGTGATATATTTGAATATAAATAGTAATTATAAATATAAAAATATTACCTACATCATGTTAAATTATTTATAATTTTTAGGAAACAAATAATTAAATTTAATTATGACACCATGATGATACAATAACAAATTTATTAAAAGAAGAATCAAATAAATGATAATAATAATATTAAAATGAATTTAATATGAAATATTTTTTGTAATACACAAATGTTATAGATTACAATGAAATTTTATTAAATGGTTTTTTTTCAAATTTATCTCTCTGTTTGGATTTTATTTAAATTCAATAAAATAGATAGTGTCAAAATTAAAATAATTGATATTTTCTAAAAATAATAAATTATTTAATTATTTAAAAATCTTAAATATGTTTTAGAATTAGTAATTAGTTATAATAAAGACTAAAATATCATATATTTTCCAATTATGTGTAATTTACCCCAAATAAGTAAAAAAATTAGCCTCTTAATATTTAAAATGTTGTTGTCACAATTAAAATTAAAAGAGTAAATTTAAGGGAAAACCGAAACGATATGGTTTTAAATAAACTCAACACATGTATAAAATTTTTTTTATGATATTATTTAGAACCATACTAATATTATCTTCCATATAACTAAATTTGGTGTCATTTGGATTAAAAAATTAATTTATATTAATTTAATATTTTAAATTATTTCAATGGTTCCCATCCCCTATCCTATAAAAAGGTACCACTCTTCTATATTAAACACACTTAAATAACCATTTTTGTGGACAATATATATCCAAACCCTTCATATATTCCCTACCCACATTCTTGTGGCCTTAGTTTAGTTATAACACCCTCTTTAGAGGTGTTAATGTGTTCTTCAATGATGCTCAATCGAAGAAGAGGTATCATTTTATTTAAGTAATTCTATTTTATTTCTTCTTCCACTACATTCGAATATTATTATTATTAAATGAAATAATAACCCCAATATCCTAAATATACAAATATTTTATCATTTTAATATCATCATCTAAATCCATCTCCACTTCCATCAAATGTGAAAGTAATTAATTGTTTTTGCGTACGTGTGAACTATCACCTCCATGAACAGATATAATTCGTTTTCCATAACCATCTATCAATACTGGTCATAATGAAAGAATTAATGTTTTAATATGATTTTAATGACATAAATATCATTATAATATAATAATATATCAATTTTTTTCTTACTTTCCATGCACATGAAAATGATAACGTCATGCATGCGTACGTGTGAACTATCACCTCCACGAAACGATGTGAATGATTTTTATTCACCACATCACTTATATGATATATATAAGTATATTTAAATGATTATTATGATTTTAATTATAGTATTATCTTTATGGAATCTTAAAATAAAAATTACCCTATATTATTATAATGATCAATGAAAATGGATACATTACTCATGCGTACGTACGGCCTACCGTTTCATTGATTATAATGTTGTTAATTTTTTATACCATAAATGAATGGTTCAAATTTAAAAGTATAATTTATTTGTAAAATTTATTATTACTTCATGAATTTTATTCTATTTATGATAGACTTATTACCACATGTACTATTAACATCAAGCCAAGTTCATTTTTGACTCAAGTACTGAATATCGACGGAACGTCTGATATGAACATAAATAGTTATATAATTATTATAATAGTGTAATAATTGATATAAAGGGAATTCCAAAATTGGAAAAGGTTATTAATACATTATAAATTAACCATGAGTATATTATTCAGGAGTATAAAGATTGTAAATGATGATTTGGACTCACAGTAAGGGACTTCGTCTCAATATCCTTTCATTGATGCATATCATGATTTTTATGCCCCTTTATTATCCTATAATATTTATATAAAACCCTTTGTATATGATAAATCATGAATTAATATATTCTAATTATGTTTAAATTTTTTAATTTTATTATTTAATGTTTTTTATTCAAGTGTTTCTCATGTGGTAAGGGACTCTTTAACTAAAATATTATTTTAAATGTTTAATGATTTACTCTTGTAAATATTTCAAATTAATTTCCTTGTTTTCAAAATGGTTTTAAGGATTTATTAATATGGAAATTAATTTTTTTAAATTTTCATTCCTTTCAAAAGTTTCAAAGTGTTATGGGACACTTTGTTCAATAATATTCTTTTTAAATGTTTATAATGGTTTTTAAAAATTTAATGATTATTTCAATAACTTGTAATGTTTATTTTTCATATATTCCATGAATGGAATTTATCACTTTTATGTAGATTTAATTTTTTTATGATTCCATTACAATTTTAATTTTTTATTTTCAAATAACATGATTTTATTTATGTCTGTGCGGATTTGTAAAGATGAAATGTGATTTAAAAGTTTAAATTTTATTTTTCCTTTATACTTGTTTTATGTATTATGATTATGTTATGGTAATTTCCATTATTTTAAGAATAAGGGTGGTTTTTTTATAAAAATATGGTGGGTGAGCCTGTGATAAATCTCTATTGCATTGGGTAATGATAAGGATTTAAACGGTTGGGTTTCTCCTAAGAGATTTAGGGAATATAGTGTGATGAGTATTATAAATGTAACCATGAATGTTATTCCCTATATAGCTATGAAAGCTTCAATGATAGTATGTTATGGATGCCACAAGTTACCTTAAAGATTTATGATTTCTAAGAAGTTTTTCAGGAACCATATTATTTCATGAGGTATCTTAAAGAACATATGTATTATGGGTGAAAGGTATGATTTTATGAAAATGTTTTCATGAGTTCAAATATTCATGGAATAATGATTTCATTACTTATTTATATCACTTGCTAAAATTTTTATTCTTATCCTATGTTTGTTAAATGCTTCCATAGGATATAAGGATGAGTAAGAGAAAGGTAGAATTCAAGATGAATGTTATGAAAATGTATACCAAGAAAAAAAAGCATGTTTTAAAGTGTTTTATCTTGTGAAAAAATGGATAATGACTAGAATTGTCTAATTTGTAATGTCTGAGTTTTTATAGAAATTGCCTAATTATCTAAAACTATAAAAATGAAAAGACCCTCAATGTTAATTCTTAACTTAACTCAATATTTTGTAACGTTTAACGTTGGGTCCCTACACACCCTGTGAAGAAGAACGATCTCCCATATGTACAACTTATTAAAACTCTCCACCGCACTATACTCCCTAATGGAAAGGTAGTATGCTGACTTTGTGAGTCAGTCAACTCTCAAGTAGATAAAATTATGGATCTTCTCTTCATTTGGAATCCCATTGATGATTTCTATGGATATGATGTATCACTTCCACTCTGGGATCTCAAGGGGATAGAACAAACATGTCGGAACATGGTGCTCACCCATCACATGCTGAAAAATGATGCAATGAGAGACAAACACAACTACTCTTCATATGATTCTAGACCACAAATAATTACACTTATGGTCTCTTTACATATTCCCCACACCATTATGTATAGAAAGGGGTGAATTATGGAACTCCTACAACACCTCCTCCTGCAACGTGTATGCAACCACTATTCTTACCTATAAAAAGATAATGTGATTCCAT
The DNA here is from genome assembly GCA_963277665.1 of Viscum album. NCBI lineage: Eukaryota > Viridiplantae > Streptophyta > Magnoliopsida > Santalales > Viscaceae > Viscum > Viscum album. Next base: position 1,358,621,653 of record OY728166.1, on the reverse strand, counting down.
CATTTAGAATATCCATCTGGTAATTCACCTAGGGATATCTAATCATTTAACACCTCATAGTTGATTTCTCCCAACTAAGACTCTCTCACACACTTGAGGAGAAAATGATTCAACGCCATCGACCGAAGAAAAGGTGCACCTTCCTGCTCCACCAGGGTAAGCTTCATGTAATATAACTACTCTGATGATTCTTGCACTAGTAGAGCCTAAAACTTCATTCTAAAGGCATATTCTACAATTTTTCCCTTCCCTGGAGTATAGACTATCTCGCATTCATAGTCTTAAAGGAACTACAACCAGTGCCATTGTCTCAGGTTTAGATCTCTTTGTGTGATGATGTATATGAGACTATAGTGGACTGATAGTGCTCTCCTATAAGGTAGTGCCACCACATCCTCAGTGAGAAGACTACCACTTCTAGATCTAGTTCATAGGTTGTGTAGTTATACTTGTGGGGTGTCAACTAGCAAGTCTTGTATTCGATAACAACCTACCATTTCATCAACACACAATCGATAACAAATCCTGATGTGTCGTAATAAACTATGACCTCACCCCTTCCTCTCAAAGACTCAACACTATAGCACTCATCAACCTATACCTCAACTCCTAAAAGGTCCTATGGAACTACTTATACTAGATAAATGTCTTCCCTTTTTCTATCAAGATGGTCAAAGGGGTTATGATCCTATATAAGTCTTCCAGAAATAACATGTAGTACCCTACTAATTAATGAAATCTATGCACCTCTGAAAAATTATTTAGTGGATCCAAATAAAGAACTACTTCAATATTTGTTGTATCCATGGCTAAAAAATTCTCAAAAAATTCATCCCTTAGAAATGTAACATCATGAATCCACAACTCACACATCAATTGACTTTTGTAAAGTTAGTGATATTGAAAAAAAATAAAGAACCATCCTCAAGTGTTTTGTATGATCCTCCTCTATTGCAGAGTAGATGAGTTTTTCATCGATGAAGAAAACAACAAACTGGTCCAAGTATGGTAATAAATATATTATATCAAATCCATAAACATGGCAGGGAAATTCGTCACACCAAAGGGAATCACTATTAACTCATAGTGTCTATAAAAACATCATAATTCCAACTTTAGAATATTAACCCCAACAATCTACATGTGGTGGTAGCTAGACTAGAGATAAATCTCCAAGAACCATCTCTCACCTCAAAACTGATCAAAGAGGTCATCAATCCTTAATAAGGGTACTTTTTCTTTATCATGTTCGGGTTCAGGAAACAATAACCCCTGAAAAGGCACAAGCCCCCATCCAACTTTTTCATGAACAACACAAGAGCTACCCAAGGGAACACACTGGGTTTGATGAAACCTTTTTCTCGAAGGTCCTTCAACTGAAACTGTAGCTCCCATAGCTTTATAGGTTCTATATGATATGTTGTACAAGATATTAGGGTTTTCTAAGGATGTAAGTTAATTGAAAACTCCATTTACCACCTCATAGGTTGTCTCAGAATGTCCTTAGATAATATTACCATATAATACTTCACAACTAAAGGAACCCAGAGGCCTGAATAGACTATTGTAACAGGGGATAAAATTTTTCTCTTATGGGTGAGGGGTTGAAGCCTACTATTTACATAACCTACATGTAATTCCATGAGGTCTCTCTTTCTATAAAAATAGAATCACATCCCATCGGTGTGTAGGCATCTGACTTGTATGTGGGGACAGTCAATATGGCCCCAGACCATTGATATCTAATCTATACCTAGGATTACATAATAGGGTTCCATTGTGATGACCAAAAGGTCCCATGTGAACCTCTATTCACCAAGAAATAGAACTTACTTTCGTAAGATTAAGGATACAAAATATGTGTTCCATGTGGGAACCTCAAGATGAAGTTAATGTGAGAGCACATCAACTGAGAGCTTTATCTCTCTCCCGGGGAGTAGAGAGCTGAATGAATGACTGGAACCTGTATCTAATAATTCTAATGAAATAATAGAAAATTCATAGATCGTACATTGAATCACCTCATGTGCTACAAAGTCATAAGCATCCAAATCCTATAGCTATCAGCACCCTCAGTCGAAATCTCCCTAAACATGATGTGGGTCTCTTGGTGTTGGTATTGGAAGGACCTATTTGTAAAGTCCACCACCCATAGATCCTCTTATTCCTATACTAGATTTGCCTCCCTAGGGACCACCCTGTCCGCACTTGGGAGACCCTAGATCACAAAATTTCCTTTGTTGTGGAAGTTCATTAGCAATATACTTATATAGCGTAGTAGGTCTTGTTGGGTAGTCACGCACCATCTAACCACTGTTGTCATAATTAGAAAAACTCTCCTCTCTGGGTTGCTCTAGTGATCTATGCTACCTCTAACCACGTGCTCAAGTCTAATCATGGAAGGATATCCTCTTTTGAGATCCTAAAGCCTGAAATCTTATAGTATTTTCAAATGACTCCATTCTATGGAACCCACTACCATCTCAAATCAGATGGAGTCCCTCTAATAGAAACTCTATATCACTAGTTCTCACTCCAGTGCCCCGACATAGGTGGGGATGCACATGGGTACAACACTAGCTTATATCTATTTATAGAGTCCCTCCTCAAACATCCTTTTATAGAAGTATCCATTTGAGATCATGTCAAGAGAGTAGCATGTAAGGTCTATGAACCTCACTTCATAATCATCCACCATTATCCTACTTGTTGCATCTCCATAAGCTCCGATATATAGATTGAGTTCAAGTAGGAGGGGTAGTACTCCTCACAGAACAGCTACTGGTAGTCGTCCCACAAGAGTGTAGAATCATTGTGCATATGTGTAACAAGTCTCCAACAATTCCCAACTACTCTATAGAAGAGGATAGATACTAGCACAACTAATTGATCCATTGGGTTCCAAACAAGTCAGAAGATACATACCCTTGACTTTAGCCAATCTTCTACTGCTTGATGATTTGGTTCTCTGTAGAACCTCAACAGTAAATGGCCTTGGAACTCATGTAGTTTTCTAAGCCTACACATTTACTCATCCTACTCTTCTAGGATTATGTTCTACTCAATAAGTAGAGGTGTTTCTACTTGTCCACCTAGAGTAAGGGGTTGTAGGATGGACCCTATACTGAGGCCTCATCACTCAAATGATAGTCATCACGAACTGGAGTCGGTATCCTGGCTGGCTGTCGTCAAATAGGAATCCTGGAATTTATCAAGAAGTATCATGGTCATATGATCATTTATATATATATATATATATATATATCCATAATAATGGGGAGAATAATCAATAAGGGTAGTCAAATAACCAATCCTATGTGATGCATGTACCATTTTTTCCTGATAAAAATGTCTCATCATACCGAATCAACAAGTTAGTAGTCAAGGTCCTAGTGAATGGATACATCAGAGGCTGCACAATCACTAGAATTCTTGGCCTGAGAGCCACAATGTAGAAACTTTTACACTATTTACCTAAACCCAACCTAATCCCCTTAATGGGATATATTTTCACAACATACCAAGGAATGAACTTGCTCTAATACCAACTTGTCACGACCCGACCTTTGTCAGGGCATGAGCCAAAACTATCCCAAGGCTACTGTCATAGGCTAGGGGTGGCGACAAGTTCAAATTCCATAAATAACTTGGGGAGGCCTTTGACAAAGTACCAATATGCACACACAAAACCTACTCAATGAAAAATTGAATAGGAAAAGGGAAAAAATATGCACTAATGTTATAATGTAAACAAATAACGAATGAAACTCTAGAGAGTATATAAGTATGGTAGTGTAAACTTAAAATAAAGGGGAGAAACACACACCAAACCAAAAATTTGTCCCAACCTGATAGAAAAATTGAAAAGAAAAAACAACTGAAAGAGTCCAGATCCTAAATCCCAAGCTACAACTATTGTCGATTATTGAATGAGGTAAAAGCACCCAGTATCCTTAATCACCTAAGTAGTCATGATGAAATTGTAGGTAATCTATATAAGACATGACACGTGTGGTAAAATTCCATGCATGGGAGGGTATACACATACCTATTATAATTTTGCAAAAGATGAGGGGGGATTAGTAAGAGATTCAAGAGGGAGAGAAAGATAGTAGATAACACAAGGTATAGTGAAAGAGTACATCTTATCCCAAGAAAATAGTGAATTAAAACTCATCTAAGAATAATGGGATAAACATGGTGAATAGATGAACTACACATCGAGTCTTCTCCACCTATATTAGGAGAGTAGACTCAACCGACCAAGATATGATAAACACGGAAAGCATGTGGCATGCCCCATCTATCTTCACCTCTCCTAAAAGAAGAGTAAAAAAATCCAAGGATTTGATACATAAGGAGGATATATATATATATATATATATATATATATAAATGCTCTGTCAAAATAATCCCAAATGATAGTGTAAGGGGATCTCCATCTCACAGCTCAACCAACGAAGAAAAGTAGCCAACAGTTTCAAAATCCCATCAATCATTCTAAACATCTTACATGTCTTCTAGGGACACACAAGTATAAGGAATTTATTCATAACACCTTGATACAATCCTCTTTGGGTGGCACTAACTCACCCACACCGTTTTAGTCATGTTACAAAAAATGTGTCTCAGTGGGTAAAGTGTCCCTATTTCTCATTAGTCCAAAGATATATTGAACCAAATCTCGTCATTATGACACACAATAAAGGGTCCACAATCTCTAGGTAGAGGACCCATGTCCTTGTAAAATAGGAAAGTTGTACTTTTAAGGTCGATGGAGGACCCATTCCCTACCTAATAAGAGGGTTCCACTCTAAAATTCAAGGACCAATTCCCAACTATCTTATGGATTTAACTCTAAGTCATTGAGGACCCATGCCCTTATACCACGAGAGGATTCCACTTGAGAAGTCTATGACCAATTATCGACCCCTCTAGAGGGATTCCCTCTAAGTCATCAAGGACCCATTCCCTTATACTGTAGTAGGATTACATTTGGGAAGTTGAGGACCCATTCCCATCTCATCAGAAGGGTTCCACTCGATAATAAAAATCTGGTAATCATGCCTAAACACTACTTTCAGTGCAGATTACCTAGGAAGGTGTCATTCCTGGAAAATTTTGAATCTTGTCTCAAAATATACCACTGAGGGAATCATCGTGTTCTATGAAAAAAAATAGTCTAACAGGCTAGTCGTGGGATAAAATCTAAGTTTGAAAAAAGTAGATACATACATTCAAAGTTTTCTAAAAAGGAAACTTGGCGTACACTGTGTGTGAGGGGACCCACATAGCGTGTGGCCCCACATAACATCTTGGTTGTGTCCTCATCCAACACACAATTTCATCCCACAAAGTAGTACATGTCGTGTAGACAACATAGTGTTCCCTAACTAACCGGGACCTAGGTTATGTGCTACATGTCATGTCTGTGTACTGGATTACATGGGCATATTCCTGAACTGGTATACCTCCACATGGGGTCCCATCCATGTGACCCATCATATGGGTTGTCTATATGGGATTGGGTACACTACGTCTAAGAGAGGTTTACATGCCATGTCACCCTTAATTGTTTGAAAACCCTAGTTCTACCGCTGAGGGGGATACATGTCATGTGTTATTTATTGAAAACAACGTGTAGTTGGGATTTTTTCTAGAACATCAGATCTGATCCTGCATGCTTGGATCTACTTGATCCTCCCTATAAATCACCTTGAATCGGCCTAAAATATTTTTATCTTGTCATGGATCTTGATTTATGGACATCCTTATCCAAAAATAAGCTACGGTTCTTTGAGAGGGTTTTTCCATCCATTCATGCACCATCATGGGTTCTAAGTTTGATCTTATGATCATAGACAACCAAAACGATCATCCTAATTCCACAATATTTCCAGATCTATGACCAAATCATTATCTTATTCATGTTTTGTTGATTCAATACAAATTTGGGGGTCTGATCAGGATTGATACCTCCTAGAAATGTCGAGGCAGGACCATAGGGATCCAACCAGCCAAGAAAACAATGAGAAATAGTGTGAATTGCATAAGAACAGAGTTCGGATGATCAAGGAGAATAGTTTCTAGCCAATCGAACAATAATGGGGATTTCATATTATAAAACAAAAGAAATATACATAGATTTAAGTATGTGGGCACATGAAAAGGCTGCAAAGGGGCACATATCGAATAATAACAAACAATCTACTCAATCAATATAATAAAAGGTGAAAAAAACACTAATTGAAAAATCCTACCTTGATTTTGGATCAATCACTGATGAAGAACACATTCACCAACAATTTTGAGGGGGTTGTTATATTTGTTTCATCCTAATATGATTTGATTCATATTTTCATCATTGTTTGTCAAGATCTTCTAACAAAAGAGGAAGAGATCTGTCATCGGTGACTTTAGAATTATAAGGCTAAAACTAAGGTTTCCATAATGATATATTTATAAACATATCATTAGGTGAAAATAAATAAATTAATTAATTTAATAATTAATTAGTCCACATAAATTCACCACCAATTAGTGAGGGGTCTGAACATCCCACACTAACTCATTTTATTTCATTCGTAGGGTAAATACGACATTCTAGACTCAAATGTGGTCTCAAATTTTTGATTTAGTCTAACATTTAAGATTTATCCCATTTTCATTTAGAAACTATGTATGTGAAATATATAATATATTTACTATTTTTATAAAAACTTATTCTGGGAACAACGGGCATTAAAATCCCTTGCTTTCTAGGCTCCTAGCTCTGGAAATATATATAGAAATATTTCAAAGTCTTACAAGACAAAAACTTGTCTCTACAAATATATTGTTCAAAAATTTTATTGAAACATTGTAATAACCATAATTTCCATAAAACCTTAATAAAAGTATACATAAATCCATATTCCTTGAATAAAATAAGATATTATCAAATATATTCCATCAATCTAATAATTTTTTAAACTCCATCAATGATAATATAAACAACCTTGTCTAAAAATCAGTATTTAGTTCCAATTTTATTAATACTGTCCAATTTAATTTATTCATATCCATCATATTTTTATCCCAACATCATTTTCTCAACATCAGGAACATATTAAGGGTTATCTACCCTTAATAATGTGTTTTATATAAAATATAACCTTTAGAATAAATCATTTTTCTAGGAAATCGGTATTATTAAATATATTCTTGGAAATCAATAACAAAAATGTTATACTATAGAATTCATATATATATATTTTATGATTCATATAACATAATTCATGAATTCCAATATATAAACACTTCAATCATCCCACTTTATTCTTAATCCATTAACTAGTCTTCATCATCTTATTCCTTAATACCTCTTTCCTATAATATGAAATATGAATCATGTCTTAAAATTCATCAAACTCAATTTAATCATAATTCTTAAGTTTAACATAAACAATATCATTATAACAACACATAAATTTTATAGTAAATTAATAGTTTCTTTATTATTAGCAATATAACTGTTAATCATACAACCTTGGTGATTTTATTCATGAGATTTCCCCCTAGGACATTGATTTTCATAATTCCTAAATTTTACATATTTAAAACATTTAACAGACAATGATACCTTATGGATTCCAATATTCATATATATTTTATTTAATGAACTTTTCATTTTCTCTTGGAAATCTCTTACTCTATACCCTTCTTCTCCACACATAAAAAATCCTTTCATTCTACTGATATATTTCATTTAGGGCTTCCTCCCACATTATCGACATAGATGGAAAAAATATTATTTCCCCTATGGTATCCACCACCCAATATCTCAATGAACTCTATCCATTACATCTTTTGTGAGTCCAAGAGTTGGTTAAGGAGAAATTTGGTAATCATATATCATGATAATTGATTAGGAATAATCAAAATATTATTTACTCCATTCATCATCACATTTTATTTCACATCAACACATTGTCTATCACATTCACTATTCTACTTATTCCATGTCGTTCCCTCCATTGAATAAAACCAAAAAACATAGTGTAAGTAACAACATTCATAGTGGAAAATCACAAAATCATAAAAAAACAGTTATAGGATGACTATATCCTGACTCCAAATTTTCAATTTATAAATCCTTAGGATTATCCTACATCATTCATAGTCATCATATATTTAAGTCCTTCATGATTGTTCATAAATAGTTTTTGAATTTTCAAAGCATATCCCTGGAAAATGTCAATCTAGGTGTGTATTGAGGCTTGTTTTCATACATTAGGTGATGATCGAGTCCAGCTAAACATTCCCTTTTCTGAGTTATTACCACTATGTAAAACTCTTGTAGAGCCACACCCACTTGTAGTATCCAAATAGGGATATAATTTCCTAGAAACCCCTTTCTCTACCCTTCACCAAAATTCCAATATTTTTTTTAATACATAGATGTATCCTTAGACTTATCCTTAGATATCTCCCTAGATATATCGAAAGAAATATCCTTATGCATATCTCTAGGTATGTAACTAATGTTTTTATAATCCTAATCTCCAAATATTGACTAAAACATCCCTCTGATACTAAATATAGAGACCTAAACTTCTAATACATAAATATTTCACCATTATATATGAAAATTAAATACATTTCATAAATACACACCTGAGGCCCATATAGGTTTAGTGTCTTTGGAGACTAGACACACAATATTCTTATTTCATGAATGATCTACAACATCTATCAAAATTATCTTCTTATTTATCAATCTTCATAGACATATCCTACTTAAAACCTTTATTTATACCTAGAGAAAGGAAACATAAGAAAGGTTGAGATGATATTCTCATTAAGGGTAAACATGGGAGCTATTAATTAATGGTCATATTCAAGAATTTAATAATTATAAGGATATGAGATCAGGAATATAACCTACAAATTTCAAACCAAATTCATTCAGAGATCATAAACACGAGTCATGGCATAAATATTGGAAGTTCACAAGACATGAATCATAAATTAAATCAAATTATCTAATCTATGAGACCATAACATTGGTACATAACATATTTTTGTGGTATACAGATAATATTATAACATTTTGAACATTTATAAATGAAAATAAGATCCCTCATTAAGTTATCGACATAAAATCATACCCTTAAATAAACTTATAGACATGAAACCATGTCCACACATAACATTAAATACATGAATTACTTGTCGATTCATAACATTATGAACATGTAATCAGGTTCTTGAATAACAATGTGAACATATCATCAAGTTCATGTATAACATTTTGAACATGTTATCAGGTTCAGGCATAAAAACTTTACTCATGAGTTATCTATATTTACCCAATTCATTGGTGGGAGATATAGATCACACATATCACATAATCCATACAAATATGTTCCACTATATCATAAAACATTCATCATATCATAACCATTGAACAGGGTTCTAGTTTCATAAATATTTCATTGTAGTTTAACTCGTGTAAAGAAATGGGTTTCATAAACATCATTTCATCATAATCATTAACCATCCAGATAAATAATAAATATGAAATTATTGGATAATAACCCTATTAAATCTTAAGTAATATCAAAGGATTTCATCTTACATAGAAAATTATTTTGATATATTACATGGAACATTTCCTAAGGAAAATAGCCTTTCTAATTTGAAAAAAAAATTAAAATATAAAATATTTTTAAAATCATTTTCTTTGAAAACTAACTTCAAAACATATATTAGAATATTTAAAAAATTATTTGGTCATGACAGTGGAAAAATTGGTACTTATTAAAATAGATATTCCTTTAAAATTTTTGAAAAATGCTATATAGGGCTTATCTTGAAAGTGACACAAAAAATAATTTTAGTTATTTTAAAACGTAAAACATGGATAAAAATGAAATTTAAAATAACATATAAATATTAAATAATTTTTTGTAATATTTTTTGAAAACAAGTATATGAAATAAAAAGGGTTTTTGATAGAATAGATAAATAAATATGGGTTTTATTAAAAACATTCATTTGAGCACATGAACACATAAAGGGAGGAAAATTAACAGAAAACTTGTATTATAATGACATAACCAAAGAATAATAAATATCATGTGTTTATTGATAGGTAAATTATATTATTTCATCTTCAAAATCTTGATCATAAAAAATCCGGACAAACAATGAGATTGTAACATCCAACATTTACCACTTTGGTATCTTTTGAATCGTGTTCCCCATTATAGAATAAAATATAATGAAACATTAAATATAATTAAAATATGGAGATTTAGGATATAAAATTTCAAAGGATAAATATATAAACCTCAAAAAAAGATAGGTTTGTTACATAACTTTTGTCCAAAAGAAGGATATTTGAGATAAAATCCTCATACCACTTTGGTATCTTTTAAACCATAAACCCCATGAAAGTGAGATCATAAAATGGATATCTAAATAAATATAATTTTTAAGGTAATAATCATAAAATAAATTCATTTTCTGTCAATAAACCACAAAATTTAATTAGGTAGTTAATATGGCATGTGTATCAAAGAAGTAACAAGTGAGATGAAAATCCCTTACCATATGACTCGACTACATTCCTAAACATTTGAACATACTATATAATAAATATATTTGCATTATAAATATAATATAGATAAAAAATTATATATATGATACCAAATATTATTTACTTATGACCTTTTGTTACTAGTTTTGTTTTAAAAAAATTCTTAAAATTGACATTGGGGAAAAAAACTACATTATTTTTCATGTAAATTTTGATTTTTTATTTTTTGCACTCTTAATTTGATCATGGTTCCATAATATACAGAATTATAACCATGATATAAATATAATATATATTTATTTATTGTATTCTTATAAAATTTAGAGATAGAAAACGTAATACATCGTTAATTGATATGGTAAGTTGTATATACGCAAGAACGTCTGTTCAATTTTCTCAAAACAAAGAAATAGAGATGGATAAATAATATATTAATGTTATGTAAAAAATTATTTCATATATATAAATTATTTTTATTTAAATCAAAAAAATTTACCTTCCATGTATATCATATATGAAAAACGAATTACCTCACTTCACAAGGTGGTGGTATGCCTTACACACGGATAACGTTATTGTATCCCACCACGAAATAGAAAGTATGAAGGTATATGAGATTTCATAAATACATAATCATATTAATATTAAAAATTTAATATGTATTTATTTATTCTATTCTTATTATCATCAATGTAAAAAAACAAATCACATAGGTTTGTGAGGCAGTTGTCCACCATACACACGAGAGACTTTATTTTTTTATAATGGGTTATGAGGTAAAAGGTATATGTTTTATTATAATTATATATGAATAATAATATAATAAATAACATATATAAGAAATAAATCCATAATTATTTCTATTCGTGATCAGTGGTGATGGGAAAATAATAACATCAGTTCGAAAGGCGATAGTCCACCACACAGACGAGTGATGATTTCATATCCAATTTGATGGAGGTGGAGATTGATATAGGTTATTACAGTAACAAAATAACATATAATTGTATATTAGATAATATTTTAATTATTTTACCATATTTGGAATTATTTTAAGGATTTATAAGAATAAGTAAAAGAAAAACCCATATTTAAAAACATTACCTCATCTTCTGACAACTTCTTTAAGTTTAAACTAAAGCCTTTATTGATTGGAAATATATTCTCACCAAGTCCATAGGATGTGTAAATAGAATTTCATAGGTTTTTTTATTTACCAAAACAAATTTAATTGGTAGTGTGAATATTATAAGAGAGGAGGTGGCCTTTTATAAGTGAGTTGAGTGAGATGCTTGTAATTTTTGAAAAGAAAAAGTTTTTCCCACATTTTTCACATGACAAAAGTATCTAAAAGGTGTTTTATCAAAATATATTGGTGATAATGTTGATATATTCCCTATAAATTTTTTTTGTACATATTTCTATGTCATTGTTTCCCCTAATCATTTTTTTAACACATGGTAAATTCATTTTAAACATGACTGTATTAATTGTTTTTTACCATTTTTTAATATTTATTTTGGTCAAAATTTAAGTTGAACTTATTATATAATAAAACTATGTTGATTAAAAATATGGAATCCATTTTAACAAATTCTATTAACATAATTAGGAATTTTATTATATAAATAATTTGGTCAATCGTGATGAAAAACTGGTTTTCTAAATAGAAATATTTTCAAAAGACTGAAAACTATTTATATCAAATTTCAACATTAAATTTATACAAAATACTTAAATAGGGATAGTATATATATAATTGAAACAATTTATCTTTTAAAAAAAATTAAAATAATAATTATCTTTTAAATTCCTTTAATGAAAAGGTGGTTTTGTAATAAAAACCATTATTTTCACTATTCACTGAAAATTTTATATTCTCTGAAAATTATCAAAAAATTACCATAATATAATTTTGGAATTATGATTTAAAAAATTAACTTTACTTTTTCAAATAAATATTCTTTATGTGGAAAAATAGTTAAAAAATAAGTTTGTATAGTGAGACAAAACTACATTTTTGAAAAATACGGTTTTTAAGTGTTAAAAAGGATACATTATTATCTCATGCCAAGAAAACACATAAGATGAATGTTAATATTTTATTTAATATATAATATATAAATTTCATTAAAATAATTCAAAAAAGTTATTTTTTAAATTTATTTCAATATAACACATTTTTGTTCATAAAAAGAGTTTTTTAGAAAAATATTTTCTCTATTTTGAAATAGTTTTTATTTTCATTTCCAATTAATTAGTCACCAAATAAAAATATATATATAAGTGTATTTAATATATTATAATAATTTAGTTCATCTTATTAATACCCTCTATTCGAATGGGTAAGTGATAACTATTATTTTAAATAATAATATTTTAATAGTATGTCGTGTTTCGTTAAAATTTGGTGATTTTTATAGCATAAGCTACCAAAGAAATTAAAATTATTTGAAAATAAATTCTCATAAAATCTAAGAGAATTATACTTGAAATATTATATTCATAATCTCTTTATATTCCCACACATGATGCCCTTGAGCGATTTTATACAATGTGACCTAGGAAACAATTCAAACTTATATTGTTTCGTTCTATATCTAAAATTCATAGTGATAATATGTAGTAGGACTATCTTATGAAACCCCATAGATATATATGCATGGATCCTATTACCAAGATATTGGTTTATATTTTAATTTATCAATGGGAAAATTTTCTTCTATAAAATTGGTAGGCCTGACTTTTTTTTCATGTGTTGTCAACATTTATGTGTTGGAAAATTGTAGTTCTCCCACTTAGAATTTATAGACATATGAAAATATTTTTATCCAAATGAATATTATATAATCAATACACTTTATTATATACATAAATGGATATGTCAAATTTTAATATATTATTAACTTTTATTGGTTACTCTAACCCCTTTTTTCTAATATTAACATGCTACATAGGGTTTCCATTAATGAGACTATCCTTGACATACATCCACCCAATAAAATGATCATAAAATTCTGTTATAACAATTATAATTGAAAAGTATTTTAACATGATGATTTATGTAAGTGTTTTTTCATATACTATTTCTTAGTAATAATTTTATTAATCTATTTTGATTTATTGGTACCAACATGAACCATGAAGATACATTTTAACTTGAATACTCACCAACTGTGTGATTTCTAGAAATATCACCAATATAGAGCCCCTATATTATGGTACATAGAATAAATTACTAAATTTATATATACTTTTCAATATTAGAAATGTTCCTTTTGATGTTTATTAATGGAAATAAATATAATTATTGAAAAATTTATATATATATATATATATATATATATATATCACTCACCACTATGAATTTATAAACCACTTATTTGGTTTTAATTCCCAAAAAAGTATGTTTCATTGGAATTAAACCTCCCAATTATCATAGTGGATTCTAGGTTCTTATAACAAATACTATGATTCTATATCTAATAATTAAATTATGTTAAACTCTAGAACCTAGATCCCAATAGCCTAGAGTCAGTGTTTACATTATTAAATAGGCATACGATACAAGGACTAGCATCCCAAAGGAACGAATAGTTTATCAGTCTTGATAAATTAGGTGTATACATGAATTTATTATTACTATTGGAAAAAATAAAATATCCAAAGTATTTTCTTTTAGAATACTATTATTCCCCTTAGTATATACCTATATATCAATCACACAATACTTCCTTGTATACTAATGAAAATGAAACATAAGAAAGGGGTGTCCTCAAATGAGAAGTAAGGGTGAGAGTATAGAATAATCTATAAATAAATAATTCATAAATAATATGGAAAGGTAAATAACTAAAACACAATACATTTAATCAATAACTTGATCATATTATGGTTGTAATAAATGATGATCCAATAATTCAATATAAATAATTACATTATCATGAAACATAAAAATGAATATTATATCTAATATTATAATCACATGGAAGGTCAATAACTAAATTCATAATGAAGGAATTCATAATTTTGGACTTTTAAAACATATCATCGAATCCTTTTTCCAAAACATATATGTAAATGGATAAGGCATTTCCCAAAACCTAATCTATTTTGTCTCATAAGGCCTACTGATCCATCGAGGGGCTATAGGGGTCCATGCCCATCACATCTAAGTCAAATTAATTACTTAAATTAAAGTGGTGAAACCTAATAAACATAAAAATTAATATTTAAAATATAACATATGAAATGTCAATATATACCCTAATCAATACACATAATCATAAACCACCCAGAGTAAAATGGAGAATGGTAATAAAATTTTACAACCCTAATCAAGTTGATCATAAATCATCAAGAGAATAATAAGTAATATATCAATATATCATATCCTTATTTGATTAAATTATAATAAATTTTTTACATCGTTGATGAATATAAATACTATAAAAGATATTTAAAAAAAATTTAAATAAAACATTTCATTTTGAAAATCTTATTTTAAATCAAAAAGTTCACATAACATTTCAAATATAATTTTCCATGAAAATGACCTTGGATGTTTTAAAATAATTTTTAAAAATTTTAGTGTTCATGATGGCAAAAAATTACTTCCAATCCATAAAGATTAAAACAGAAGATGCATTTTACATATTCAGTAAAAGATAAAAGAGAAATGTTTTAAAATTTAAATGAAGCTTAATTTAAAAACATTTTTTTAAATAAAAAATGAATAAAAATTTTGTTAAAAAATGTTTTTTCAAATATAAGAAACATTTTTTGAGAAATTTGTTTAGAAAATAAGGGTTTTGAAGAAAAACGATTTCTCAATGATGAGAGAAATAGGGTCTGATTTTATTGAAAAAATATTAATAATATTTAGTACCAAAGAGAGGAAAATGGTATTATTAATTTAAAATTTTCATTAATAACCATATGATAATAAAATAGATTTAATTTAAAATATAAATATCAAATAATTACCCAATGGATACTGAAACAAAAATAATCCCAAATAATGATGAGATTGTGCAATAAACTGTTACCACATTGCTAGATTTTGAATCATAATCAACATGAAAGAAAAAAAATAAATAAAAAAATAAATACCATTAATATAAATCAAATCATGATATATCATACAAAGAGTTAAGTATAAACACATAAAAGAATAAGTGATAAATATGGAATGTGTCTCACGGAAGTAAAAGTGAGAAGATAAATTATTTCCTTTAGTCCAACTCATCAAATACATTATTTATATTGATGAATAATTAAATCATGTCAAATATTTACTTTATTAAGAACATTTTAATGTTTATTATCACTTTTATTTATATTATTACCATGTTATAAATTATTACATAATCTATTAATTTTATGTAAGATATTTCGATGATATTTGGATGATGTGTCAAAAATAACATTGGTAGGTTGAGTATGGTAAAAAAGGTCATTATTTAAACATATAAAAAATAATTATACTGAAATAATTATCATTTATATATATATATATATATCAATTATACTTTTAAAACCAATCGTGAGTATATTTATGAAACATTAACTATGTTACAATCATGGAGACAGTAGGTCGTACGTACGCATCAGTAACATTTCCCTTTTTCAATGATATTTATGAAATAAGGTTGGTAGTATTTTATATTTATAGAGTGATAACATTATCATTTATAAAATATTATTTCTTTAAATATACTTATATATATCATCAATTTGGTGTGGTGATGAAAATAGAGTCACATTGCTTCGTGAAGGCAGTAATCCACACATACATAAACGATGTTATAATTTTTTAGTATAAGAAACAAAATGATATATATTGTTTTCTTATAATGATAAATATTTCATTAATATGAAATTTTATTTATTTATTTCACATATATTAAATAAATTTATCCTTATAACCTTCCATGTAAAGATTTAGTGTAAAACGAATCACGTCACTTCCTGAGGTGGTATTCTTTCATACACTAGAACGATGTTAATGCAACCCCTATGGAATTTAAATTAAAAAGTTATATATATGATATAATGAATAAAAAGGCATAAATATATTATAATTATCTTATTCATACTTTATATCCATTATCATACCCAATCTTGAGAGGTGGTAAAGGAAAAATGAAAGGCATTGGTTCGTGAGGTGGTAGCCCACCATACACGCGAATGATATTTTCATAACCAATTTGATGATAGTGGATATGGTTATAGGTAATAAAATTTATAGAAAAAATGTAAGAATATTTAAAATTATGATTTTATTATTTCATAATGTTTTAATAATAATTGAAGTATGTTTAGAAAGAAATAAAACAAAAATTCTTGTTGAAGAATATTACCTCTTCTTCAGGTATCCTCCATAGGTTTTTAATAAACGCCATACTATGATGGATTTATGACAAAAATAATTCTTCTTTTATTAGAGGAGAAAATTTTGAAATTAATTTGGTCACGTATTTTCATAAATAAAAGGGATTGATGTTGTGAAGAAGAGGGAGAAGTGTTGACCTTTTATAAGTGATGCGAGTGGCACACTTGTAATATTTGAAAAGAAAAAGGTGTACAACATTTTTCAAATGGAAAAGGGTCAAAAATAGAGTATTATAGAGACATAGAAACTATATATTCTAAATAATACTATAAAAACATTTTATATCAGTGATTATGTTATTTTAACCATTATATTTGTAGTTTAACCCAGTAGTAAACCCATTTTGACTTTAAGTATAGTAATTAATTCTTATTATTTTCACTATTCTATTTGGTGAAAACTTAAGTAGAAATTATTATGTATTATAAATTATTATAATTACAAATTTTTAATCCATTAATCCAAATACCATTCAAGGAATTTTATAATTTCAATTTAAAATTAATCCCACAAACTTGATGAGAAAGTAGGCTTTCAAAGATACAATGTTCAAAGGTTTACAAACGTTTTATATAAAAATTCATTATTAAAATTTTTTAAATGAAATATATTGGATTAATAGATATATAAATAAAATAATTTTAATTTAAAACACATTTATGATATAATTTATCTTTATAAATAATTTAAACAAAAAGGTATTTTTCAATTAAAATTCAATATTTTTCACTATTGATCAAAAAATGATACTTTTCCAAAAAATCCTAAAAATTGACCATAAGATAATTTTGAAATATTTATTTAAAAAAAGAAGTTTAGTTTTTCAAATATTTATTATATATTTTGTAAAAATTAATGTTAAATTATTTTTTTAATTGGAAACTGATCCCCCTTTCTAATAAATAAATATTTTCAGAAAACATTTTTTTACTTTAAAATTGTTCTTATTTTATTTCTAATCAATAGAAAACCATTGAATTAATTTTATAAATTATTAATGAATAAAATATTCCTAATTTAGTTTTTACTATTCAAACTCTAAAAATTTAGAGCTAGGTTATAATGGTAATGTTTAAATAAAAATATTTTAGTACAGTATTGCATTTAATTCAAATATGATAATGTGTGAATTTCAAGATAACAAAGTGATTGAATTTATTTAAAAATAAATATATCATAATATATCAAGATGTTATATAACCTTTTATTTTCGGTGATGCATTTCATAGAGACTATTGAAAATGATTTTCATTATTTTAAATTATGGGGTGTTACATTCTATCCCCCAAAAGTAAATTTTTTTTCTCATAATTTAATCTTGATCTCTTTAATCAAAGGGTTTTCATTAGAAATTACCCTTATTTTAAGATCCTTGACTTTGTAAAGATATATAATTATTTAAAGTTTTTTTAACCCCTTAAATTTTGCTAATTAAATGTTTATCGGGTGTATGTGGAAGATCGGGGGTTTTCTGAGGGTCTGGGACATGAAAGAAAGGGAAAAATGACCATCATGTGTAAGTTCAAGATACACAGTTTGTACACGGCTAGAGGAAACTATACGATGGGGGAAGATAAATTTTTCAACCTTGGAAAAAGTCATTCGGCATGGTTGGTGCATGGTTTTTCAAACTGTGAGGGCCTCCCTAGGTAACCGTGAAACTTAACACCTCATTGAGAGAGGCAGGCACAGAGTTTGCACAAGGTTTGGAAAACCATGTGGCCAAATCATGCGCGCCATTAAAAGGATAGAATTTAACATTTCCCCCTATAAATTTTAATTTCTTCACCCTAATTTATTTCTCATTTCTACTCTAGAAATCCTAGTGACAAACCAAAGCTTCCAAATATTCTTGAGGGTCAATATCCTATGTTTCCTGGTGGTTCAGAGTGTCATTGAGTGCAGATAAAATATTTGTGTGATTCTAACTCTCCTCTTGCTTCTATTTTCGGTATTAGGTACTTTAGATTCATTATTATTCTTATGAATCCATAAAACCCATTTTTTTAGAGGATCGTATGTTGGAGCTTCAAAGGCTGTTTGAATCTAGATATAAGGCTACAATTAATGGTACGTTCATCTTTGGATTCAAGGTAGCTGGTTTGTAAGTTATATCCCATGGTATTATTGTCAATATTTTCCTTTATCGTTTTGGTATTTCTTTACTCTTAATGTTTATTTTATTCCATTAGTAATATATGGTAAAATGGTTGGGTAAATGATGATTTAGAAACCTCCTGATCCCCATGGTATGCATTGATAATGATTTGACCAATTTAGGGCCACCCATGAGGTATGCTATCATTACCCAAACTGGAAATGGTAATGTTAATTATAGAATGGACTTGTGATAAATTACATACCATGTTGAACATGTTGATATGTTATTTGAGTTTAAAATGGAATTTTAGTGGTTGTGTCTAGACATTGATAATGGCATAAGGGATTTATTGGATTAATATGAATGGGTTGGGTGAAAATAGGTGATTATGCTAAATGCCTTATGAATTTTACTTGAATTTAATAAGTGGGGAAAATCATTTATAATGATCAACATGGTAAATGGGTAAATTCTTTTGAATTGATGAATGTGTCTAAATAGGTTAACATATGGGAAATTGATGAATATTTTAAATGGGCCAAATTATGTGAATCATTGATTATGTGATAATAGGTTTTGACATGAGAAAGGTAATAGGGTTATGTAATGAAATTGGTAAATGTAATAATGAGTTATGTCTTGATGTTAACTCTCATATTGAATGATTATGATATTCAAATGGTATGTGTATTATTTCTTGTATGGTTTTTCATATGGTATATGTGGTAAATGGATAAAAAAGCATATGAAAATGGATTTGTTGTTGTGGGGTATTTTAATTGAGGATATATGGCCATGGGTTGGGTTGGACTGATGTTCTAAACCCCACCCCATAATGCACAGTTAGTTAAGAGGACTGAGTCTCTATACCTCTAACAGTTTTATTTAATGAGACTACATGGACCAAGGATCCATGGTAAGTCTAATGTATTGTTAATGAAATTTTTATACCAAGTGAGATAAGTAAAATTACATATTATATTATACATTGTAATTGATAGGCTTAGTTCGTAGTGTAAATGATGTAAATTCCTATCCCACAGAAATAATTATGGAAATGTATGAAGTAATGAAAACGGATCTAATAATTAAATGGTTAAAGTGAATATTGTCAACCAATAGAACCCAATTTTTCTTTTTTTTCTTTTTCCATTTATTTAGTACTTATATGCATTATCTATTTAGATTGTATATTTTTTAGACACCATTGGTGTTGTTCTACTGAGTTATACTCACACCCTTCTTAGGTCGCCATTGGGTACCTGACCAAACTTCATGGTTATAGGTTTGGACAAGGGAAAAGACCATATGATAGGGAGTTGATTCGGGCATGGTATGTGCATGGATGAGGATCCGAACTTAAATTTAGGACCCGGTTTGGGGGATTTTTCTTTTTTTATTTATTTCGGGTTTTCTTCACTTTTGGAACTGTTAACATTAACATGGAATATTTATCAATTGGTTTTGGTTTGAACCATGTTTGGGGAATGTTTGGTAATTCAAGTTTCTGGTTTTTTACTTAATGTTTCTTTTATTTAATATGTTATCTATTGTTTACATCTCTAGTAAAGAGTTTATAGTCTAATATCCTGATTTATTAGACCCACACTGTAAGTCGGAATCCTCTTTCATACAAGGAGGTGCACTTGAGGTCATGTAGAGACCTAACTCAAGGCACCAGTTAGTGGATTCCATGTTGGGGATGTTATAAAGTGGTATAGTAGAGGTTGTTTTCTATGATATTATTATTTGAAGAGGGTATATGTGAGATTATGTGTTAATTATTCGCAATGAGCTAGTTCTTGGAGTATATAACCTATGTATGAGGGAAAACCCAAGTACCTAGGGTGGGAATTTTTGTTCCGGATATGTGTTGTTACAGTTGAATGATAATTCACCATTAATTGATGCACTTGTTTTGTGATGAGACTAGTTATGATATTTTGATCGTGGCTGAGATGGAAGGGGGTTGTAAATTCAGTCATAATTTTAGTCACCTAGGGATATAGGTGGTATGTATCATAAAAAGAACACATGGGATGGGTGAGTAGGATATGAAGGGAAGAAGTCACTTTACTTGATAAATTTGAAGAAAATTGTGTCTAATAAAGATGATGTAAGTTGATAAACTGAAATAATTTTAAATAATGTTTAAAGGGTTGGGTTAAATTATAGGTTCTAAAAGAGTTAAAATAGTAGTTGTAATAATTTTTGGAATGGTAAATGTTCCTAATAGAAAGGATTTACATTATGAGTATGGAAATGGTTTTTATGAAAGGTGTCTAAAGAAAAAAATGTGATTATGTATGTTGGTTTACCCCATGTTAGCCTAGACTTGTGGTAGGGATGGTCAAGGGTATTGTTCTAAGTGTGAAGATATATATCAGGATATTTTTCGCATAATGGGCTATTTATGGATAGTGGAGAGCCTTCTTTTATGTATACTATTTAAGCTTAATATCATGTGTTTTAAGACTTGTGTTTGGAATTGTGGAGAAATTCCCCCAAGAAGACATGTTCTGGTTTGACGAAAAGAGGATATTGCAGAGAATGATCCTCTAGAGATGTGGAAAGTGGTTTTAGTAGTTTAGGGGGACAAAGGATATGATCATTTCGGTGAGATATTTTCTTGTTTTATATAGATAATGGAATGTGACCTAGGGAGGGTCGTGTCGAGTTTGTTTGACCTGACTAGAGTGTTTCTATTATAGCACCCTCTGTCATTTTCTATAGAGGGTGGAAATGAGGCTGTAGTGTTATGAATATAGTCCATCCAGATGATTTTGGTTGACTTAGAGACTCATTCCTAGAAGCGAGTAAAGTTGGCAGCATACATATTGCATGGACCGACAAATCCCTGATGGGATATCTTGGTTCATACTCAGCATGATGATGGTAAGTTATGTAAAGACTTATAGGAAATGTTTATCGATAATATATATCCAGAAAACTTGATATAGGAGAAGGCTGCATAGTTTAAGAGGTTAACCTAGGGAAACATGTTAATGATGGAATATACATGATGCTTCATGGACTTGAAACACTCCATTCCAGCATTGGTAGGGTAGGAGGTCATGATGATAATGAATTTCTATGATGGGATTACACATGAGATTATGTCTCAAGTGAACATCTTCCATTTAAATAGTTTTGTAGAAGTTGAGGATTAGGCCCTTTATTTTAGAAGGGAACTTAAAAGAGGATTCATGTAGTGGACTTACAATTCCAGTGGGACAGTCTGGTGGTACAACTTATGAGGGAAAGAAGTTTCGTTTTTGAAATTTTCTTCTAAGTGGAAGTGTGAAGAGTAGTCAGAAGAAAGGATAAACCTCTCAGGGTGGTGACCAGACATTTTTTTACCAGCGTGGAAGGCCGGTACACAATCAGGGTTAGTTCCCCCATCCATCGGTTGAGTGTCGAGCATGTGGAAGTATGGGGAATGTGAAGTCATTCTATAGGAACCCTCGACAGCTGAGCATAGATAGAGGATTGAGGCTAATGCTGAGAATTTATAAGGGATCAGATACCCAATTCCAGGAAGGAAGTTGGAGTTTGACTGGCCATAATGATTGAGGTGGAAAACATGGTACTTTGAGGTAAGAGGGTCCATATCAGCAGGGTAGTGTAGCACCATGAACTCATACTTGAGCCTATGGTAAAGGGGTAGTTCAACAACATGTAGTTCAGTCTACCCCTGGAGGTGGTGGGGCTGGACCATCAATGTTTTGAGGTATGATCCTTGTAGCTTCATGCTTTCTAGTGCTTTATTTGATACAGGTGCCACATATTCTTTTGTGTCTTCTCATTTTCTGATTTTTTGGATCTAGTAGTGGAACTTGTGAGTAGGGTTATGTCGATTGGCATAATTTTAGGGGTGTGAGTAGAAAATATATGGAAATGTAAGGGTTTTTATCTTGATATTGCTGGATACTATTTCCTTTGGGACTTTTTTTTTACTTGAGATGTTGGGTTTTGATTTGATTTTGGGTATATATTGGTTAGTGTAATACCAAGACCATATTGACTATTACCGTTGTAGGGTGATGTTCATCTCTCTTTAGGTAGACAAGTATGTCCATCATGGTAGAATGGGATGTTTAGGAAGGTCATGCAGGTCATGTTTGTCAACAATGGGGTAAAATCATAGACCAAGTTGCTTGTATCTTGCTTGATAATGAGGGAGTAGAGTTGATTTTTTTCCTCCAATGGTGGATCAGTTTCAGGATGTGTTTCCAAAGGACATATTATGCCTTCCACCTGAGAGAAATGTTGAGTTCATGATAAAGTTTCTATTGGGAGAATAACCCTTTTCCATTCCTCCATATTTAATGGAACTGATACAACTTCAGGAACATAAAACATAGTTTGAGGAATTCGATAATAAAGGGTTTATTTGTCCATCTATATCACCTTGGGGGTCTTTAATGTTTTTTTCCAAGAAGGATAATGTTTCCTTGTTGTTATGTTTCAATTACAGAAAGTTTTAATTAGTTTAAGTTTAAGATCTGATACAATATTCCTCAAATTGATGATCTATTTGACTAGATGAGAGGTTCTTTTTATTCTCCAAGATTGATCTGAGGTTAGGGTATCAGTGATTAAGGGTGTGACCTTCTGATGTACCACATACTACCTTCAGGAGAAGGTATGGGTTGTATTAGTTTGTTGTAATGTTTTTCGTGTTAACCAATGTGAAAAAAATATTTATAGACCTAATGAATTGAATCTTTCACCCTTACCTAGACCTGTTTTTATTTTTCTTTGTTAATGACATCTTGGTGTACTCTGAGACTCATGAAAATCATTCCAAACATCTTATCAGCATCCGGAGTACACAAAGTGAGTATAGTCTCTATGTCAAGCTATCCAAATGTAATTTATAGATGGATAAGGTGCATTTATTAGGTCATATCATCTTTTCATAAGGTGGGTCAATATACTCAGATAATGTGAATTCAATTGTATCTTGCTAGAAGGCCAATAATGTTTCTAAAGTCCGAATGTTTTTGGGGATTGTCCGTCTATTACCGAAGGATCATTAAAGACATTTCTTGTTGGGTAGGACCACTTTTAGGTTTGACCAAGAATGGTTCCATGTTTGAATGGTATTGGGAATATGATAATGCCATTATGGAATTAAAGAGGTAATTGAAAACTACATTTATTCTTATCTCACACAATCCAGGTAAGGAGTATACCTTGTTTTGTAATGCATCTGGTGTTGGTCTTGGGGTGGTATTGATGCATGACCACCGTGTTGTGGTGTATCGGTCACAAAAGTTGAGGAATAATGAAATAAATTACCCTACACATGATCTTGAATTGTCCTACATTGTTCATTCTTTAAAATATTGGTGGAAATTATTTTTGGGGGAATGGTTTATTGTGTATACCAATCCTAAAAATGTGGAGTACATATTCTCTTAGCATGATTTTAATCGTCATAAACAAAGATGGGTTGAATAAATTTAATCCTTTGACTTTAGTTGGTTTACACATTGGGAAATAAAAACAGGGTAGTAGATTCTTTGTAACACCCCAAGATTTCATAGTGTGTTATTTCTTCAAAATAATTCAATAACTTGCACTACACACAACACCGAGTTCAATCACACCATGACTTACAAAAAAAAACCCATTCAAAAGAGGTTATGAATAGTATTATCTAAATTTTAAACTTTTTAATCCTTATAATTTTAGAATCCATATTATGAATTTCTTAGATATAATGCAAGAACAAATTCATTTTCAGTGTTGCACTTTTATCAACTTTTAATAGTGAACCCTTTTTAAATACAATATTTTAAACTTTTTGACTAAATGGGGACATCAAAAATTTAAAATGAAACATCCCAAGCTTCCACGGTACGCTTTCTTTGAATAATACAGTAGCGTGTGTTGTATGCAACCTTGAGTTTTAACACACACCACAACCAATCAAACTAGCCTTTATGAATAGTAATACCTAATTTTTGAAATTATATATATTTTATATTTTAAAATGGACTTCATTTCTGGATTCGGGATATCGAATTTAGCCTAAGGTGAAATTTTGGTACTTTTCGGATAACTTTCATATTTTGATGAATAGTGAAAATTACTAAATTTTAATTAAAAACAACTTTTTTAATCAAAATAATTAATAGTGATAAATTATGAATTTGAGTGGTTTTAAAGTATATTTAGAATAAATTTTTACCATTTAATATATTTTGTTCATTAGACATAATTTTACAATTAAACCGAACATAAACAAGTGTCAATCTTTTGATAGTTATTATCTCTTAAAAACACGCTTTTTGTTTTGACAGCGGGAATTAATTTTAAATTAATTTCTGCCACTTCTGTGTTTTGAATTTAGGAAAATGGATTCCATATTTGTAATCAGGATGTTCAAATTGTGTAAATAGGTAACTTTTGTTTTTATACATTTTGAATAATTACTGCGGTAAATATTTTATTTACCATGGTTAAGGGTAAATCCGGTAAATAAGGGTTAAAAAATAATATTATAATAATACTAAATTACCCTAAAATGTGTCTTAACCCTATTTGTTGATACATGGTCGACCATGGACATCTTTGGGTCGATTTTTGGACCCCATGGATCCACTTGTAAGTGATAATGACACTTTATTTTAATTAAGTTAAAATGAATACAAAAATGACACAAGCATATATCTTTTAGAAAAACAATTGTTACATAGGGTTATATATGTTAGATTTTAGATTATAACAATTAATTAGAAAGATAAAAAGATTTCCTACATAATTATATTTTATTTATAACTTTTAGACATTAAATAATTTATTTTATTTATGACACAATGATGATGCAGTAATTACTATAATAGTGAAAAATTAAAGTAATTGATATTATAAATACCCAAATAAAAATAATATGAAACTTTTAATGAATTAAACTAATTTTATATGATAATATGATATATTAGGATTGATTTAATTTACTTTGTTCGAAGTAATAAATCTGTTATGAGTTTCACAAAAATCAACTATTGAATTGTGTCAAAATTGACATAAAAGAGTTCTTAAAAAAAATATTATATTATTAATTGATATTAAATTCCTAAAAATCTAAGGTTCGGCCAAGAGACTTATATAATGATAGGTTCATCATTAATGGACCACTTTTGGGTATCTTGGATGTATGTAGTAAGTTTATTAACCATATTATATAAAAATACAAAGAGACGTTGTAAAAGTGAAACTAATTAACTTAGAGTTAATACTTAAAGATAAGGTTAATATAAGTACCCAAACCTGTATAAATTCTATTGGTTGAGTTGTTTTCGACCCATATTCACCTTAACCTTTGAATAATCAACTTTGGATCCATTAGAAACCGAATATGAATTTATTATAAATTAATATTTCTAGCTTTTCCAAAGGTGCCCCTCCCCCCTCTTATAAAAGGGCACTCCTCCTTCTCATTTCTTCACACCTTAAAAGCCTTTTCGTTCGGCCAAACTCTTCCCAAATACTCTCCCAACTTCCCTCACTACAACCTAGGGGTCTTAGTTGGATCCTAAAGACAACCTAAGGAGCCCTTTTGATCAAATCAAAAAGAAGAACCCGAAGAAGGGGTAATGTTTTCACCACCACTTTTCAAGTTCCTTTCTTCTTCCACTTATTCTTTCTTTGTTCTTACCATTATAAAATAATAACTCCAGTATCTCACATATACTGTGATGTTATTATAAATATGGTACAACCATATTCAGTATTCTATCCACCCTTTGAATAACATGTCATCATACGTTCGTACGTACGGCTTACCGTCTCCACGTCGTGGTGTAATTGTTATTCAATATATTATTATTTGGATGGGTATAATAATGATGTGTAACTCATGTAAATAATAAATATAACATGTTAATGATTCTGTATATATGATATACCATCCATTTATATATTATTTTAATATCAAAAGAATGATATTGTCGCTCGTGCGTACGTACGGACTACCGTCTCCACGAACGCGATGAGATTCATTCTCCATCGTATCCATTCAAGTATAATTATCATTTGATGATTTAAAAATGATGTTTAAGGACTTGATATCATTCTGGATATGAATAAGATACAACAAACATGGCTTATGTAACAAAACATATAAAAGAAAATGAGTAATTTAACACCCGAAACGACTATAATTCTAAGATATTATTAACAAATCAATGTTAAAAGATCATATATGATATCATATTAATATATATGATTCTTGCATAATTTAATAACAATTATTTCACCATTATACAGGAGGTTAAACTACCCCAACCAAGGAAAAGTACAAGGTAAGGGTTATTTCACAATCTCTTCATTATCCGAGGTTGTTTATATGTAATAATCTACTGGGATCTCTTTATCATCCACATCCATGTTTCTTAAAAATGTATTTGAAAACATTTTTACTATTTACTAGAATATGAGTTAAAGTCATTTATACCCTTTTTCACTTTTATAAGTGGTTTATAAAGGAATCTTTCCGTCGTTTTCAAAACAAGGTCCCTTTTAACCTTTTCGACAGAATTAAGGTAAAAATGTTTTTTTAACTTATACGGCGGGTGCGGCTATTTTCCGCCGTTATAAAATCTTCAAAGCTTCTCTTACAAGCTTATAAGATTATTTTCAAAGAAAATGTTTTATTTTATATGGATCTTAAATGATTTCAAAATAAAAGGAGATATTTCTTCAAAAAGAATTTTTATTTCATCTATGTCAACATCCTTTGATGGATTTTAAGATTATTTGGAGTTGATTTATTATGATACAAAACTTCTATATTGTATTGAAAGTTTTGTGATATGTTTGACTGTAGATGTGCTATTTTTATACCATTCATATTTTATGGTGAAAGTATTGACATTTCGTATGCTAGTTTTAATACGAATGTTTATGTTATGTTTAAACCTTTTCATATAGGAATGCATTGGACTTAATATGTGACGGGTGGATCCCACTATAGCTCCTCGATGCATCGGTAGGTCTCATGAGACAAACTAGTGTCTTGGCATAAGGCCTTGAAAAAATCTTATTTGTAGTCTTGGCACGAGGCCTTGGCTATGTGGTTATGATAGTCTGGAATTATGCATTCCATCATTATGAAAGTGGTTATTGATTTTGCATGTGATTATTCGATTAGTAGAATAACCATGTGAATAAGTAAATGGAATTATTTAATTTTATTTATGCCATACTATGTTAAATGTTCAAGTTTAAAAGGCTTTTGGTTTAGTTATACATTTCCTTAAATATTTATTCTTATTTATGAAAGTTTCCGCTATATTGTTATCCTTACTGGGAATTTGAGCTCACCCCTTTTCTATATTTTATTTTTCCCAGGAAGTGAAGAAGTAAATTATGAATGACCTGCAGGGATATTATGTGGGGATATGAGTGTGGTTTATGGAGACAATATGTTGTTATAGTAGTTTTTCATTTTATGATGTAATGTAAGACTTATGAATATATCTAGTGTTTCCAAGGCTACTAAACCAATCGGTCTTTCGAGATTTGATCTTTCTTGTGATCATGCCAATGTTATGTAATAATGCACCAACTCTGGGTAACTGGGGTCGGGGCGTTACAGTTGGTATCAGAGGAATTTTAGTACAAACCTTGGAAGCTAGATTTAGATAAACTCTGATTAGAGCACGTAGACCTAAGATGAACTTTGAGGATTAGTGTAGAAGAACTTCCTAGAATTTTGGTATTGTAGAGATTTTGTGAGTTTTCCAAGCAATACATCCCTGTCTGGATACGAGCAGGTAGAGGCGGCTCTAGCACAGATGTACCTAGGGGTAAAACCCAAAAACACCGCTTTGAGCTAGACTCGAACGAGAACTGGTGCACGACAACGGGCCTTACTGCACTCTTGGTTACGACACTCCTGGGGGATATGCTTAGGATAATTCTCATTTTCTTTACAAACCATTATGAAGGGTTTATGAGTATATACATCCTCAAAGGAGACATTTTTATGATTATGGATTATATCCATAAATAGTTCAATTTATGTTAAGTGTTTTATAAGTATGGGATTTTGTATTTTGATTCATAAACTGATCTAGTGTATGCCATTGTTTAGAAATGGTGCCCAGTAGAAGGAATGAGAACTCCAGAAATGCACATGATCCAAAGAGAAGGAAGGATCATATCTTTCATGGTCTTAAGATAGAATTTATAAGAGAAATAGTCTCCCATGTATTATCATCATATGAAGAAATAATATCATGTGTTGATAAGATAAGTAAAGAGTTTACTGAGTCCTATGGCTTTGAAGGGAAGCAAGAGAAGAAAAGGATGGAAGAGAGAAAGATGGATAAAGGGAAGAGGGAAAAGAAGAATTTTCCCATATGTGGTAACTGTGGGAAGAAACACCCTGGAACTTGTCTGAAAGGAATGGGAGTTTGTTATAAGTGTGGTGGAAAAGGGCACAAAGTACATGACTGCAAGGGTAAGAAAATGGTTTCAAATGTACAATGCTTCATTTTCAAGGAGTTTGGACACTATGCGAACCTATGTCCCAGTCATCAGAATATGCCGCAAATGATGTTATTGGATAATAATCAAGTTATGATACTACCACAGATGAAGAGGAATGATTAGAGTTCTTATGTTGATTATGTCAATTGAGTGTTGTACCAACAATGTACTTGTTATAATAATTATAGAGTATATAAGGATTGTACTGCAGTACTATTTCATTAAGGACTTGAGATTGTGTGGAATAAAGAAAAGTGACTCAATAGCAGGTTAAATTTTTGGAAAATATATGGTTGAGAGAATGATAAACCATAATATGGTTTTGATACCGAGGTAGTGATTTTAGAATAATACATGATTGATTTGGATAAATTATATTGGATATTCTTGACTACCTTGGAACTGATTAATGATTTGTATATTCCATCATTTTTGGGGTTTAAAACATTTTTGGATTAATGAAGTATATCCAGCATTCTATATGGAATAAGGGAGCATGAATGTAATCAATAAAGAATATGGTAATACATGATGAAGGTATTCATATGCTATTACGGGGTAAAAAGGATCTATATTATGTTTACCTTCCTTATAAATGTTGGACTGTGAGTTTGAACAGAAGTATTTTGGATAGTTCTAGTTTGGATTATTTTGGATTGCCATAAAAGGACAACCCGGAGGTCGGGCGGCAACCCGTCGCGTCCGGCAAGGCTGCGAGACTTGAACCCGCAACCGAAGGGCGACAAGGGTGTATCACCTACCACTGGCCCACGAGATGTCCTGGATTAAATAATGTAGTTTTTATTAAAAGATCCTGTAGATGAATTATAAATTTGTTTATTTTGGAACCCTATACGAATAGTGTAAATAGAATTTTTTACATTCTATTATCTTTTAGAGTGAAAGATAAGTTTGTGGTAGAAATTTATTAATGGATAAAACTCTAATTATAAAGTAAGTATATCTCCTTATGATCTTAGCCAATCTCATAAATAAATTCCTCAACATTAAGAAAAGGAACTTAGAACAAAAATGTTGTCCTAGATGGTACCTTAAATCATCACTAATTTATGGCTATGGGATTGTTGGCCTTTTCATAGCCATGTTCTCTACCACTCTCCATCAGATAATTGATGGTTAGATTTCTCTTCCATATCCATATTTTCCTACATGGAACCCTAGTATGTGTTATTTTCGGTAATCTTCATACTTTCCACTCTTTATTTTAAATAGAGGCCTCATTAATTCATTTTTCGATGTGGGATTTCAACTGATATATTTTGAAACGTCAAAAATGTGTTATCCTAATACCCTATGTTTTGTTGAACCGATGGTATTTCAAATCATCATAGATTAATGAATTTAAGGACCTCAATTTTATACTTGTTTGTGATTGATGACCTCAATCACTACCTATAAATATTTACGTTTTTCCTCCAATTATATGTCTCTAATTGCCACCAATGTTCTCCTAATCGAGATCATAATTTGGTGGTGACCCTTTCATTTCTCTTTTCCTCATATTAAGACTAAATTTTAGTAACCCAATTTCCGATGTGGGTTTTCCCACAAATATATTTTCTATTTTCAACCTTTTATTTTCGAAGAACAATTTCAAATTGCGAGGACGCAATTTATTGAAGGAGGGGAGAATGTAACACCCCAAGATTTCATAGTGTGTTATTTCTTCAAAATAATTCAATAACTTGCACTACACGCAACACCGAGTTCAATCACACCATGACTTACAAAAAAAAAGCCATTAAAAAGAGGTTATTAATAGTATTATCTAAATTTTAAACTTTATAATCCTTATAATTTTAGAATCCATATTATGAGTTTCTTAGATATAATGCAAGAACAAATTCATTTTCAGTATTGCACTTTTATCAACTTTTAATAGTGAACCCTTTTTAAATACAATATTTTAAACTTTTTGACTAAATGGGGACATCAAAAATCTAAAATGAAACATCCCAAGCTTCCACGGTACGCTTTCTTTGAATAATACAGTAGCGTGTGTTGTATGCAACCTTGAGTTTTAACACACACCACAACCAATCAAACTAGCCGTTATGAATAGTAATACCTACTTTTCGAAATTATATATATTTTATATTTTAAAATGGACTTCATTTCTAGATTCGGGATATCGAATTTAGCCTAAGGTGAAATTTTGGTACTTTTCGGATAACTTTCATATTTTGATGAATAGTGAAAATTACTAAATTTTAATTAAAAACAACTTTTTTAATCAAAATACTTAATAGTGATAAATTATGAATTTGAGTGGTTTTAAAGTATATTTAGAATATATTTTTACCATTTAATATAATTTTGGTCATTGGACATAATTTTACAATTAAACCGAACATAAACAAGTGTCAATCTTTTGATAGTTATTATCTCTTAAAAACACGCTTTTTGTTTTGACAGCGAGAATTAATTTTAAATTAATTTCTGCCACTTCTGTGTTTTGAATTTCGGAAAATGGATTCCATCTTTGGAATCAGGATGTTCAAATTGTGTAAATAGGTAACTTTTATTTTTAGACATTTTGAATAATTACTGCGGTAAATATTTTATTTACCATGGTTAAGGGTAAATCCGGTAAATAAGGGTTAAAAATAATATTATAATAATACTAAATTACCCTAAAATGTGTCTTAATCATATTGGTTGATACATGGTCGACCATGGACATCTTTGGGTCGATTTTGGGACCCCATGGATCCACTTGTAAGTGATAATGACACTTTATTTTAATTAAGTTAAAATGAATACAAAAATGACACAAGCATATATCTTTTACAAAAAAAATTGTTACATAGGGTTATATATGTTGGATTTTAGATTATAAATATTCATTAGAAAGATAAAACGATTTCATACATAATGATATTTTATTTATAATTTTTACACATTAAATAATTTATTTTATTTATGACACAATGATGATGCAGTAATTACTATAATAGTGAAAAATTAAAATAATTGATATTATAAATACCCAAATAAATATAATATGAAACTTTTAATGAATTAAACTAATTTTCTAGGATACTATGATATATTAGTATTGATTTAATTGACTTTTTTTGAAATAATCAATCTGTTACGAGTTTCACAAAAATCAACTATTGAATAGTGTCAAAATTGACATAAAAGAGTTCTTAAAACAAATATTATATTATTAATTGATATTAAATTCCTAAAAATCTAAGGTTCGGACAAGAAACATATATCATGATAGTTTCATCATTAATGGACCACTTGGGGGTCTCTTGGATGTATGTAGTAAGTTTATTAACCATATTATATAAAAATACAAAGAGACATTGTAAAAGTGAAACTAATTAACTTAGAGTTAATACTTAAAGATAAGGTTAATATAAGTACCCAAACCTGTCTAAATTATATTGGTTGAGTTTTTTTCGACCCATCCCCACCTTAACCTTTGAATAATCAACTTTTTATCCATTAGAAACCGAATATGAATTTATTATAAATTAATATTTCTAGCTTTTCCAAAGGTGCCCCTCCCCCCTCTTATAAAAGGGCACTCCTCCTTCTCATTTATTCACACCTTAAAAGCCTTTTGGTTCGGCCAAACTCTGCCCAAATACTCTCCCAACTTCCCTAACTACAACCTAGGGGCCTTAGTTTGATCCTAAAGCCAAACTAAGGATCCCTTTTGATCAAATCAAAAGGAAGAACCCGAAGAAGAGGTAATGTTTTCACCACCCCTTTTCAAGTTCCTTTCTTCTTCCACTTCTTCTTTCTTT
The DNA here is from genome assembly GCA_963277665.1 of Viscum album. Taxonomy (NCBI): domain Eukaryota; kingdom Viridiplantae; phylum Streptophyta; class Magnoliopsida; order Santalales; family Viscaceae; genus Viscum; species Viscum album. The sequence goes on along the minus strand of OY728166.1, from coordinate 1,358,588,285 downwards.
GTTCTTACCATTCTAAAATAATAACTCCAGTATCTCAAATATACTGTGATGTTATTATAAATATGGTACAACCATATTCAGTATTATATCCACCCTTTGAATAACATGTCACCATACGTGCGTACGTACGGCTTACCGTCTCCACGTCGTGGTGTAATTGTTATTCAATATATTATTATTTGGATGGGTATAATAATGATGTGTAACTCATGTAAATAATAAATATAACATGTTAATGATTCTGTATATATGATATACCATCCATTTATATATTATTTTAATATCAAAAGAATGATATTGTCGCTCGTGCGTACGTACGGACTACCGTCTCCACGAACGCGATGAGATTCATTCTCCATCGTATCCATTCATGTATAATTATCATTTGATGATTTAAAAATGATGTTTAAGGACTTGATATCATTCTGGATATGAATAACATACAACAAACATGGCTTATGTAACAAAACATATAAAATAAAATGAGTAAGTTAACACCCGAAACGACGATAATTCTAAGATATTATTAACAAATCAATGTTAAAAGATCATATATGATATCATATTAATATATATGATTATTGTATAATTTAATAACAATTATTTCACCATTATACAGGAGGTTAACCTACCCCAACCAAGGTAAAGTACAAGGTAAGGTTTATTTCACAATCTCTTCATTATCCGAGGTTGTTTATATTTAATAATATACTGGGATCTCTTTATCATCCACATCCATGTTTCTTAAAAATGTATTTCAAAACATTTTTACTATTTACTAGAATATGAGTTAAAGTCATTTATACCCTTTTTGACTTTTATAAGTGGTTTATAAAGGAATCTTTCCGTCGTTTTCAAAACAAGGTCCCTTTTAACCTTTTCGACAGAATTAAGGTAAGAATGTTTTTTTTAACTTATACGGTGGGTGCGGCTATTTTCCGCCGTTATAAAATCTTCAAAGCTTCCCTTACAAGATTATAAGATTATTTTCAAAGAAAATGTTTTATTTTATATGGATCTTAAAATATTTCAAAATAAAAGGAGATATTTCTTTAAAAAGAATATTGATTTCATCTATGTCAACATCCTTTGATGGATTTTAAGATTATTTGAAGTTGATTTATTATGATACAAAACTTCTATATTGTATTGAAGGTTTTGTGATATGTTTGACTGTGGATGTGCTATTTTTATACCATTCATAGTTTATGGTGAAAGTATTGACATTTCGTATGCTAGTTTTAATACGAATGTTTATGTTATGTTTAAAACTTTTCATATGGGAATGCATTGGACTTAATATGTGACGGGTGGAGCCCGCTATAGCTCCTAGATTCATCGGTAGGTCTCATGAGACAAAATAGTGTCTTGGCACAAGGCCTTGACAAAATCTTATTTGTAGTCTTGGCACGAGGCCTTGGCTATGTGGTTATGATAGTCTGGCATTATGCATTCCATCATTATGAAAGTGGTTATTGATTTTGCATGTGATTATTCGATTAGTAGAATAACCATGTGAATAAGTAAATGGCATTATTTCATTTTATTTATTCCATACTATGTTAAATGTTCAAGTTTAAAAGGCTTTTGTTTTAGTTATACATTGCCTTAAATGTTTATTCTTATTTATGAAAGTTTCCACTATATTGTTATCCTTACTGGGCATTTGAGCTCACCCCTTTTCTATGTTTTATTTTTCCCAGGATGTGAAGAAGTAAATTATGAATGACCTGCAGGGATATTATGTGGGGATATGAGTGTGGTTTATGGAGACAATATGTTGTTGTAGTAGTTTTTCATTTTATGATGTAATGTAAGACTTATGAATATATCTAGTGTTTCCAAGGCTACTAAACCAATCGGTCTTTCGAGATTTGATCTTTCTTGTGATCATGCCAATGTTATGTAATAATGCACTGACTCTGGGTAACTGGGGTCGGGGCGTTACATTCTTTGAGTCATAAGACTCAAAAATAGATAGTTTATGAATCAAGTTTAGAGTAAAAGATGTTGGTTTCATTTGCTAAGATGCATACTGAGGTGTAGGATGACCAAGGAAATATGACCCTTGCATCGTTGGTTGTTGATTCAATAATTATGAACTAGATTAAGGAAGAAAAACATGAGGATTTATAATTTTTGGCTTTAATGGAAAGTCTTAACTGTGGGGAGTCACCTTCTGGTAATTCTGTTGATAATGATGGGATCACTTCTGTTCATGGTCGTGTTGTACTGCTAATGTGTATGTGATAAGATTTGATTAATGAGTTTTATGCATCTAAGTGGGGAGAAAATCATGGTTAGAACAAAATGTATCATGATATTCATAGAGAGTATTGGTGTCCAGGAATGAAGAAAGAGGTTCCACGTTTCATGGTATGATGCTTTACCTTTTTGCTGGTAAAGGCTAAACATTAGTGACCTGGTGGTTTGTTGCGGCCATTTCCCATTACAAAATAGAAATTGGATGATGTAATGATGTATTTCATGGTGGGTATTTCAATTATTCCTTAGAAAAGTGATATAATCTAGTAGTCATTGATTAGTTGACTATAGTGTCCCACTTCTGGCTAATTTGAGAGACCTTCACTGTGGATTAGTTGGGTGAGTTGTATGTTTGAGAGGTATTGTAGTTGTGCGGGGTACCATATACTCTAGTTTTTTATTATGATATACATTTCACTTTGTTCTTCTATAAAGGATTACGTAGGGAATTTGGTACCCAAGTGTCTTTGAGTATGGATTTTTCCCTCGAATATGGATAGAAAATTAGAGAGTATTATTCATCTTCTAGAGGACATGATGAGGGCTTGTGTCTGGAATTTTGGTGGATCATGGGAAAATCACTTACCGCCTTTTGATTTTTCCTACAACAATATTTAGAAAATTATGGTTCATATTGCATCATTTTAGGTTCTATATGGTAGATTGTGTAGATCTATGATGCGTTGGATGGTATCTGGGGAATCATAATTTTTGGGACTGAGCCCCATATAAGAGACATCATAACAAGTTTAGCTGATTCAGAAACATATTTAAATAGGTCAAAGTAGGCAGAATTTGCATAAGGATTTATGTTATAGACCTATTGAGTTTTTTGTGGTGATTGTGTGTTTCTTCAGTAGTTGGAATGGTTGGGTCACCATTGTATTTGAAATTAGGGTAAGTTGGAACCCAAGTACGTAGGGCCATTTAAGATTATGGAGAGCCTTAAACCAGTGGAGTACTAATTATCTATTCAATTCTAGTATAGTAATATGAATGTTATTTTTCTTGTGTCACAACTTCAAAGGTATCACCCTGAACCATCTCAAGTGATTGATGTTGAAAATGTTGAGCTTGAGGTTGATGCATCCTTTGAGGAGAATCTGATTTGTATTGTGGATTGTAGTGAGAAATTATTACGAGAAAGGACTATTTATTTAGTCCAAGTTCGGTGGAAGATTGGTAATGTTCAGGAAAAACTTGGGAGAGATAGTCAGATACATGGGATTAGTGCCCTAATATTTGTACCTTGGAAGCTCAGTGATGCTTGGGAAGCTTCTTGAGGAAGGGTTGTTATAAGGTTTGGAGGTTGTAAGGTCACTAACATTGTGATGGTACATACATGATTAAATTTTGGTTTGAATCCCTTAAATCTGGATAATTAAATATTTTATAGGAATATGAGGAATATTGGGGGTGTTATAGGGGTTCAGGACATGAAAGAAATGGAAAATAGGTCATCCTTGGCATATTGCACAACATGCGCCCGGTTAGAGGAAACTGTGTGCGGGGGTAATGCAAACCATGTGACCATGGATAGAGGCATTTTTCATGGTTTCCACAAAATTTTTCAAACTGTACATGCCTCCCCAAGTAATAGTGAGACTTATCCCCTCTTGTATAAAGTCATACATAGGGTTTGGAAAACTATGCGCCCAATTAAAAAGTGAGAATTTGTCATTTGACCCCCTCAAGATTTTAAGTTTCTCAACCAAATTTCTTCCCTATTTCCTATGTAGAAACCCTATTGAGGAACCTATGCTCCAAAATCCTTCTAAGGGTTTATCTCATTTGCTTCTAGATAGTTTGGAGTTTCGTAGGGTTCTAATCGAAGCTCTGAGTAGATCTGGTGCTCCTATTGCTTATCTCTCCTGGATTAGGAATTTCGGTTTCATTATTCTTCTTTCAAATCCCTAAAACCATATTTTTCTTTTGGTTCATATGTTGGGGCTTCATAGGGTGTCTGAATCTAGATCTATATCTATGTTTATGGGTGCATTTATCTTAGAATATGATTTAGGTGGTCTATAAGTTATCCCATGATCTTATTATATATTTGTGAATGTGTGGTTGTGATATTTCTTCCCTCTTGATCTGTATTTAATTCCTTTAGTATGATATGGTAAAATGATCAGATAAATGATGAATTCGACCTATCATGATCCTCATGAGATGCATTGAGGGTGATTCGACTAATTTAGGGCCACCCATGGGGTGTACCAACATACTTGAACATGTAAAATGGTAAGGTAGGATATATAATTGACTTGTGATAAAGTAGATCACATGTTTATCATCTTGAGATGTTAGTTGAGTTGAAAAACTAATATCTATGGTGGTTTCAAGACTTTTATAATGGCATAATGGATTATTTGGCTTAATTTTAATGGGTTGGGTGAAAATAAGTGATTATGGTAAAAGACTTATTAATTGTATTTGAATTGAATAAGTTGGATAATTCATGTAGAATGAAAAACATGTTAAATAGTTAAATGATTGTGAATTGATTAATGTGTTAAATGGGTTAACATATGTGAAATTGATGAATGCATTAAATGGGCCAAATTATTTGAATCCTTGATTATGTGCTAATGGGTTATGACATGGGAAATGGAAATGGGTGGATTTTTCTATAAAATGTAATTAGTAAATGTTATAATGGGTTATTTTTTATGTTAAATATCATGGTTAATGATTATGAGATGAAAATGGTATGTGTATTTTTTTTTTATAAGGTTTGTTATATGGTATATGTGGTAAATGAATAATGAATCATGTGCACATAGCTTGGTATTTTGAGGGTATTGTACTTGAGGATATATGACCAAGGGTTGGGTTAAATTGAGGCTCTAAACCCCACCACATAATGCATGTGTTTTTAAGGGGATTGAGGCTCTATACCTCTTGCTGTTGTATTTTATGAGACTACCTGGACTGAGGCTCCAAGGTAAATGTGATTTACTATTAATTAAATGTTTATCCCTAGTGACATAGGGAACATGACTTATTCCCTTATGAATAGTAATTGATCATCTTAGGTTGAAGTGTAAATAATGTAAATTCCTAACCCATGAAAATAATGATGGAAATATATGAAATGATGAAAATGAATCTAATAATGAAATGTTAAAAGTGAATATTGTTAACTAATGGAACCTTATTTTTCTTTTGTTATCTTTCCTTTTATTCGGTACTTGCATGTACTATATGTTTAGAGTGGATATTTTATAGACATTTTCAGTGGTGGACAACTGAGTTATACTCACACCCTACTCGAGTCACCATTGGGTACCCAAGTAGAATTCATGATTGCAGGTTTGGAAAAGGGAAAAGGCCCTATTATAGGGAGTTGAGTTGGGCTTGGGATATGCATGGATGAGGATATAGACTTGGATTCAAGACCCATTTTGGGGGATTCAACTATTTGTCCCTATTTTAGGTTTTATTCACTTTTGTAACTATTATCATTGACATGACATATTTATTGTTTGGTTATGTTTTATACCTAGTTTGGGGAAAGGTTGGTAATGAATGTTTCTAGTTTATTTCTTAATGTTTCTTTAAATTCATATGTTATAGTATATGTATTAATTTGGTAAATATGGTATAATATCCCCAAATGATCTATCAAACCATCATTGATTGTTGGAAATCTCTAACATATGAGGAGGCATGCTTGAGGTCATGTTGCGACACGACTCAGGGCAGTAGTTAGTGGATTCCGAGTCAGTGATGTCACAATTCTTGAAATCACACACCTAGAGAAGGGTTAATAAAACATAATATTGATAATATATAATATAAATACAAATTTTATATAGAATAACACATATTTAGGTTTCTATTTAAAAGAACATTGGTGGTAAGTGAAGATTTATACATGGAAGGATATCATAATTCCAAAATAATGATGGAGAGTGACATAGATCATTGATCATAAGAAAGTAAATTATCTTGTGAAAATAAACAACATAAAAACATAAACCAAATATATGTGTAAAAGGTCATTTATATCATCAAAAATGATAATAATTGGATAAAAGTTTATTTCATGATCTATTTTACTACTCTGAATGGCCCGAAGGCCTTTTTTTATTTTTTTATAGATAATACCCCTTTTAAGGGTTGAAGGGGAACCCGTACATGACCCATGGGCCCAAGGTACAAGGCCAGACCTGACCCTTAATACATGACCTGAAGGCCCAGAGGCATACCATGCCCATAACATGACTCATAGGCCCTTCCCACTAGAACTTCCCCTCCCCATCTTCTGCATCATTTATAACCTTTAGATACCCACCTATATTGTTGATCGGCTAGAATTTCCCAATACAAGGCTGCACGGTGCCTGGTCTAAATGGTGGTTTATATACCCTCTCATTCTTCCAATCTGGTTATCTTTACTTCTCGTCAATGCTACTGGTGCTCGGATCCTCTTCTGGGGCCTACTCTGTGTGAACTGGGCTACTTCATGGTCTTAAATGGCCCGAAGGCCCTGTGGCTCGAAGGCCTCTGATGGGCTGAAGGCCCTTGAGACCTGTAGGCCTAAACGGGTGGCCTGAAATCCCAAATTGGGTGAATAGTTTCATATGCTATAGTACCAAACAGTGCTTCTACAGTTCTGCTATAGTACCCAAAAATTCGCCTCAACCCAGTTTTTGAACCTGCGTCTCTTGGATGCCAAGTAGGATCCCTTACCACTCGGGTACAGGCTCATTGTCTATTTTACTAAAGTTTATGAATTTTCATGAGAAGATATACTTACTTGATTCCATTCCATTTCATAATCACAATATCATCCTTTAATTTTTAATTGATAAATTTCTGCTTCATCTTTTAATCTAGGAAATGAATATGAATTTATTTTTCTTGAATCACAAATAGATTATAATATTCATAAAAGAATTATAATTCATTCCTTAAATCTCTATTTAACATTATAACAAAATGGTTACTATAGGTTATCCAATTTACATAAATCATCATACGGTGATGTAATCAATTATTCTCTAAAACCACTTCCAAAGTTTAATTTTAAAAATTAGATGAATGGTTAACCTTTTGAAACTTCCAAATAATTAAGTTCCAAAACATTAGAATTAATTTTACTAAACTTCCAAAATTAACTTATCCTTAACCCCTAAAATAGCATGGAGTAGTTCTTAATCGTCTCAAAATAAACATGTGAACACCTTCATCATGTATTATATTCAAAATTGGTAATAAATAGAATTACCATAAAAACTTATTTAAAACATTCATGCTTTATTATCCCTTCAGTAAAAAATATTTTATTGGATATATTCCTTAAATCCAAAAATAATGTTAACTCCATCAATGATAACATAAACCACTTTGTAAAAAACATTAATCTGTTCCAAGGTAGTTATTAATATCAAATTTACTTTATACATATCAACCATCTCTTTATCCTAAAATAATTATATCAACATCAAGAACATATTAAGGGTTATATTTCTTCAATCATGTGTTTTCCAAGAATTTAAACTTGATAATGAATCATTTTTCTTGGTCATCAGTACCACTCAATATATATTTTCAAATCCATAAAGAAAAATTACAATAGAATAATACTAATAAATTAAATATTTATTATAACTAGGATATCATTGATAAAATACTCAAATGAAATAATTCTTGAATTTAAACAAAATAAAATTAATTGTTCCACTTCGTCTGTATCAATATCATAAGCTTGACCTTGATCCCTTAGATTTATCTAAGGTATATTCCTTTGATGCTTGAGGGATCTGTTTACATAGTTCCCTGTCCCATTTCAATAAACAAATGATTATTGGAAACCTTTTTTGAAAATTCAATCGTGGGTTTATTTACCTTTCACTACACATTTTTAGAAAACTCCCTACCCATTTATAAAAGTATCAGGGTGTTTCTTTCCAAAATTATCACAGATAAGAAATCCTTATTTCCCTTTTAAATTTATCTATATTTTTATCTACCATACTCTTATTTTCTATATTTCCCTTAAAATCCATTAAACATAGATAATTCCTTCTCCATCTTATTTCCACATGATATTATGTCCTCATATGATGATAATATTTGGGAGACTACTTACCTTCAAACGATTATCTTAAGACCATCAACGAAATGATCATTCTTACTCTTTAGATTATGTTCATTGATGAGGTTCTCATTCCTTCTTCTGGGAGCCATTTCTAAATGATTAAATATATTATTTTAGATCATATCATTATGAAACATAATGTATAATCACAAAAAAATTTAAACAATTTACTTAAATTGAAAACATTATGCACAACTAATCTAATAATCTTAAACATGGTTTATTTTGGGATATATGTATTTTCAAATCCTTCATACTGGATTGTAAATATAATGTAAATTATCATAATCATATCCCCTGAGACTGTTAAACTATTTGCAAAATATGGTTCGTTGTCATACACTAAGTGATTATCCAGTCAAGCCCAATGCACCTTTTTCATATTTATTATCTACAGGTATATCTGTTATATAACCATGTCTACTTGTAGTATCCATACATGGATATATTTTCTAGGAAAACCACAAAATCTATTCCTTGAAAAACTATTGTATGTTCTTCTATACTTATCCTCAAATTATATATTATGGTTATGTTCCTTAAAATATATTTTCCTAAATCTAATTCCCACAGTTTCCACTAAACGCTCTCTGATACAAACTGTAGCTCTCTGACCCCAGTAGTCCTGAGCTGGTGTCTTTTTTTACATTGGCATAAGATAAATGAAATATCATCCCAAATTTCTGATTAGTTTATTTATATTGGTAAACTAGATACATAATTTAGGTTCTTTTTAAAATTTAAAATATAAATTAGACAAATTATTTTCATTGAGATCACTATTTTCCCCTTATCATATCCCTATATATAAATTACAAAAAACATCCTAGTATATTGGGGTGAAATAAAACATAATAAAGTGTCAGATCATATGCTCATTAAGGGTAATCATACAATGGAATCTATGAATAAATAATGCATAATTAATATGGAATGTTAAATAACAAAAATACATTCCATTTAATCTATAAATTGAGGATATTATGGCAGGAATAAATGATTGTATAATAATTCTAAATAAATAATCACTTGATCCAAGAACATAACTATGAATATTTGAACTAATTGAATAATTACATGTAATATCAATAATTGAATTCATAATGGTGGAATGCATAATTTCGGACATCTAAAACATATCATCAATACCTTGTTACAAAACATCTAATACTATCAAGTAATTATTCCTAGGCATCTATATAAATGGGTAATACCTCAGCCAAACCCCAATATAGTTTGTATCATGAGACCTAGTGATGCATCGAGGAGATATAATAGGGTCACCCATCAATTACATAGTCTAATGATTTCCTACTATGAATGGGGTGAAATAGAATCAACATAAACATTTATATTGAAAAACTAACATATGAAATGTTAATACTTACCCAAATAAATTAAAGTCAATATAAACTATCCATATTAAAATGGAGAATGGTAATAAAATGATATAACCCTAGTAAAGATTATCATAAACCATCCAGTGAAATAATATGAATGGTATCAATGCAAAATATCCTTAGTGTATCATAAGTATAATAAAGGGCTGATGTTGTTGATGAATAAATATACCATAAAAGATCATTAAAAAAATTAAGGAAAATAACCCTTGCATTTAGAAAACCATATTTTAAAAAATCACAATTTTTTTCTAAAATACTTCTCATTGAATATAATTGTGAAATATTTTAAAATATGTTTTGAAAAATTGAGTGGTCATGATGGTGGAAAATTATATTCTAGTTGTACACAAGTATACTAAATATTCCATTTATATTTTTGATAAATGAAAAATGAGAAATGTTTTGAAAATGACATGAATATTCCATTAACATAATTTAAAAAAATCAAAACAGGTAAAAATTTCTTCAATATATTATTTTGAAAATTTTAAAATCAATTTTTTAAAACATTTTTCAAAACATGGGTTTTGATGAAAACAGATTTCTAACCAAGGAAAGAAATAAATTCATATTCCCTTAAAAATATTTTTCTAATAAATTAAGCAACCAAAGAGTGAGAAAATTGTTACTATTTATTGAAAAAGTTTATGAATAACTAGAGCAAAATAAAATAAATTTTATTTTAATAAATATATATAAAATAATTTCACTAAGGGATATTTACAAAAAAACCATCCCGAATAAGGATGAGATTGTGAAATAAACTATTACCACTTTGGTAACATTTGTATCATAATCCCCATACAAGAAATGACATTAAATGAAACATTAAATACCATGATTATAAGTGAATTCATGATATAACATATTACAATGGTTGTATATACACCACCTAAAATATATAAGTTGTCAATATGGTGTATGTCTCATAGAAGTAAATGTGATACAAGAAACCCTTACCTTGAGTCTGGCTCATCACATACGTTCTTTATCTTCCTGAATACTAAAAAAATGTAAATTATTTACATGATTGAGAAAAAATTTCAAGTATATTATTCATTTTATTTCAATTATTACCATTTCATATATGACTACTTAATCAATTAGGTTTACATCGTATGTTTTGGTGATATTTGGTATATGTGTCAAAAATGAATTTGGTAGGTTGACTATGGTCAAAGTGGTTTTTATTTCAAAATATCTATAATAATAATCATGAAATAATTATCATATTTTTACATCAATTATAATTTTAAAACAAATATGTAAATATTGTTATGAAAAAACTACGTTACAATCCTCAAGAAGGTAGGTTATACGTATGCATGAGTAACATTTCAATTTTACAATGTTCATTATAGAAAGAAGGTAAGTAGTATTATAAAATTATATAATGATAATAATATAATTTATTAAATATTATTTCATTAAATATAATTATATATATAATCCATATATTGTGGTGGGGAAAATAGAGTCACATCCCTTTGTGAAGGCGGTAGTCCATAAATACCCGGATGACATTGTCATTTTTCAGTGTAAGAAAGAAAATGATATATATTATATTATAAATTTAATAAATATGAAATTAAAATAATAATTATTTCATTTATATGAAATATATTTATTAAAATTATCCTTATTACCTTTTATGTAAATAGTAAGTCAAAAAAATCACATTACTTCGTGAGGTGGTTGACCGTCATACACAAGAACGATGTTAACATATCGCATACAAAATGAAATGTAAATAGGTGTATATGATATAATGAATAAAAAGGAATAATTATGTTATAAGTATCATATATATACTTTATATCAATCATCATACCCAATCATGATAGCAGGTAATGGAAAATTGAATGACATCAGTTCGCGAGGAGGTAGTCTGCGTACACATGAATGGTGATTTCTTAACACATTTGATGAATGTGGAGATGGTTTTAGTTCATGAAATTAACTTAAAAAATTATCCATGTAAGTAGTATATATATTTTATTATATCATAAAGGATTAATAATAATTTATGGAGGTGTAGGAAGAAATAAAATAAAAACACTCATTGAAAAACCTTACCTCTTCTTAAGTTATCCTTCTTAGTTTTTTACTAAACTTCTTCCTAGGATAGATTTAAACAAAAAATTAAGGCTTATTTTATAAGATTGTGGAATTTGTGAATTTATTTTTAGGGACTTTATATACCAAAATGGTATGAAGATATGAATAAGGGAGTAGTTGGGGTGGTCTTTTATAGGTGATGTGAGTGGCACACTTGTAACTTTTGAAAATAAAAAGGTGTAACCACGTTTTTAACATTCAACAAGGGTCAAAAATAGAGTATTATATAGAATTATAAATTATATGTTCTAAATATGTCCAAAAATAGATTTTATACAATTTTTTAGGTCTTTTAAAATGTTATATTTTTAGATTAACCCTCAGTAAACCCATTTTTCCCTTAACCACGGTAATTAATTTTTACTCTCTTTGTTATTCATTTTTGTAAAAAATTAATATAACCTTATTATGAAATATTAATTATCATGATTCCAAATATTTAATCAATTTTTCTCAATTCCATTCATATAATTTTCAAAAATAAATTTAAAATTAATCCTACAGACGTAATGAGAAACTGCGTTTCCAAAGAGAAAATGTTTAAAAGTTTATAAAGTTATTATATAAAAATTCAATATGAAATAAATTCTAATGAAATAAATTATATTAATAGATATATAATTTAACTGATTTTACTTTAAACCCATTTTAAAACATAATTTTACTTTATAACTAATTTTAACAAAAAGGAATGTTTCAATTAAAATTCAGTATTTTTTTACTATTAATCAAAAAATGAAACATTTTAGAAAAATCCAAAAAAGTCTCCAAAATATAATTTTTATATGATAACTTAAAAAATTAATTTTATAATTTTAAATAAATATTCTTTATGTGATAAAATTTAATTTTAAATTCTTTGAAGAGCGCACGGCTAATCCGCCTTTTAAAAAATACAGTTTTTCAAAAAAACATTGCATTATATTTCAAATCATTCCAATTTTTTATAATAAATAGATAATCATTGAATTTATTTTATACATGTGTAATAAATAAATTTTTCATAATTTAGTTATTATTATTCATACCCTCCAATTTAACGGCTTGGTTATAATGGTAATGTTTAAAAAATAATAATTTAATATAGTATCATGTTTCGTTTAAACCAAGTGTTTCATTCATTGCATGATATTTAAGAGATTTAATTTATTTAAAAATAAATATATCATAATTTCATAGGGTTTTATATTCCCTTCTACACTTTTCATTTCATGTCATCCATGTTATCGAATATGATGTTCATATTTTGAAATATAGTGGTGTTACATGAACCCTCTCCCACTATCTCTAAATATATGTTCTTACCAATTATAGAATTATGTTTTGTTTGGAATAATAAGATAATATACTTAGTAATTATATGATAATTAATGGATACACACTTATTTTTTATTTTTCATTTTTTCTAACTAAATTAATCATTTTACATACCGGATGCCTCAAATATTTGATGTTATATAAGATAAATTCTTAAACATATTATTTATAATATGATATCCATTTTTCAATGTATTCTTTATATATTTAGTGATTATGATTCTATTCCTGAAAAAAGTATTAACTAAATTTTGGAATTTTTTCAAGACATATTAGGCATCTCTTTAATAACTTTTTATTACCATTATGTTTTGAAATATAAATTAATGTGGTCTTAATGTTTTATTCACTCAACATATTAACCTAGGATGAATACAAGTTTTGATATAATCCAACATGTTATATTGAAGTAATCTATATCAATTACCATATCTATTCATTTCTCTCCTAATCATTCATAAAATATCATATATTAATATTTTGATTTATTTTAATATACCTCTTAGTTAAGCTTTTATAATAGTTCTTACAGTTTTTTTAAATCATCTATAGTATTATTGGGGAATACAAATACTTATAAAGGTTTATATATGAATTACAAGATATTTATTTCATTATTTTACCAATAATTTTTGTACATGTGATACTAGAACACTCTTATGGATATATAGTTGTTAGATAATTTAAATTTTTCTTAGCAAAGAATTATCATACCATGGTTAGGTATACTATGTCTTATATGTATATTCATCATTGATTGGATATTTAAAATAAATATGATTCATGAATTATATAAATATTAATTGTGTATGAAAATAAAATAGAATCATATATTCTATAATGAAGTAATGTCTTGTTCTATACAAATAGCCTCTAATATAAATGTAAATGTAATAATACCTTTCAATTTTTCAAATACAATATTTTTGGAAATAATGAAGGCATGAACTATATTACAATATCCATGAATAAACCTACATTATCTCCTTAGATAAAACATCTTGAATATGCTAATATTTATATACAAACATTCTTCAGGTTATTCAATTCAGATATGTAAAACATACAGAACATAAAACCCTTGAAGTATAATAGATAAATTATATTAAAGAATATCCCTAATGTAGAAACATATAGTTTATTTAATTTTAGTTTCTATTACAATTTCCTTTATTTACACATGTGAAGAAAATAGAATCATACAACTATGCTTACCTCTTGATTTTCATAAAATTGGAATATTGTTTTTAAGCAGACTTAGACTGTGTATCAATCATGGGGTTTTTCACTTTTCCCTTCCTTATAAATACAAAAGGATTTTTAGGCTTCATTTCAATGTCTATATATAGATGTTGGGTCAGGATATCTAGTTTAAACATATCTATTTTGTTTATATTAACAAATTTACATCAATTATAGAGATGTAATCCAGAATTGATGCATGTATGTGATCTATGCACAATTATTCAAGTATATTGATCCCATGAATCTTGATTCACATAATATAGATAATCATTTTGACTATATGATTATGGAATTTCACACACTCTCTATGTTTTCTCATATGGAGGACCATTTAAATAAAAAACCATTCATGTTTTTTCCACTACTAATAATGATCTTGGAGATGGATGAGAACAATTATTTCAAACATATCCTTGTATGATATTTTGATGTTACATAGACAATGAACATAACATCAAACATGAAACATATAATTCATGTTTTATTTTTTTATCATAAATATAGATCTCCTCTTCACTTACCTTTGTAGTAGGTTGGTCATAAATAAAGCATTTTGACACATAGAAGAACATTTACATTGTAAAGTAGCATAAAAACACTTATACGTACAGCAGGACATTTTGGCATGTAAGAACTTTACCCGAGTCAAGGATTAATCACATTTTCACCAATGATGATGAGAATTCCACTTTACTACAATAATATTAAAGATAAAATAAGTACATATTATAAATTATTAAAATATATGATAAAAAAATAATTTGTTTTTTAATTTTCTACCACTATTTTTCATGTTCCATAACCCTCAACGTTAGTCTTAAAATATATTATTGAATGGATATTATATTTTATAGGATCCAAATTCTCCTTCTCATAACCCAAACTTTGGCATGATATTTTATTCAGTGGAACTTTGGTAGTTGGTCTTGAAAACTTTGTTCTTCTTGATCATTTATTGGTTGAGTTAACTCTTAATTTTTAAAATCTTTATTTTCAATATCCATAACACTTACCTCAAAATTTTATTATAAATAAATTATACATTATACCCAACACGAATTTCGTTATGTTAACTAAATACCCATAAATGAACTCTTTGATAAATGTATATGTCCTCACATTTTCCATGAAATGTATTATTCTATAGTTATATTATTAATAATTATTTGTAATACTTAGTTTGGATAAATATTTAATTAAATAATTTTATTTATTAAGTATTAATTTTATTTTTTTCATTTTACATCACTTTGTAATACTATATAAATTTTACATAAGTTATAAACCATATGATGATAAAACATTTAAGTATAATTATTATTTTATTCTATCTGAGCATGTATGTGATAAACTAATTTATTTATTCTATATTGATAAGGTATCTATAAAATAAATAATCATTCATATACAAATAAAAAATAAAAAATGGGGCATGATCAAGATATTTTTCTACTAGTTTATAAATTGAGAAAAAAACCATTTACAGTTTGGAAATAAAATCATGAGGTAGGTTTGGCTTGGTTTGATGCATTTTTCCTCTGTCGGATATGTCACCTGGCTTGATTTTACATTAGGTTATTCTTAAAAAAATACACCCACTAGGGAGATATATTAATACATATTATTATACTCAATATCATATAAAATGTACTAGTTGAATAATTATATGGCTTTTATAAAAGACATCATAAGCATCTGGGTCTATAAATAATAAGTGGAGGGGATGACATTAAGACCACCATTTTAATCTAATAATAATAATTCAAAAAAAATCATATGAATAAATTAAAATAAATATAATCTATAAAAAAATCACTCATTATCATCATCACATTAGACGAATACACATTTAATAAACTAGCCTTCATTTTTATCTTTCTTACCTAAAATTAAACACGGTAAAATTAATTAATTAATTTTATTTAATAATTATTCTATTAATATTAATATCCATGAAATCATTCATTAAGTATCCCATCCATTTTAATTATAATCAACATATAGAAAATAATTTTATTTAAAATTGATAATATTCAAAATCATGAACCTCATGGCAACATAAAGAACATCCAACTTAACTATCTAACATGGTATATCATGTGTACTGAATTCTCATGTGGCATCCAAAATATATGACATATAAAAAATAATAAATGGTTTGTGCAATCAATAAATGAAACATAGAAAAAAAAGTATATTATTCGACCTATAATAGAATTTATGCACATGAAGTACACAGTTTGTGATGACATTTTGTACTTCCCAAATTAATAATGAAATTAATTAAACAATTAAAAAATATAAAACCTATCCTCTGGTGTTAAATTTCAATAAATGATGCACATAACCCTGTTTAAAAGGTTTAATGAAGTAAATAATTAATTTTAATTTTCTGTGAAACTAGTAGGATACTTGACATGTAGTATCAAACTACACATTGTGTATAGAACCTAGTATTTTATCTATAAGAAACACCAAGGGACTAGGAATAGCTATCAATCGGTAACATTTATGAGGTACATAACATGTACAATCTAGTTACACACTATGTAACATTCAAGTCTCATGGATTCCAGTCACACACAGTATTTATTAATACATGAAATGTATTTGACTATGTATTTTCTCATGTGAATGTGTGTGGACTAGATGACTTTAAATAATGATACTTGGAGGGTAGTCGAGAAACCTTATGCCACCAAAGCCTATTCAATAATTTTTGATTTAATAGAAATACAAGTGATTACTTCAAAATGTATCAAAATAATTTTAGCTTTGTCTTGGTGTGTTGAACATGGGTACTCAATCAGTACCATTAGGATACTAGTTGTCCAGTCAAATTTATATCCCACCATAATCTTTAGAAAAACTATATGGGTTTTTTTGAATGTTATTCAAATTTATTAAGTATGTTATTTTATATGAGTGGGAGTGAAGAAACATAAGTGGTATCAATGTTCATATTTAAAGTGTTATTTTCTCAAAATGAAAAAAATAATTATAATTGTGTATAACAATAAAAAATAATAAATAATTATAGATTTAACGATGATCAATTTGGTTCCTCTTGAAGGTTCTATATACATGGGATGTTTTCAGTTAGGTCATGGAAAAAATGGATTTGTTTCAGTTTTAACAAATAATCTATGAGGTACATGATTGTAACTATCATGAATAATGAATTAAATATATTGATGATTGATAAAGAATGTACAGAACAAGAATAGTGGATATTTTTCTTCTTAAATTTATAATCAATTTAAATTAAGAAATTCCTCAATCTTGGGATTATTTTTTAATTAATTATTTTTTCTTCTAAACAGCATTTTTTAGACCATTATTTTACTATAGATATCCAATAATTGAACCCCTCTAGTGGTGATCCCTACATAATCCATTGATTTAGAAGTGTAACTGATAGAATTTTATGTTCTAGCATGGAGGTAAAGATCATATTACATTAGTTCAATTGATCCTGATAGAATCCATCAAAGATGAAACAATTGATTCTTGATCTCTTGGCCAAGATAAGAGAAGTATAATGCAATACTGATCCCATTTCATGAGAACGTTAGTAATAATTTCCTCTCTAGGGTTGAGATATTTAATATAGGGGGTTATTATGCATAATAACATCTCGCCCTATAAAATGTTATAACTAAGTATTTATAGTGATAGGATGAAGAATAAATAATTTTACATTAGTCAGTAATTCTTTTCATAATCCATTGGAATCCCAATATCTAAATATCTATAATGGTATTTTTATTTTCTTAACATGTGATGATCACATGGATAAAATAAATATTATTATTTTAAATAAAATATTTAATATTTATTTAAATAAAATTTAATATGTTATTTCCACAAGACTCAATAACTTCGTCTGTGTTTTATCCTTGGAATTTACCAAACATCAAATAAAAAATATTATTTATCAAATATATATATAATATAAATTATTATTAATAAATAATTATATCATATATTTATAAGAAAATATATATTCATTTAATAGTAATCACTATTTATTTTCTTGTGAATAAATAAAGATATAAATAAATAGATATTATTCAATAGTCTTACAGAAAATAACTTATTTATTTAATATTCAAATCACATATAAATATTGTGACTGAATATTTATGATTGATAAATCCTAAATAAATTTTCTTCCATTTATAGGAGAGTAATATTTATTCCATTAATTAACATCATATAGAATTTAATTAAGATAAAAAAAATATCTAAAGGCATGACCTTTTAGACATCATCCTCTGCATAATTAGGTTGGTTTTCTTAAAGCCTAATATTATCATATAGAAACACATAATAGAACCCAAGAGGAAGAACTTAATGTCCCAACATTGAAATGAACAAGAAAACATTTACTATGTAATATAATAGAATTATCTATTTTCTCATCAAATAGTTTCCATACTCATGTCATCAATATATATGTTTAATATTCCATATTTTGACTAACTGAAATGAAATCATCAATATATAACATCCATGGATTTTAATGTGACATTTCTAATTTTGTCACATGGATGATATGTCAACTTATATAAAATGGAATTGTTAAAATCCCCACTCGAGTTGTGTACTAATAAGACATCACTTATGAAGCACCCAATGTACCTAACATCACTGGGAATATATGGGGTTATGGATTAGAGAAATTCATCTTTGTATTCATCACATGATATGAATTAATAATAATTATAGAGTTTATGGATTATTACACACATCAATAGACATGAACATCCAATAACGAGCATAAAATTTTGAATTCCTATAGGCGGGTTTGTCTACAAAATCACTATTATTGGATATTACAATGTGAAAACTTCTATATTTGAAATATTATCCTCTAATAAGTTCTCATATTAAGAATTTTTTTACTTTTTTTATATAAAATGATTATATACAATAATAATGAAATGATTATGAATATCATAATAATTTTTTTTTGTTCTCGTATAACAGGGAACTTCTTATGATCATTTCAATGTGACAGAAACTCTATGAAATTATATCATTAATGATACACTAATGATTAATAAATATGTGAAAATGTATTTATAAATGTTTAATTTTATGAATATACAAATAATCTGAAGTAAAATATATTTTTTTCTAGGGAACCAAGTCCAATGGAATTGGAAAAATTTATATACATTACGGTACACAATTACATCATCAAAGGTAACATAAAAATGAATAAAGTGATTCTTCATATTCATTCACCATAAAAATTCAATCAATTGAGCACACTCTAAGAACACTTTTCTTAAATCAGGCACTATATTCCCACTATCATTTTTAAAATATTACCCCTACCTATATTAATGAAAAACTGGATTACTTAACAATGGGATAAGAACTATTAGAGGTCCTTTGATGACATCAATTACTACATCCTCAATGAATTAGTCATTATTCCACCAATTTAAGGAATTAAAATCATCTTATATGTGTAAATAACAGGGTATCGGGTTATCATGATATTGTCTTATAAGAAAGAAACATGAAAGGAATATATCCTATATTATCTCAACTAGAAAATTTTAAACACCAAGAATAGTTATTCTAACACTAATAATAAGTGGTTGGTATTGGTCTTTACAAAATAGAATTTGAGGCATGATATCCTATATCACTAGATTCATTTGGATACATGTGTTGACCCACTCAATTATATCCTCAGCCAACCAATTTTGGTGGGGCATCTAGCGTGATAGGAATTAATCTTCTAATAGTTTGAATTCTATTTTAGGCCTTCAGAAGAACCCAATGGGTTGTCCATAGTAAACCTTCTTATAGTACTCTTGACTATTAGGATCATACCACTAATTTCAAATCACCTTAATAATAAAGCCTTTTTAATATATGATGAATCCCATTTATGAGATATATACATTGACATTGTTTATTGATAATAGAAATTTATGAGAATAGTGAACCCAAATGATAACCTAATTGGATATTTAATTGTTCTCATTTCCCAAACCAATTCCCTTATACAGTCAGAAGGATGCACGAACAACGATGCAGAGTATCATGATATCATCAATGGCTTAGAGTTATCCTTGAAGATAATAGTGCCCCAATTTTATAAAAATGTTTATTCAAAATTGGTAATCAAGAAAATAAATGGTTATTATTCCATCATGAAGGAGTAATTAATCCATCTACTTGATTACATCAAGGTTTTAATGGTAGATTTTTTCGCCAATCCATATATAATCCTTGATTTACATTAATTAAACTCTCACACTAATTCCAAAGAGAAAGAAGGTGACACCATAGAATATATAGACCAAGATGAGATAATCATCTATATCATGGATCAAAGGATGGTGTCTCTATTAATTAATATTAATCAATGGGTGATCAATGAATTCAATGCAACTCCTTACATAGATGATACCATAGCCTCATCAACTGATGTAACAAATGAATGGATGTCACCAAATGGGGATTACCTCCAATAGATTATTCTTCCATAGGATTGAGCTAAGAATGGTTAGATTAATCATCATATAGTGAACATAACATTGTATAGTGACCCTAACTTCAAAAAAAATTACACTACAAATTTTATTTTGGTTTATTATACATCATATTATATGATAATAGGGACATTCTCATTGTAATGTATGAAAATCAATATTTCCCTCTCAAATCCAAATAGAATAAGACTGAGAACTATCATCAAATTAGAAGACATTATTATTTCTAGCCATCAATAACTCATGATTTTCTAGATATCACTATAAGGTTCCCCAATTTCTAGGTACATAGAAATGTCATCCGTCCACACTTGGAGTTTTAACACATATAAAAATATTTTTGACTATTTTCTATATAGGGGAGTAAAGCTGAAAGGATATATCCCCCTTCTATATCTAGGTAATTAAAATTTATCATTAATGCCAACAAATATTCATTTAAATGTGAAGAGTATATACACATTCATGAAGTTGGTACAAAGGTTTTCATTAAAATAGTGAATTCTATCATCATTACCGTATTTAGTGTCCCTTACACTATATTAGATGATAATGAATCCAATATCTATGGTTTTATAATGAAAATATTATTCCATGTATACAGTTCCTATTTTTACCTCTCTTCTCATTACCAGTTTGTATCCAATAGATAACTAATGGACTTTAAATAAACTTTATCCATTATATTTTTATAAAATGGTGGAAAAGGATATTAATTATTTGTAAGAAAAACTAATAATTTCTTTTTGGGATTATCACACCATGTCCTACATATCTATATAAGTGACCAAAAGTTCACCTGTGTATATAATAGAAGATATTATACCCATTAATGTTTAGTTTTCTACCCTATATTTCACCATAATTAATCATCTCAACAAATAATAACACTTAGAAAAAAAGACTCGATAAAATAGAGTGACATGATGCAAAAAGTTTCGGAATGATATACAACCTAGAAATTCATCATAATTTGGTATTATAAGCCTTCAATAGGAAGATGAATATCTATTTATTCATCTAAGGATAATTTTTGTGAGCTATTATAATTCCAATAGAACTAAGGAATAAGGATCCAATGATGAAACTATAATCTAAGGGACCATACATTATACAAAAAATATAATCTTATATTCTTATTACCTAATCACAATGTATGGAGTATAAATCAAACCACCTACCAATATATGGTCCCTAAATAAAGTACATTATATAATATTCACATTGGTTCATAATTCCATCACTAAAATATAATAAGTTTCATATTTATGGTCTATATCATAAGGCACTAAATTATATAACATATTGGTCCCAACATCAGAACATTAAAGTGAATTCCAACACATGTCCATTCCATATGAATTTAAACTAAATAAAATAGATCCTGGTCATAAAAATATAAACTACAAGTCACCATCATCCTAGTCAAATTGAATTAAACTATATAACACATGTCAAGGCTAATATGATAATAATATACCCAGAGCGATCCTCCCTATGATCCCAAAATTTCTTATGTATGAGTTGGATCTATGTAATAATCCAAAACATAAATTCCTCTACCCATAAGGTGATCTTATAAAAAATCCTACATCATTCTAAACTTCATTCATGGTATCTTTTCCTTCCCATTCATAGTGGGTCTTCCCATTATTATATGACCCATTATTCTTCTATATCAGTTAGACACAATATCTATAGGAATATTTCTCAATGCACATTATAATACATTATTATTATAGTTATATTGAATGGTATTATTTGAATTAATATATAATAATGTTTTATTAATAAATTTTTTAACACAAATTTGTTAAAATTTACATCTTTTTTAGATTCTAAATATCAAAATTAGAAAAATATAATTTTTAAAAATTTTTCTAAAAAAGATTAATGTCAACGAAATTTTCATTTATGTTTTGTGTATTTTATCTAAATAAATTAAATTTATTATTATAAAATGATTTTTATAAATTTAAAAAACTTAATAAAACTCATTTATTATTAAATTGAATGGAAATAAGTCAGAAAAATCTTAATTAATGAAATGATAATTTCTAAAAAAAATTACAATATTTTTTTAATTAAATTAATATATTTTTTCCCATAAATTTATATTTAATTAGATTAACTGAGTTATAAATTCATAATCATAAAATAGATTTTAGTTATAGGGGTCATATTATTTTTTTAGTAAAGTAATAATTACCATGGTAAATATTTAATCAAGGTTAATAGGGTAAAAATATTATATTAAAGTGGCTTGAAATTTTTAGGATGAAAATGACACAAAAACATTTTATACAAACTTTTTCAAGATATTAAATTCAATACCACATGTATCACCAATAAATATTTACATTACTAACCTAAATCCCCTGTGATTCTTTCTTCTTCAATCACTAATCATAAGTTTAAAATGAAATGTCCCGCTTTTTCACCAATACAATATGCTCACTTCTATCCATTATCATATTATAATCTACTCCAAACCCACTGATCATGAAGTACCACATGTTTTCCATCTTTATAGTCTCTTTCATTAATTTATAGTACTTAAATGAGCTCTCATCAAGCTTTATGAAACTTCCTATCAAGTATAGGTTTCTATTCATCTATTTTCAATTATAATTAAAATTATTTTATTATAATATAAATTTTAATTTTTTTCATATATTACATGATTTTATTTTTTTTCATGTTAATATACTTTTTATTTCATTAAATAGAGATTAATTATTCTCCCCCATTATATTCATTTAAAATTACCTTATTTTACTAATTTAAGTGTCCTTAATCCCTTTTTACCCTTTATTTGAATAATCCTTTCCATTTTAATTTCATTTAAAATATTATTATATTATAATTTTATAAATTGCATGTCATTTTATTGATGATATATTATCATTATATATAATTATATAACCATTATAAGTTTTTATAATTCTGTAACACTTCCATATCCATGTAACAACCAAAATTTTTTTAAAATTATGAGTGGTTTCACTGAAATGAAATACCTTCATTGATAAAAACTGGTGGAAGGCGGATCAAGAATAAATTAAACTATAGGAAATAACATATAATAATATTGTTTTAGTATTAACATTATCTTAACATAGAGCACAAATAATCGGTGCAACTTCACACCTGATTTTACACTCCTAGGGGATATGGTATGGATGATTTGTGAACAATTTATGAATCTTAATGGTTGGTTATTTCAAATTAATATCACTCCTCCATGAATTTACTCTTCACTACTACCTTGTTATATTTACTCTGATAAAGGAATATTCTAGTATAGTTTCAATATCCTATTGTTTTTATGTTTATTGTGGGATATTCACCTATATATCCTTATGGGTTCATTGAATGGGGAAACATTGATATTTTGTATATATATATTTCTTATATTGAAATCTATTGATTTCCTAGCCACAATTATGTGTGAGTTTCTTTAAGGAACATAATAATATGTATTTATTATCCATTATCTTAATATAATGGATACATTAGACATATTTTGTGATTAGTGGGTTATAGAATTATAAAACCCCTTGATATATTAACAGGTCTCATGAGATAAATGAGCTTTGGTATTTACTATATTACTGACCTTGTATATGTATGATGTCTTGGAAAAAGGACTTGAAAGTAAGTTTATAATGTCTAACAATACAAATTCTATCACTATGAGATTACATATTGATATTTTTTTATTTATAATTAGTTTATAAATGGATATATGTTATTCCCATTTATGGTATTATTGAATTTATCTATTCTTAATATATTATGTATTCCTTTATTATTCTATGATATCATCCACTGCATGTTACCCCTTACTAAGAACCTAAGCTCACTTCATTATATTCTTTCCATTCCCATAAGAAATAATGAATATTAAAATGTCTAAAATATTTATTTTCAAGGATAAATAATCATGTTTTCATGTATTAAATTGATGTATCTTAAGATTACAATATCATTTAATACTCATTAATATATCTATTTTTTCAAGACAACTAAATTAGTGAATATTTTTTTATTATTATCAATGTATTATGTACTAATTTAATGAAATAAATAAACACATTTATGTACAATAGTTTTTGTGTCATAGATGCTACCAAAGGAAGTTCAGTAGAAATATTACAAACAATATTTAGAAAACTATACCTAGAGATAAAAATACTATGAGAAAACCCATGAGATATTCTAGAAATATGGAATGAAATTATTATTAATTCATAGGAATTATATACTATGATTTATAATATTTTTCATTATTCATGAATGAATTAAGTATTTGACATTGTTTTGAAATTTTTCCTAATATAAAGAACATAAATTGTGTCGATGGTCATAATTAGTTTATAGATATCCTTCCTAATCAATTCAATGGAGATCATTGTATCATAGAGTATGATATATTACAGAGGTTAAATCTGGTTATGACAAATAAACATTCTTAGATGGTGTAACATTCATACCTGAGTGTCACACACTGGTGCCCTGATCTATCCATTCACATGACCTCAAACTCATTTCCTCATATTCTATAGGCTTTCTGCTAGCAGTGGGGGTTGAATATTGATCATGGGGAGACAATAACCTCTTTATCACATAGCACAATAGTGGAAATAAATTAGAATAAAAAAGAGATATCACCATGAGTAGAACAATAACAGTATCACATGATGACCAAAACATGATATATAAAATCCAATAATAAATTTTAGTTATGTCATGCTAAGTATGTGTCAATATTCAATATGAAAAACTAAAAATAAAAAGACACTTACAAAACCCACAAGGGTTTCGGCACCATGTTTGGTTTACTTATCTATGATCCATCCCATATTAATCATATAATATAGGGATATTTCCCTTACCTATCCCACAACCGTGAAATCTATTTGGGTACCAATCAGGAAACCCAAGTAGGGTTTAAGTACAACTCATTATAACAACCCAAGTACTTATAAAAAAATTCATTCTGGAATTAAATAGTTAAATTACTTATAAATGTATAATGAAATAAGTATTATATATAGAAATTGAGGACTATATACTAATGGAATAATAACCTTGCATATGAGAGTTTAAATAAAAAATTTATATCTTATAAGTGAAAATAGTATATACCTATATCATTCATTAAGTAAATAAATGTTTTCAAAATGATAAATTAACTGGTGGGATTTTTTTCCAACATTAATGTTTATTTAAAATTTTTAAATTAATATAATGATTTAATAGAAAATATATCTTCATAAAATAGATTTATAACGTAATATTTTTATTTCTTATGATTATAAGATAATTTTATGAGACCTCAATTAATTTATTTGTATTGTTATAAAATTGGTTATAATATTAAAATTGGTATTTTTCAAATAAATGGTTATTTTACTTAAAAATTAAATTTCTCATATCTAGAAAACTATTTTCATAAAATAGATTTCAATTTAGAATTATACACATTGAAAAATGGTTAGGGTTAATTTTTGGGATTTTCCTGAAATAGTTGAATTTTTTGTGAATAATGAAATGTGGTAAATTACAATATATATAAATTATAAGTTAAATAAACCTTTCCTTGAGTTATCTATGATGTGATAACCACAATATAAAATCATAATTCATTATTTTAATATATTTAGTGATAATTCTATAAATATTCATAGTCTTGGTCCAAAATAATAAATTAATGAATAAAATAATTAGAAAACACCCTTGTCCACCTGTATAAATACCACCCCTCACCACCTCTTATCCTCACACCTGAAAGCCCTATATCTTGTATAATTTATACCCAATTCCCTTAAAAAACTATTCCCCATGTACAAGACCTTATGGTATCACCAAAATTACAAAACCAAGTTTCTTAAGGAGGTTTTCAAGGAGACTAAATCAAGAGGTAAAATCCGCCTTCATTTTATTTTCTTTTCTTTTCAATTTATATTCATTTCTTACTCTCTCATCACCTCCCATAATCCAAGTAACATGATAAACTCCATTATATTACATATAATATAATTTTATTGTGTTAATTGAATATCCATCATCATACCTATCATGTTTTCTTCAAATTATAAAAAAATGTAAACATGATATATGATGTTTCAATTTACCATTGTCGTGGAAATGTATTCTTATTATATTTTACTACCTTCAAGGTTGGTCATAAAACCATTTTTATGGTTAAATAATAATTTATTATTAATTTTATAATTTTTTTAATATTATTTAACCAATATATAAGCATTATATTAAATAAAATTATATAAGTTCGTGATGGTTGAAATAACTGGAAAAATAAATTAAATCATTTTCATTAATGTTTTGTCTAATGATTCATACTCATATCAGGGAATAAATGATATATGGTTTCATTTAAAATTATTCAAACATATTAATACCATTCCATTCCACTTATATAGTTTTTCTTTCATTCTATATGAAAATCTATAATGAAAAAAACCATAGAAACCATGAAATAAATGCACCCAAAATAATGAAAATAACAAAACATTGTTAAGAATAGGTGGAAATATGTTATTATAAAATGATATAAGTAATTATAAATATGAATATGGTTATTTAATATATTAATAACACCATCTAAACCAATATATAGGATTTTTGAACAATTTTTAAGTAATAATAACCTAAGGTAAGGTGCTTTTATTTTAAAATGCGCTTTTAAATTTCTATTTTTACAAAATTCAAAAAGGAATGTTTTTATGATTAAATTATTCATGTTTTATGACTATATTCTAGTAAATGGGATTTTTTTATGATTAAAGGTGGGACCTATATCTCTATATAATTTATTGGGTATTTTTTTGTTGGACGTTGAATATAATGGTCATTCCAAGTGTAACTGTGATGGTTACAACAAAAGGTATTCCTGAGGGTTACATTATAAGTTGTTGTGAGTATTACACTGTAAAGTAGCTATGAGGGTTACAAATAATATGGTATCCAAAAGGGTTACAATATTAATTAATTAATTACCCAATCTACCTATATGGGTTTCTCTATATTATCTATGTTTTTTGGAAATCTCATGTGTTCACAAAGTAAGTATATGATTCCTTACAGGTGAGAAGTGTATCTTTGTGAAAATGATTTTCTATATTAATAAGTATTCATGTAATAATATTTCATTTTTATTTTATGTCCCTTAATAATATGTTTGTGCTCATCCCAATTAATAAAATGTTTTTAATAGGTTTTTAAGGATGGTTTATAGGAAAGATAAAGCCAAGATGAATGTTGTGAATATTTTTCAGGAAATGTTTTCGTGTTTTATTAAAAACTTTTGTATTATGGAATAAATGGATACTATTTTACCCAAATTGTATGATTATGGGTTTATATGTATGAAATATTTCCTAATTATCTAAAAAATTAAACTAAAAATATCTTTGCGAATATAAGAAAGTAAATTCTAGTTGAATTAACTAGATTATGTGATGGTTAAGGTCGGGTCCTTATAATTAGTATCAGAGAATAGTTTAGATAAATTTAGGTGTTAGGGTGATGTTAATAGAATATCGTGAATTATTTTTAACTTATTTTTATGTTGAAATGGTATAGAATTTAATGATTACCATGTTTCTTCATCTAAGATAGGTCTATTCAAAATTATTTTCCATAGAAAAAATGGGAAAGCTAATGTAAGAAGGCACTGATAGGATGATATCTTTCTTAATCCACAACCTATAATTGTAGGAATTGGAACCAGTTATTTTTTATATTGAAATATTAGTTGAATTAGGTTATAAATGGTGGCAGAATCTATGAAAGATAGCAATAAGAGCTAACACAAATGAACATGATGATAGTGGAACATTTTATGAGGAAATACCCTCTTTTCAGTGGGTCTTCTGACCCAGTGGTATTAGAAGGGTCGGTTGAAGCCCTTAAAAAGATATTCGTTGTCATGGATTGATCATATAATAAAAAGGTGGGTCTTTCTATTTATCATTTCGAAGGTGACTACGACCAGTGGTGGTCAATGTTCAACAATATCTGGGATAACAAAGAGATTGATTCCTTAGAATGGCATGAATTTAAGAATATTTTCTTTAAAAATATTTTCCAAGGTGGTTCAACATATGATGGAAAATAAATTTCTTGAATTGAAAAAAAAATTAGGAACAATCTAGGGTCTTAAATGAAGAAAACATCACCCAATTGACAAGGTATTCTCTATAACTTTTTCAGGATCTTGATAGTAAAATAAATTGTATTTAATCGGGATTGAAGCCAAGATATCAAAGGGCATTGGCTTCCCATGAATTCAACAGTATTATAAAAATTGTTCAATGTGTTGAGGGGGTAAAAATGGAGTTGTCTAATGATCACTTGTAATTTAAAAAAAAGAAGAAATAAAGGTCCGGATAACAAGTAATGGAAAAGAATCAATCAAATGAATCTGAATGTATGATGGTTTAGCATCCATTTTATGGTAATTGGGGTAAAATTTACCTTGGGGTGAATTAAAAAATATATAAAGTATTTTAAATGTGGTTAGTTCGGACATATGGGATGATATTACAATGAAATATATCTTAGTGTTGGTATGACTAATTCTGATAAGAAAATTGTAAAGTGTTTCAAATGTGGTGTTATGGGGTATTATGTAAATACTTTCCCAAATAAATATTAAAATTATAGAAAGTATACAGACTATAAGAAAAAAGGTGCAGTGAAATCTATTAGGACTACTTCAGCAGATGTTGGCCCATCCAATGAAGTGGTATTATGTAAATCATTTATTTACTCAGTTTTTTCTAATGTTTTGTTTTATACAGGTCTACACATTCCTTTATTTCTATGAAAAGTTTAGGTAAATTGGAAATTTCACCTCAAAAAATGAAATCAGAACTTATGTTTAAAAACCAAGGGGAAATATTAAGGCAAAACATAATTATAAAAATATTATTCTTGTTATATTTATAAAGAAATTACCTAAAAAACTTTTTATTCTTTCCATGATAGAGTTTGATGAAATTATGGGTATAGAATTGATTTATCCTAATCATGATAAGATTTTTTTTTCATAAAGAGTTTCAGTTTGTATACAATAATAGACCAATACTATTGATAATGTATTAAGAAGCTGAGAAACTGTTAAATGATGGAATTGAAAGTTCTCTTTCACATGTTTTTTAAAATAAAAAACCATTCATATTAATGATATGCTGGTGATAAATGAATTCTTGGATGTTTTTTTCTAATGATTTTCATGGTGTTATACTTAATCAGAAAGTTGAATTTTCTATTTACTTTGTTCCTTATGCTAATCTAATTTCAAAACCCACTTATCAAATTGCACAACTAGAACTTGTGGAATTGAAAATTTAGTTTCAAGAATTACTTGATAAAGGTTCTATTCATCCTATCACCTCACCATGAAGTACCAATGTTTTTTTCATGAAAATGAAATATGGTTCCATGATACTTTTAATTGATTATAGAGATTTTAATGAAATTACTGTTAGGAATTAGTATACATTATCTCATATAGATAACTTATTTGATCAGCTCTAGGGAGCTCAGAATTTTTCCAATATTTACTTGAGATCTAGGTACCATATATGGAGGTGAAGGAGGATTACATACCAAATATAGTATTTTGATCTAGATATGAGCATTATGGGTTTGTTGTTATGCCCTTTTCTTGGATAGATTCTCTTACTTTATTTATAGATCTTATGAATAAAATATTATGTGAAAATTTTGATAAGTTTATTATTGTTTTTATTGATCATATATTGGTGTTTTTAAAATTTTATGAGTATCATGAATAAAATATAATGATTTTTCTAAAAACCCCTTAATGAAAAGTGGTTATGTGGGAATTTTAGAAATTTTTATTTTTTCTTGTAACCAATTTATTTTATTGGGAACATTGTAAATTAGGATGGAATAATAGTTGATCCCACTGAAACAAAGTGGTTGATGAATGGCGAGGACCTAAAAATGTTACTGATATTATTAGTTTTCTTGTATTATCAAGCTTTTACTGATGGTTTGTTATGAAAATTTCACGATTATCTAGCCCACTAACCAATTTAATATGAAAAGTGGTTAAATTTATTTAGAGAGATGAATGTGGTTTTTATTTTTAGGAACTAAAAAAATATTGGTCAATGCTCCAGTTTTGGCCTTACCTTCTAGAAATATTGACTATTTTTATCTACAGTGTTGCTTCATTGAAAGGACTTGGTTGTACTCTGATGAAAAATTTTATATTAATTACTTATTCTTCAAGACAACTAAAACATCATGAGTTAAATTATCCCATACATGATTTGGAAGTATTAGCTAATGTTATTTCTTTAAAAATATGGAGGCATCATTTATATATATCCAAATGATAAATATATACTTACCATAAAAATATGAAATATATATTAATTTCGAAGGAATTTAACCTGAGGAAGATAAGATGGATTGAATTGCTAAAAGATTATGATTTCATGATCAATTACCTTTCTATAAAATCAAACAATGTGGTGGATGAATTTATTCAAAAATATCATTCTAAATTTACCATTTTATGTTTGGAATATTAACCCTTGATTAATGATTTGATGAATTTTTTAATGGAAGTTGTTGGAGTATGAAATTACTCTATTTTGTTTCATGTCTCAGTGAAATTGTATCTGTCTGAAAGAATTAATAAAGTGTAGAAGGAAGACCATAAGTTACATAAAAATGTATAATAGGTGAAAAATGGTATGTTGTTAGAATTTAATATTGATAAATATTTTATATTGAGATTTGAGAATAGATTATGTGTTCCTTGTGATTCATGGTTAAAGAAAGAGTTATTAAGTGAAGCTCGTAGTTCTCCATTTTCATTTCATCCTCTTAGTACAAAGATGTAATAAGACATGCAAAAGTATAACTGGTCAGATGGAAAGGAGAGAAATATTACTAATTTTACCATGAAATTTTTGACTTGTCAATAGGTTAAAGTATTGAGATAACTACTAAAGTGGATGCTTCAGGATTTTCTAGTTTTAGAGATGAAATGGTAACTATTTCATGAACTTCATGGTGGGACTACCAAATACTTCTCAAGGTAATAATACGATTTGGTAAATTTTTGATCAACTAAAAGAATATACATTTCTTCCATATTCAAGATACTCTATTGTTAGATCAACTTTATCGATTATACCTTGAATAGATTGTTAGGTTACATGGTTTTACTCTCTCTATTATATCTAAATGTGATCATAGACTCACTTATAACTTTTAGAAAGGACATCACAAGTCATTAGGAACTGAATTAAATTTCATCACAACCTTTCATCCCAATCTGATAGTCAATCAGAGTGAACTATTTAGACATTGAAGGATATCCTTAAAGCTTGTTCAATAGATTACCAGAGAATTTGGGATCAACATATTTCATTAGTTGAGTTTTCTTATGATTATAATTTTCATTACAGTATAAATATAGAACCTTTTGAGGTATTATATGTGAATCTATGTTGAACCCCGTCATTTTTTGATGAATTCAAAGAGAGGAAGTTGTTTGGACCAGAATTATTATAGGAAGTAGATGAGAAAGTGAAGATGATCTAGAAACACATGAGGATAACTCAGAGTAGGAATAAAATCTATACTGATAATAGGAGGAAATACTTTTCTTCTGAGGTAGGTAATCTTGATTTCCTTAAAATATCTCCAAAGAAAAGTTTTATGAGTTCTGGTAATAAAGGAAAGATAAGTGTCATGAACCAACCCGGGTCAACCCTAAAGTGATCACCCGAGAGCAGATCTGTGTCATGGATGAAAGGGCATTCCCAATCCCCACAGGCTAGCAACTAGTGTTTGGCATCAACAGAGTAAAAAAAGGAAACAATTTATCCAAATAAAAAATAAATAATCTGAATAGTGAAAAGAAACCAAAGAGATAAATACATATAAAAGTATTAAATAGAACATCTTTTGTACAAGAATCAGAAAATACAACAAAACTATCAACAAGACCAACCGAACTAGATGACCACACGATTTCCATGTGACCTCGTAGGTCACTCTCAAATATAAAGATCAAATGTGTCCCAAGGAGATCAACTCAAATTAAAACATGTATAAAGGATAAAATAAAAAATAACTATAGGCATGAGTTTTAAAACTTATTAGGAAAGCCCAATAATCTATTCCCAATACACTTCCTTGGAAATAAAGGAAACATTAACTTCATGTTTGAACTATAGAATATATAATTAATATTTTATACATTTTTACTTGAAAACAAACTACAATCAATTTCCCACATAATTTCAATACAAGGTTCACTTTAAATAGTGAGACATTAACATTTCAAGGGGAAAGTGATTCTTTCATTTCAAAATGGAAAAAGAAGGTATAAAAAACTTTTTCTTATAAAAACATTTTTCATAGGATATTGTAAGCGAGATCATCTCTATCCAAGATAAACACCACACATGAGAGAACTATAAAAATCGCATAGTAGGGGAAATTGAAATAAACACACAAGAGTAACCAAGTATCTCAACAATCACTATAAGAAAATAAATTCCAACAAAATAGGTGAACCTAGGAGATCATGAATAATCTAGAACATACTATTACATGAGACATATCCCTAATAGCTTGACACACAAAATGAAATCAAAAATTCCCAAACACTCCCAGTCACCCTAGCTCAGGATAGACCATGGGGAAAATCCCATAGTAATAAACCAAAATATATCTACGAACTATGGTTCATCCTCTAGTCTGTAGACTAGCCAATTTGGAAATCATTCTCTTAAAATTATCTTACTATGTCAGGTTCTCATGTATCATTTATAAAAGGGGGTGAACCAACCAATGACATTCGAGCATCTAATCACCAGTACATATAATAATAATACAACAATAGGCCTCACCCAGAGTTACTCCAAGGACAGATCTCATTCCATAGAACAAATAAAATATAAGGAGTTCGTACTGAGGATCTACAATAATAGACCATGTTTATTCCACAGTGAATACATCCCATAAATTAAACATAATCAAGTGCTGAGAAATATCCAATGGAGATTTTTATCACAAACACTTTTACCATTTTCATGAAATTTCTAAATGATCCTTTAGGTATTTCATAAAACCAACATTTATCAAAGATAAAAAATCCACATTTCATAAAGGGTATAAAAACATAATTTTCCATCTCAAAATCATTTAAAAATTCCATTAAAACATTTACATTACCCTTTCACGGAAATTTTTTTATAAAAATGCCAAACGGTTCATTCACTGGAAACACATGCCAAAACACATGAAAATCCAACACACATTCCTTTATAAAAATTAAAACCACTCAAGAATCCCCTACAAGGAACCCCAAACATCATCTATCATGTTTCCAATACATTTAAAAATCAAAAAAAATGAATTTTATATCACAAATCACCCACAAAAGCCAACAGGGAATTTAATCAAACACTTGGTGTGCATTATTTAACAAAATAATTCTATTTTTTCATACCACAAGGCCTTAAACGCCACTTTTCACACTAATAACTTAATAAAAACATCACACAAAAACATTTATCATATATAGAAGGTTCATAAATTATGAAATTAATTATTCTTAAATTAAAAAGGAAAGCGTATGGGGGAACCTGCCTTGAATTTATGGCACAATGAAAACACATACCTGCAAACCCTCCACGCGGGTTCCAAACCCCAAGATCTATGAATAAGAGCCTTAAATGATCAACACCCCCCTCCCAAACATAAATAAAGGGTAAAACAAAACCCCAAGTCGGCATGACCATGCGAGAAGATAAACTCAAGAATAATAGGAAGGATATGGAAGAGGGAGAGGAGAGGGTTTAACTTGAGAAATTAGCCCCAAACCTTAAAATAAATGTAGATATACACTATATGAAAGGGAGGAGGATTGCAGAAGAAGTTAGGGTATCCTTAGGGTTTCACCCACTAGGGAAAGAATGAGAGGGTCTATTTGGGTTGAAATCACCAAAGGGGTAATCTTGGAAAATCCCAAAAATTCAAGATCATGGAAACTATCATGGTTTATCAAACCATGCAACAACCACTTCCCATAAAGAGATTGACCACACAGCCAACCCATACAGTCTCACTAAACGTACATAGACCTTGTGGTAGGTTCTGCCCATAGCTATACCATTCACATGGTTACTTGGGTTCAACCACACTGTTTTTTAAATCATGTGCCAACTATGCACAAGTCCCCGCTAAGCCAAAAAAATTGGATTTCATTGAAAAACTCTTTTATGAAGTGAGTTTCAACAATGGGGTAAAAACTTGACAAAGAAACAGTTAAAAAAATAACCCCTACCAAACCTAGAACTCAAGAAAAAGACCAAGATTCCCAATGAACTAGAACATAACCCAAGACTTGAAAAATTGGGTGTGACAATTATCCTCACCATTAACACTTTTCACCCTAGGAAATCCACAACAATTTATATCTGATTGATCAATGCCTAATAATTCCATTTCAATACAATCTAACCTCTTAAACAATGAATATATCACCCAATTAATGTGAAACTTATGCCTCTTGACTGAAACAGAATAAACCTGAAAACACTTCTCAAAAATCAATAGAAGGATCAATGCACCACATCCAAAACCATGCTAAGAACAATACCATTGGGATTTATCCCAAGAAACCCAATTCTCACCCAACCCGAAGTGGAAACTAAGAAAATAACAACTTTAAAAGAAATCTACTTCACCTAGAAAAACACCAAAACCCTACCATAAAGAGATCACTAATAGGGGGAGGCCCCAATGGACTCCCCACCATTAGAAAACAGCCAACACCAAACAACTTCTCTGGAGAAAATTCAACGAGACCTGCAGTGGGTCTCCCCGCCATATGAAAATAACTAACACCATCCAAAAGGGGATTCAAAATGAATCAAAACTAGTCCTTTCCCATGCAGGACAACCCAAAACTCTTTTGCATCAACCTACCAACCAAGGATAAGAGTAATTAAATAAGATCATTTAAACCTCCCACTCTTGAAACAAGGTCATAATAATTGATCTAACACTCCACACAACCGCAAGATTACTGACTACACGTCAGCTTCACTCTGAGACCTATAGTTAGAGATCTGATGGTTGAATCATCTCATTGATAGCAGTAAATAATTGATAACCCCAACTAGGAACATGCATCACTTGTTTAGAAAAAAGATAAAATGGGATTTTTAGAATGGAAATCACGCTTCTATTGAAAATAGGATCTCATTAAGATAATCACATCATCCCTTACATTTTAAAAACCAAAACACCATCAGCACAACCACCATAACCAAAATAACCCATACACTAAATGAAACTTACAAAAAAGAAGTTTTAAATGAGTTCCCAGCAGCACATCACTTCTAAGAGTTTTCTCCATGGCACTTTCTAGCATTTCCCCGAAAAAAACTGTTGTTAGTGACCCATGCATCCACAATAATGGAAGGGTCTTGGAGTATTTGGACATGATAGATTCTTTTATCCCTATTTTCTACACTAATAGCACACTATTTTCTCTTGAACAAAGGAGGTTGATAAAATATCATGATGCCTATGAATTCCATAACCCGCTCTATCAACTTTCAACTGCTTTCTCACACACTTACCAGAATTTCCCCCACTGCTTCCCTAAATTAAAGGATGAAGAACTACCTATGGAACTCCTACCATCATGGCTTCAACATGGATGGATTACATCACCACAACATCAAAATATATTAAATTGAACTCTACCACACTCTACTATAGCTCGAGATGCAACCTAACCTCAAAACGTCATGCCGTAATGGAATCATTTGAATCATACTTTGGAAGGTAAGGATATAGGTCCAAAAAATGATGGAAATACTCTAATACTATCCAATAACCATGTTGCAAACAACACATTTCCATACCCTTTCTCACACTTTCGTTCTATGAAAAATACTGATGGATGAATGAAGCCTTGAAGAATTCCCAAGAAAGATCTTTGTGAGGATTGTTTTGAGACACTGACTTTCACTAATTCCAGGGTGAACGTTCAAGCATGAAGATCACAAACTAGACCTTCAACAACTCAGAAACCTAAATGAGGATAAAGTTACTTTCTATCATTCGTATCCACTCTTTTACTTAAAGTAGCCATAAAAGAGAGGTGGATTTATCTTTTGAAACAAAATAATGAAATCCTTAGGTTGGTCAACTGGAGATCCTGGTAACGAAGAATCACCCTAGGAACACTATGATCACCCATCGATGCTCAATGAGGACAATCATTGTACAATGAAAATACAAGAATTAAATAAAGTAAAAATTAATAACAAAATTCATCACAAACAAACACTACATTGGCGTAAAAATTTGAACATAGTAGAACAAGACACTATTAACATCAAAACCTTACTTTTGAAAACATTTTAGATTTTTAAAAACAAACTCGATGGTTTGAACGCTTAAAATTGGTATTCCTTAGAGTCTCACTCACTTTCACATTTTTGTGCCACCCTGGGAACCCATCCACCATGCCATACTGGGAATCCTTCCACATTTACATATACCACCATGTATATGAGCACCCATGAGAACACCATGCTAAAACAAAACATCCTCATTTTCCAAAACACATCATTAAACCCAATTCAAAAATTATAAACCTTCCAAAGGCCCACTAACCACTAAGTCAAAATTATTTTTAGATTCAACACATCACACCATTTTACCATGCTTGAAAATGAAATCCCATGGATTTCCATCCAAAATTCATTTCATTTCATTCAAAACATTTTCTATTAACCCATCAAATTTCATTCCATCAAAAACCACTACTGGAAATATAATATTTCCCAACGGTTCACAACCGTTGGGAAAGCCCCTATAACCTTTGGTATATGATATACCAATGGTTGTGATAACCGTAGGGAAGTACGCTGTTGGGAAAAGGTTTTCCCAACGGTTTACTGGAAACCGTTGGTATAGGCTCACAAAAGCCACCCTATCCCAACGGTTCTACCAAACCGTTGGGATAGTTTTTCCCAACGGTTTGGGAGAACCGTTGGGAAATATCAATATCCCAAACTCTTTCCCAACGGTTTAGAACCATTGGGAAAAGATATATTTACCAACGGTTCAATGAACAGTTGGTAAAAACTTCTTTAGGATTATATGCCAATGGTTTTAAACCGTTGGCATACCCTATGCTGCAAATTGCAGCACCCTGCAATTTTCACAGCCCCTATCCATCCGGCCCCTCTCCATCAGGCCTCATTTTGACCTCATTTTCAATCCAATTATTGTACCTGCAATAAAATAAAACATACATATACAATTACGAACAAATTCATACACATTTAACATATAATGGATCATGAAACTATACACATCCATAATTAAATTAGAATTCATAACGTAATTATAAACGTACATAATTCATATAGAATTCAATTTAAAATTTAGATGAAAATTATATGTGGAATCCAAAATTCAATTCATAATTTGATCGGTTTTTTCTATACCATATATTTTTACCTCAAATGATGTCCATTTTAAACAAAATACATACACCTGAAGTGATACCGGCCACACCGCACCTCAGATTGAGGCGGGGTTGACTCGTACACATCACATTTGACCCATGGATCGTTGTGCTAAAGTATCGACACAATCCGAATGCGTTTGGTCGGTTTTCTGTATGCCAGTTGATGTTTTTCACTTAAAATGACGTCCTTTTGAAACAAAAGACGGACACTATGAGTGGTTCCTACCACACCGCGTCTCCAATTGAGGCGGGGTTGATTCGTACACGTCACATATGACCCATGGATCGTTCTCCTAAAGTTTAAATGGAAACCGAATGCGTTTGGTCGGTTTTCCGTATGTACTTAAAATGTTGTCCATTTTAAACAAAAGAGTGACACTTAGACTAATCCTGACCACACCGCGACTCAAATTCATCCCGGGTTGGCTCGTACATGTCACATATGACTCATGGATCTTTTTGATAAATTATCAAAAGATTTCGAATGCGTTTGGTCGGTTTTGCGTATGCTAGTTGTTCTTTTTATTTATAATCATGTCCATTTTAAACAAAAGAGACAGAGTTAGAGAGGTGTCGGCCACACCGCGTCTCGGATTAAGACGGGGTTGACTTATACACGTCACATATGACCCATGGATCGTTGTGCTAAAGTATCGATAGAATCCGAATGTGTTTGGTCGTTCTTCCATATGTTAGTTGATGACTTTCACTTAAAATGACGTCCTTTTGAAACAAAAGACGGACACTTTGAGTGGTGTCAGCCACACCGCATGTCGGATTGAGGCGGGGATGATTCTTACACGTCACATAGGACCCATGGATCGTTCTCCTAAAGTTACAATGGAAACCGAATGCGTTTGGTCAGTTTTCCGTATGTACTTAAAATGGTATCCATTTTAAACAAAAGAGATCCATTTAGACTGATCCCGGCCACACCGTGACTCGTATTGACCCGGGTTGGATTGTAAACGTCACATATGACCCATGGATCGTTGTGATAAATTATCAAAAGATTCTGAATGCGTTTGATCGGTTTTGCATATGCCAGTTGTTCTTTTCACTTATAATCCTGTCCATTTTAAACAAAATAGACACAGTTAGAGCGGTGTCGGCTGCACCGCGCCTCGGATTGAGGCGGGGATGATTCGTACACGTCACATATGACCCATGGATCGTTCTCCTAAAGTTTCAATGGAAACCGAATGCGTTTGGTCAGTTTTCCGTATGTACTTAAAATGGTGTCCATTTTAAACAAAAGAGAGCCACTTAGACTGATCCCGGCCACACCGCGACTCGGATTGAACCCGGGTTGCCTCATACAGGTCACATATGACACATGGATCATTGTGATAAATGATCAAAAGATTCGGAATGCGTTTGGTCGGTTTTGCGTATGCCAGTTGTTCTTTTTCACTTATAATCATGTCCATTTTAAACAGAAGAGACATAGTTAGAGCGGTGTCAGCCACACCGTGTCTCGGATTGAGACGGGGATGATTCGTACACGTCACATATGACCCATGGATTGTTCTCCTAAAGTTTCAATGAAATCCGAATGCGTTTGGTTGGTTTTGCGTATGCCAGTTCTTTTCACTTATAATCCTATCCATTTTAAACAAAACAGACACAGTTAGAGCGGTGTCGGCCACACCGCGCCTCGGATTGAGGCGGGGATGATTCGTACACATCACATATGACCCATGTATCGTTCTCCTAAAGTTTAAATGGAAACCGAATGCATTTGTTCGGTTTTCTGTATGTACTTAAAATGCTGTCCATTTTAAACAAAAGAGAGCCACTTAGACTGATCTCGGCCACACCGCGACTCGGATTGAGCCCGGGTTGGCTCGTACAGGTCACATATGACCGATGGATCGTTGTGATAAATTATAAATAGATTCGGAATGCGTTTGGTCGGTTTTGCGTATGCCAGTTGTTCTTTTCACTTATAATCCTGTCCATTTTAAACAAAAGAGACACAGTTAGAACGGTGCCGGCCACACCGCTCCTCGGATTGAGGCGGGATTGACTCGTACACGTCACATAAGACCCATGGAACCTTGTGCTAAAGTATCGACACAGTCTGAATGCCTTTGGTTGGTTTTTCGTATGTCAATTGATGCTTTTCAGTTAAAATGACGTCTTTTTGAAACAAAAGACAGACACTTTGAGTGGTGCTGGCCACACCGCGTCTCCGATTGAAGCGGGGTTGATTCGTACATCTCACATATGACCCATGGATCGTTCTCCTAAAGTTTCAACGGAAACCGAATCCGTTTGGTCATTTTTCCGTATGTACTTAAAATGGTGTCCATTTTAAACAAAAGAGAGCCACTTAGACTTATCCTGGCCACACCGCGACTTGGATTCATCCTGGTTGGCTCGTACACGTCACATATGACCCATGGATTGTTGGTATAAATTATCAACTGATTCGGAATGCGTTTGGTCGGTTTTCCGTATGCCAGTTGATGCTTTTCACTTAAAATGACGTCCTTTTGAAACAAAAGACGGACACTTTGAGTGGTGCCGGCCAAACCACATCTCCGGAATGATATGAAACCACCGTGCAACATTCTAATTATTATTGGTGATTTGTACGCGCAGACGGAACATCAATCGGACGTGCGGTTTGCGCGGTACGGCTCAATATTCGTGTTTTAAGTGATGTGCGCGCTTCGTAAACGCGCGTGAGGGGGGTCCAAACGGGCCGAACGAAGTCGGAATGGCCTTAAATCAGACGAAAAATACGGGAGAGTGATTTATGAAGTGGTCGAGTAGACGGCACGTCAATCGGACGTGCAGTGTGCCCGCGGTGACCGACAACGCAGTTCTGGTGTCATAAACGGCCAAAACGGGCGTCCAACGGTCAAATTCATAGCGGACGACCTCAGATTGAGCTGAAACCACCGTTCATCATTATAATTATTATTCGTGATGTGTACCCGCAGACGGCACGTCAATCGGACGTTCGGTTTGCGCGGTACATCTCAATATTCGTATTTTAAGTGATGCGTGCGCTTCGTAAACGCGCGTGAGGGGGGTCCAAACGGGCCGAACTAAGTTGGAATGGCCTGAAATCATACGACAAATATGGGTGAGTGATTTCTGAAGTGTTCGAGCAGACGGAACGTCAATTGGACGTGCCATGTGCCCGCGGTAACTGACAACGCAGTTCTGGTGTCATAAACGGCCAAAACGGGCGTCAAACGGTCAAATTCATAGAGGACGACATCGGATTGAGATGAAACCACTGTGAAACATTATAATTATTATTCTCGACGTGTACGCGCAGACGGAACATCAATCGGATGTGCGGTTTGCGCGGTACGGCTCAATATTCGTGTCTTAAGTGATGTGTGCGCTTCGTAAACGCGCGTGAGGGTGGTCCAAACGGGCCGAACGATTTCTGAATGGCCTGAAATTAGACGGAAAATACGGGTGAGTGATTTATGAAGTGGTCGAGTAGACGGCACGTCAATCGGACGTGCCGTGTGCCCGCGGTGACCGACAACGCAGTTCTGGTGTCATAAACGGCCAAAACGGGCGTCAAACGGTCAAATTCATAGTGGACGACCTCGGATTGAGCTGAAACCACTGTGAAACATTCTAATTATTATTCGTGACGTGTACGCGCAGACGGCACGTCAATCGGATGTGTGGTTTGCACGATACGTCTCAATATTCGTGTTTTAAGTGATGTGCGCG
Source organism: Viscum album (assembly GCA_963277665.1). Classification (NCBI taxonomy): domain Eukaryota; kingdom Viridiplantae; phylum Streptophyta; class Magnoliopsida; order Santalales; family Viscaceae; genus Viscum; species Viscum album. Next base: position 1,358,546,018 of record OY728166.1, on the reverse strand, counting down.
CTTCGTAAACGCGCGTGAGGGGGGTCCAAACGGGCCGAACGAAGTCGGAATGGCCTGAAATCAGATGAAAAATATGGGAGAGTGATTTCTGAAGTGGTCGAGTAGACGGCACGTCAATCGGACGTGCCGTGTGCCCGCGGTGACCGACAACGCAGTTCTGGTGTCATAAACGGCCAAAACAGGCGTCCAACAGTCAAATTCATAGCAGACGACCTCAGATTGAGCTGAAACCACCGTGCATCATTCTAATTATTATTCGTGATGTGTACGCGCAGACGACACGTCAATCGGACGTTCGGTGTGCGCGGTACGGCTCAATATTCGTGTTTTAAGTGATGTGCTCGCTTCGTAAACGCGCGTGAGGGTGGTCCAAACAGGCCGAACGATTTCGGAATGGCCTGAAATCAGACGAAAAATACAGGTGAGTGATTTATGAAGTGTTTGAGTAGACGGCACGTCAATCGGATGTGTCGTGTGCCCGCGGTGACCGACAACGCAGTTCTGGTGGCCAAAATGGGCGTCAAACAGTCAAATTCATAACGGACGACCTCGGATTGAGCTGAAACCACCGTGCAACATTCTAATTATTATTCGTGACATGTACGCGCAGACGGCACGTCAATCAGACGTGCGGTTTGCGCGGTACGGCTCAATATTCGTGTTTTAAGTGATGCGCGTATTTCGTAAACGCGCGTGAGGGGGGTCCAAATGGGCCGAACGAAGTCAGAATGGCCTGAAATCAGACGAAAAATAAGGGAGAGTGATTTCTGAAGTGTTCGAGCAGACGGCACATCAATCGGACATGCCGTGTGCCCGCGGTGAACGACAACGTAGTTCTGGTGTCATAAACGGCCAAAACGGGCGTCCAACGGTCAAATTCATAGCGGACGACCTCAAATTGAGCTGAAACCACCGTGAAATATTCTAATTATTATTCGTGACATGTACGCGCAGACGGCACATCAATCGGACGTGCGGTTTGCGCGGTACGGCTCAATATTCGTGTTTTAAGTGATGCGCGTACTTAGTAAACGCGCGTGAGGGTGGTCCAAACAGGCCGAACGATTTTGGAATGGCCTGAAATCAGACGACAAATGCGGGTGAGTGATTTCTACAGTGTTCGAGCAGACGGTACTTCAATCAGACGTGCCTTGTTCCCGCGGTGATCGACAACGCAGTTCTGGTGTCATAAACGGCCAAAACGGGCGTCAAACGGTCAAATTCATAGTGGACGACCTCAGATTGAGCTGAAACCACCGTGAAACATTCTAATTATTATTCTTAACGTGTACGCGCAGATGGCACGTCAATCAGATGTGCGGTTTGCGCGGTACGGCTCAATATTCGTGTTTTAAGTGATGCGCGCGCTTCGTAAACGCGCGTGAGGGGGGTCCAAACGGGCCGAACGAAGTCGGAATGGCCTGAAATCAGACGAAAAATACGGGAGAGTGATTTATGAAGTGTTCAAGCAGACGACACATCAATCGGACGTGCCGTGTGCCCGTGGTGACCGACAACGCAGTTCTGGTGTCATAAACGGCCAAAACGGGCGTCCAACGGTCAAATTCATAGCGGGTGACCTCATATTGAGCTGAATCCACCGTGAAACATTCTAATTATTATTCGTGATGTGTAAGCATAGACGGCACGTCAATCGGACATGCGGTTTGCGCGGTACGGCTCAATATTCCTGTTTTAAGTGATGCGTGCGCTTCGTAAACGCTCATGAGGGGGGGTCCAAACGGGCCGAACGAAGTCAGAATGGCCTGAAATCAGACGACAAATACGAGTGAGTGATTTCTAAAGTGTTCGAGCAGACGGCACGTCAATTGGACGTGTCGTGTGCCTGCTGTGACCGACAACGCAGTTCTGTTGTCATAAACGGCCAAAACGGGCGTCAAACGGTCAAATTCGTAGCGGACGACCTCGGATTGAGCTGAAACCACCGTGACACATTCTAATTATTATTCGAGACACGTATGCGCAGACGGAACGTCAATCGGGCGTGCGGTTTGCACGGTACAGCTCAATATTCGTGTTTTAAGTGATGCGCGCGCTTCGTAAACGAGCGTGAGGGTGGTCCAAATGGGCCGAACGATTTCGGAATGGCCTGAAATCAGATGAAAAATACGGGTGAGTGGTTTATGAATTTTTCGAGCAGACGGCACGTCAATCGGACGTGCCGTGTGCCCGCGGTGACCGACAACGCAGTTCTGGTGTCATAAACGGCCAAAACGGGCATCCAACGGTCAAATTCATAGAGGACGACCTCAGATTGAGCTGAAACCACCGTACAACATTCTAATTATTATTCTTGACGTGTACGCACAGACGGCATGTCAATCGGACATGCGTTTTGCGCGGTACGACTCAATATTCGTATTTTAAGTGATGCACGCGCTTCGTAAATGCGCGTGAGGGGGGTCGAAATGGGCTGAACGAAGTCAGAATGTCCTGAAATCAGACAAAAAATACGGGTGAGTGATTTCTGAAGTGGTCGAGCAGACGGAACGTCAATCGGACGTGCCGTGTGCCCGCGGTGACCGACAACGCAGTTCTGGTGTCATAAACGGCCAAAACGGGCGTCCAACGGTCAAATTCATAGCAGACGACCTCAGATTGAGCTGAAACCACCGTTCAAAATTCTAATTATTATTCGTGACGTGTACGCGCAGACGGAACGTCAATCGGACGTGCGGTTTGCGCGGTACGGCTCAATATTCGTGTTTTAAGTGATGCGCGCGTTTCGTAAACGCGCGTGAGGGTGGTCCAAACTGGCCGAACGATTTCGGAATGGCCTGAAATCAGACGACAAATACGGGTGAGTGATTTATGAAGTGTTCGAGCAGACGGCACGTCAATCGGACGTGCCGTGTGCCAGTTGATGTTTTTCACTTAAAATGATGTCCTTTTGAAACAAAAGACATACACTTTGAGTTGTGGCGGCCACACCGCACCACGGATTGAGGCGGGGTTGACTAGTACACGTCACATATGACCCATGGATCATTGTGCTAAAGTATCAACACAATCAGAATCCATTTGGTCGGTTTTCCATATGTCATTTGTTGTTTTCACTAAAAATGAAGCCCATTTTAATCGATTGCTGTATTAGAAATCTCATACATAGTTTTTCCATGAAACAATCGGATTAAAAATTCCAGCTTTTTCATTTTATCACATTGTCGATATACTGGATTCGTGGCAGCATCATTCAATTTTTTCACCCTATCAATATCATCATTTTCACTAGATGCGTCAGTTGTCCTCATATCGACGTCTTCTTCAGTCGAAATCCTTTCTTTTTCATGATGACGAATAAACAGAAACTGATCATCTAACAAATTCTCCATTCCAGTCCTTTCGTTTCGATCATCACCAATTTGAGATTTCATTTTCTCCCCATTGTGATACCACATAAAGTAGTTTGCTTGAAACCCATTTTTGGTTATGTGGTAGCTGACTTCTTCACGACTCAACCAAGGTCTACCAACACAATTAGAACATGGGCAGTGTATGTGACCACTATCTGAAGCATTGTGAAATGAAAAATCTATAAATCTCTCCAAATTGTTTTGAAAATCGCTTGAGATACGATCGGTTTCATACATCCAACTTCTGTCCATTCTATAAAAATAATTCATATAAGTCATTTTGTCATAAACAATTCAATAGGATTGAACTTTAATAGAAAATACATTTAAGTAAACGATAAAGGAAGAAAATAATCATGGTATCAACTACACATGTGAAAAAAAACATACTAATGTGTTATTGAAAAAATGTAAAACCAACAAGAACTTAATGTGTTATCACATCAGAGCATGCCTCATCCCATAACCATATTAGTAGGGTATCCTCATATGCGATTTACCTTTTTGAATTAATATGCACTTCCTCACCAGGTACCTGAGTAGATTTCATAGATATAATCATCTCACATCCTGTAAGGCTTCCAGTATTTATGATCTGCAGAATAATTTGAGAGATCATGAATCATTCATGGTATCTTCCCATGATCAATATAGATTATGAGAAGGAATTATGATAGGTCACATGAAGAACATAAAACACATATTTTAGATAATTTGAGACATAATATAATAAAATAATGTATAAATCTATGGAATTTGGGATAAAAGGTGGGTTGTCCACGGGGGTCGATGATGTTCGGACGGGGGGTTCGCGAGAGCACGGCCACCCCCTGTGGCCAGCCCACCCACCCCCCCTGGACAGCCCGCCCACCCCTCCTTGACAGCCCGGCCACCCCCGTGGATAGCCTGCCCACCCCCGTACCCCCTGGACACCCTGTACCCCCCTGGGATAGCCCCGCCCACCCTCCCAAACAGCCCACACCCCCCTCCCCTGCAACCCCACCACCACCACCTAGACATACCAACCCCCCTGGACACCCCACACACCCCTCCCCCACCAGGACTCCCCACCCAGACCCCCAGGACAGCCCACACCCCCTGGACAGCCCCGCTCACCCTCGTGGATAGCCTTTCCCACCCTCATAGACAGCCCCGCCCACCCCCGTGGACAACCTACCCACCCCCGTGGACACCCCCTACCCCCTAGACAGCCCAACCACCCCCGTGGACAGCCCACCCACCCCCCTCGACACCCCTTCTCCCTATGGACAGCCCCCCACCCCCTTGGATAGCCCGCCCACCCCCCTGGACACCCCTACCCCATGTGGCCAGCCCACCCACCCCCCTAGACAGCCCGCCCACCCCTCCTTGACAGCCCGACCACCCCCGTGGATAGCCCGTCCACCCTTGTGGACAGCCCGCCCACCCCCGTACCCCCCTGGACACCCCATACCCCCCCCCCCCGGGATAGCCCCACCCACCCTCCCAAACAGCCCACACCCCCTCCCCTGCAACCCCACCACCACCACCTAGACATACCAACCCCCCTGGACACCCCACACACCCCTCCCCCACCAGGACACCCCACCCAGACCCCCAGGACAGCCCACACCCCCTGGACAGCCCCGCCCACCCCCGTGGACAGCCTTTCCCACCCCCGTGGACAGCCCCGCCCACCCCCGTGGACAACCCACCCACCCCCGTGGACTCCCCCTACCCCCTAGACAGCCCAACCACCCCCGTGGACAGCCCACCCACCCCCCTCGACACCCCTTCTCCCTATGGACAGCCCCTCACCCCCTTGGATAGCCCGCCCACCCCCTGGACAACCCTACCCCATGTGGCCAGCCCACCCACCCCCCCTGGACAGCCCGCCCACCCCTCCTTGACAGCCCGGCCACCCCCGTGGACAGCCCGTCCACCCTTGTGGACAGCCCGCCCACCCCCGTACCCCCCTGGACACCCCGTACCCCCCCTGGATAGCCCCGTCCACCCTCCCAAACAGCCCACACCCCCCTTCCCTGCAACCCCACCACCACCACCTAGACATACCACCACACCTGGACACCCCACACACCCCTCCCCCACCAGGACACCCCACCCATACCCCCAGGACAGCCCACACCCCCTAGACAGCCCCGCCCACCCCCGTGGACACCCCCTACCCCCTAGACATCCCAACCACCCCCGTGGACAGCCCACCCACCCCCCTCGACACCCCTTCTCCCTATGGACAGACCCCCACCCCCTTGGATAGCCCGCCCACCCCCCTGGACACCCCTACCCCCCGTGGCCAGCCCACCCACCCCCCCTGGACAGCCCGCCCACCCCTCCTTGACAGCCCAGGCACCCCCGTGGACAGCCCGTCCACCCTTGTGGACAACCCACCCACCCCCGTACCCCCCTGGAAACCCCGTACCCCCCCTGGATAGCCTCGCCCACCCTCCTAAACATCCCACACCCTCCTCCCCTGCAACCCCACCACCACCACCTAGACATACCACCCCCCTGGACACCCCACACACCCCTCCCCCACCAGGACACCCCACCCAGACCCCCAGGACAGCCCACACCCCCTAGACAGCCCCGCCCACCCCCGTGGACAGCCTTTCCCACCCCCGTGGACACCCCCGCCCACCCCCGTGGACAACCCACCCACCCCCGTGGACACCCCCTACCCCCACAATCCATTATCCAAAACATATCAAATTGGTTTGAACACAATCCATAATTCCCACAATCCATTATCCAAAACATGTAAACGTTCACGATAGCCTCCCCCAACTCTGATTTACATGTTTTGAACACTCTCCTTCCAAACATAGAATACAAAAACATTAAAGAAGTCTTCACAAACACAAACAATATCCTATTTAGATATTAATTTCAATAATCAATTAAACCACCAACACCTGGAAAAAATCTATTCATTAAAACAACTACAACAATATGGTTGAGTTCAAATTTTACCTATTCGTATGGGGGTGTACCTGTTGGGATGGGGGGTGCTGGTGTTCGGATTCGTGAGAGCAGTGGAGTCGGATGGGGTTCGCGAGAGCAGCGGAGAGAATAGATTAGGGCTCTGTCCGAATGGGGATAGGAGATCGCGATCTGGAATTTGGGGGAAACCTTTCCCAACGGTTCACTGGAACCGTTGGGAAATGTGTGAGTTTAGCACCCATTTCCCAACGGTTCACTGAACTGTTGGGAACTGTGCGAGTTTAGCACCCCTTTCCCAACGGTTCCAGTGAACCGTTGGGAAAGGGTCCACCGAAATTCCCTTTGCCAACGGTTTTGTTAAACGGTTGGCAAAGGCTCACTATACCAACGGTTTAAGTAAACCGTTGGTATACTACCATTGGGAAAAGACTAAATTCCAGTAGTGGACCATTTGGTTAAAAACCCACTCCTTTTCAGTTAAAATAAGTTCCAAAGAAAACAACCTCTTTCAAATTACATTTTCCATAAAACCTCAAGTTTTAATTATAAAATCTGAATTTCATTAAATCATTTCAATTTTACCACCAAGATTTAATTTTATAAAATCTCGTTTTTATAAAGTCTTCCATAAGGTTAATTATGAAAATCATGTTTTCCCGCTTTCCAAAATCTCAACCATTACCATTAAAACCCCATTTTCAGAAATCCAACATAAGGGTTTTCAAAAAAATAGAATTCAATGAAGACTGAAATAGATTCACAAATGGGAACTATTGTCGATGGGTGATTTGACCATATGTTTGGAAGCCATATTCCAAACACACAACCAACACAGAGAACCTTTAAGGACCATGAACCAACTCCACATAGTTTTCTAGGCCCTACGAGCTCGTGGGAACTATTATCCTGACTCCCCTTTTTGTATCCCAATCACTAAAAAAATCTAAAGATCAATTAAACTAAAAAATCCAGACTTCACATGGAAACTTAAGGATTGGATTGATCAACAGTCTACAATGCTCTTACCACACCTATCTCCCGAGTCTCAATAATCCTACTTCATCTACCTTGACATCCATAAATAACAAAGGGTGCTCTGAAAATAAATGTCCTTTAAGAGCTTACCGGCTCTGATACCATTTTTTAATGAACTAACCCGGGTCAAACCTAAACCGGTGACATGAGCTGATTTGTGGCATGCCCCGAAGGGTGTTACTGATTCATAAGGGATGAAAACTAGTGTTGGTCATCAACAGAGTACTCAAAGGGAACGATTTATCCCAATAAAAAATAAATAAATTTAACAGAAAAAAGAAACCAAACAGCCCAGTATATATAACATTATGAAAATGAACATATTTTATACAATAATATGAAAATACAACCAAATTACTCTATAATATCAATCTAACCAGATGACCACACGATATCCATGTGACCCCATATGTCACTCTCCAACATAAATACCAACAGTCTCCCAAGCCAATAAACTCAAGATAAAACTTGTACAAAGTCTAAAATATAGAATAATTATAGCCATGAGTATTAAAACTTAGTTGTATATCCCCATAATCTATTCCCAATTAACGTCATTTTAAATAAAAGAAACATTAACTTCAAGTTTTAACTAAAAAATATAAAAGTAATCTTTTATAAAAATTTTCTTCAAATGAAACTATGGTCAATTTCCCGACATCATTTAAAACCAAGTTTATTTCTAATAGGGAGACATTAACATTTTTAAGGGGAAAGTGATGTTTTCATTTCAAAATGGAATAAGAGAGTATAAAACACTTTTTCTATAAAAAGATGATAATCTTTTGGAATCCAACTCATCACTTTCCAAGAAAAACACCTCACATGAGAGAACTATAATAATCACATAGTATGGGAAATGGAAATAAATAGACAAGAGTAACCAAGTATTTTAATCATCACTACAAGAAACTAAGTGCTAATAGACATTGGTGAACCTAGGAGATCATGAATAAACTAGAACATACTATTACATGATACCCATCCCCAGTAGCATGAAACACATGATGAAATCAAGATTTATTTAACACTCACAACCACCATAACTCATGACAAACTGAGGGGATAATTGCATAGCAATAAAACCCAATATATCCACTTACTATGGGCCATGGGCTAATGATTAAACTATCCAATGAAACAATCATTCCAAAAAAATTCTCTCACTATTCCAAGTTCCTATTTCTCATGTATAAAAATGGGGTGAGCCAACCGATTCCATCTAAGCATCCAATCACAGTCATATATGATAATAATCCAATAAAAGGCCTCACCCTGAGTCACTCCAAGGACCGATATCATGCCATTGAACAAATAGAATATAAGGAGTCTGTGCTGAGGATCATTAATAATGGACAATGAGGATTCCAGAACAAGGAAATCTCATCCATTAAATGATATCAAGTTATGAGAAACACCCAAGGGAGATTTCACCAAAAATACTTTTATCATTTTCACAAAATTTCCCAACGAACCTTTAGGTATTTCACAAAACCAACACTTATCAAAGATACAAAATCCACCTTTCATAAAGGGTATAAACATGTCATTTTCTATCTAAAAATCATTTAAAAATCCCCTTAAAATATTTATATAACCGTTTTAAGTAAAAATCATAATGTCGAATGGGCCATTCACTGACAACACATTCCAAAACACATTAAAATACAACACACAATACTTTCAAATAATGAAAACCACTCATGAAAACCCTAAAAGGGAAACAAAAAATAATTTATCATGTTTCCAATACATTTACTAATCCAAACTATGAATTTTATATAAAAAATATCCCATAAAAGCCAACCGGGAATTTACTCAAACACTTAGTGTGCATTATTTAACAAAATAATTATATGTATCATACTATAAGGCATAGAACACCAATTTTTACACTAAGAACTTAATAAAAACATCACATAAAAATAATTATAATATATATAAGTTGTTTAAATCAAGAAATTAATGATTCTTAGATTAAAAATGCAAGTGCATGGGAAAACCTACCTTGAATTCATGGTGAAACGACAACGCACGCCCGAAAACCCACCACGCGGGATCCAAACCCCTAAATCTATGAAGAGGAACCCTACATGAAAAAAACTCCCAACATAAATCAAGGGTAAAACAAAACCCTCTAAATGACCATAGGATAAGATAAACTCAATAAGATATGGAAGGATAATGAAGAGGGAGAGGAGAGGATAGGGTTTATCTTGAGAAATTAGCCCCAAACCTTGAAACAACACTAGATATACACTATAATAGAAGGGAGGAGGCTTGTAGAAGAATGGATAGGGATTTCTAGGGGAACATGAACATGATAAAGAATGATAAACGAGATTTGGGTTAAAATATTGATGGGGGTAAACTTAGAAAATCCCAAAAAATCAAGATCTGGGAAACTCGAAAGGTTTGGCCACACGATTTATCAAACTGTGCAACAACTATGCCGCAACCATTGCCCATGAAGAGATCAACCATATGACCGACCCACATGGTCTCACTGACCATGTACAGACTGTGTGGTAGGTTCTGCTTGAAGTTATACCTAATGCATGGTTAGCTGGGTTCAGCATCATGGTTTGTCAAAAAGTGAACCAATTGTGTGCAGTTCACTACCATGCCAAAATTTCTTAATTTCTTCCCAAAACTCTCACATGAAGTGAGGTTCAACCATGGCATAAAAACTAGACAATGAAACACTTAAAAAACTTAACCCCTATCACACTAGGAACTTGATAAAAAGATCATAATTCCTAACGAATTTAAACATAACCCAAGACTTGAAAAATTGGGTGTGATAATATGTTCATGGTTCATTGGACCTACTAAAATCCTTTATAAATTTGGACCAGCTTCTTGCTGAGTAGTCTTGCCTCTGAGTTTGTCTCAGGTACACAATGTTTTTCATATTTCAATATTAAGAGATTGTGATCCAAATTCATCTCATTTTCTGAGCCTAGAAGTAGTTCAGTTGGAATAGAACCTTTTTATGAATAGAAACATGTTCATATTCTTGATCGTATAGAGAAATTATTGTAGAATAATAGAATTCACCAAGTTAAGGTTTTTTTGGAGAAACCATGTGGTTGAAGAAGAAACATGGGAATCTGAAAATTATATGTGGTAAATGTATCATCACTTGTTTTATAAGTAAATAATAATTATGAGGATGGAATTTCCAGATAGTGGGGAGAATGTAACAACCCAATTACTTATAAAATAATTTTTTTTCATTTTATAATTAAATAGTTAAATTCATTATAAATGTATAATGAAATAAGGGGTATTTATATAAATCAAGGAATATATACTAATAGAATAGTAACCTCACCTATGAGAGTGTAAATAAAACTTATTTATCTTATTTGTTAAAATATGATATATTTATATCATGGATTATGAGAATAAATGTTTTAAAAATTATAAATTAACTTTTGGAATTTTGGTGAAACATAAATGTTTATTTATAATTTTATAATTAATATAACTATTTAAAAAGAAATTTATCTTCATAAAATATATTCATAAATTAATATTATTTCACTATTATTATAATATAATTTAATGAGAGCTTAATTAATTTTTTTAATGGGTTCTAAAATCATTTATAATTTTAAAATTGGTATTTTTAAAATAAATAGATATTTTAAATAAAAAATTAAATTTCTCATATTTTGAAAATTATTTTCATAAAATGGAGTTCATATTTGAATTATACATGTTGAAAAATGGTTATGTTTAATTTTTTGGATTTTTCTAAAATGGTTGAATTTTTGTGAATAGTGAAATACACTAATTTATAGTATATAAACATTATAAGCTAAATACATTATTCATTGATTAATCAATAATTTATGCACCATAATATTGAATTATACTTTATTAATTTAATATATTTAGTTATAATTCTCTAAATTTTCATATTCTTTATCCAGAAAAATAAACTAATGTATAAAATAATGGGAAAACACTCATCTCCTCTACTATAAATACAACCCCTCACCACCTCTTATCCTCACAACTCAAATCCTTGGTTTTTGTTTAATCTATTCACAATTACCTTCCCAATCCTCTTCACCATGTCCAAAAACTACTAGTATCACCAAAAGGACAAAACTATGAACCCTAAGGAGGTACTCAAGGAGAAGAATTCAAGAGGTAAAATCCTCTTTCGTTTTTTTATTTTCATTTCAATTTATTTTGTTTTATTATTATCTCCTCAACTCCCCTCATTCAAGTGACATGAATACTCCATTATCTTACATATATTATAATTTTAATGTATTTATGGAATATTCATCATCAAACCTATATTCTTCTCCTCTTATTCTAAAAAATGAAAACATCTTCAGTGATGTGTTGATTTACCATCATCATGGATGATGACTTTTCATTTTCTTTTAACACCTTCAAGGATGGTCATAAAACCATTATTATGGTTAAATAATATTTTAATATACATATTATAATTTATTAAATTTTATAAATCAATATATAAACATGATATTTAATAAAATGATATATGTTTCTGATCGTCATAAAAACTAAAAAAATAAATTAAATCATTTTCATTAATGTTTTATCTAATGATTCATAATCATATAAAAATGATATATTGTATATTTTAAAATTATATAAACATATTAAAACCATTTTTCCACTTCCATATTTTTTCTTCCATTCGACAATAAAATCATTAATGAACAAACCATGGACACACAGAAATAAATGCACCTAAACCAATGAAAATAATAAAATATTGTTACTAAATAGGTAGAAATATGTTATAAGACAATCATATTAGTAATTATAAATATGAATATGGTAATTTAATATATTAATAAAACTCTTTAATCCATTATATAAGATTTCAGAAATTTTTTTAACTAAGACAACCCCAATGTAAGGGGATTTTCTTTAAAAATCTTCATTTAAATTTATATTTTTAAAAAATTCAAAAGGAATGTTTTTATGATGGAATTATTAATGTTTTATGATTATTTATTGGTTCTTGATATTTTTTATGATGAAAGGTAGGATCTATATCGCTCTCAAATTAATTGGGCATGTTTATATTGGAAGTTGACAATATGGTTATTATTAGTGTAGCTGTGATGGTTACATTATAAGGTAACCGTGATAGTTACAACATAAGGTAGTTGTGAGGGTTAAATTTTAAGTTATCCATGAGTGTTGAAAATCATATTATAGTCATGATAATTATTTATTATGTTTGTGAGTATTCATGGACAAACGGTTCCATTCCCTTTTATGTACCTTACTAATCTTTTTGTGTTTATCCCGAGTATTAAGATGTTATTCACATGGTTTTAAGGATGGGTCCGTGGAAATAATAATCAAAGGTGAATTTTGTAAAGATTTTTCATGGAAAGTTATCATGTTTTATTAAAAACATTAGTTTTGTGGAGGAAATGGATTCTATTTTACCCACTTTGTATGCTTGTGGATTAATATGTATGAATTATGTCCTAATTCACTAAATCTATAAACTTAAAAGATCTTTGGGAATGTAAGAAAGTGAATTATAGTTGAATTAAATAGATTATGTAATTTTTATGGTTGGGTACTTATTAATTATTCCACCACCAGTAGATTCTAAAAAAATATAAATTCAATAATAGATTATTCATTTATATAAATAAAAATATAAGGAATAAAGTAAACCGTTTAAATTTATTCAATTACTCTTTATTTAAACACATGACTCCTAAGTTCTTGAGGACACCCAAACTCTTAATACCTTCTTTGGAATGTGATGGATTCTGAACCATATCACATATTCAATTCATACTTCATTATAACACATGGGATTTCATTATGAATTTAATTTCAATTAATAATATGTCTAATTATAACCATAGTCAAAATCTAACTCATGGTCATATAATATCATTTCTAACACCCCATGGGTATCTAGAGCCTCAGTCCCTATCCCACCCCTCAATACTCACTATGGGATTTTGAAGTAGTAGTCTTTGTCCCGAACTCACATATCAGTATGGGATTTTGACAACGTAGACTATATACCACCCCCAAATATAAATTTATATAACTATGATATTTTGATGTAGTATACCATGTCCCATACATGTTTATCACATATATCACATTATCAAATATATCACATCAATAAAGGTTAATCACTATTAACCCACTTATCGAAATTCACATTAAAGTGTATCATATCAATTAATCAAACAATCATGGTTCAACACTTTAATTCTCATGGAATAATATTTAAAATCACTATAAAACTATTTATCATTATTTAATCATATAATACATTAACCCATTAATGTTCAAGTCAAAAAGTAAATAAATTCATTTTTTATTTAATTCAAAATCACATTAATTGACCCATTACACAAAATTTCAATTAATTGATCAAATCCACATTTAATTAATCAATCAATTCCACAGTCATAATGATCAATTGATTAATTAAAATAGTAATTAATCAAATTCCACTATACAAATATCCTAATAATTAAATTTCCAATTAATTAACTAAATTCCAATTTCATAGTCATAACAATTTCTATTAATTAGTTCACTAATTAATTACTCTAGCTAAATCCAATCTAATCAATTCTATTTCCTGAATTTCACCCAATTCATAATCATATGGAAATCACATTAAATCAATTCAATGTTTCTAAAAAATAATTAAAAAATTAATTTACTCAATTCAAGATTCAATTTTCAAACATGAAAATTGAAATATCACAAAACATACATAAAATTGGAATCAAGACTATGTGAATTGAATTTAGACCTCCTACCTCAAGATCATTGACCAAAGCTTCCCAACCAAATTCCCAAATTTAAGAGAAACGATCAAGAACACAATGAAGAACAAGATATGGATTCAAAACCTAGATCCAATATCAAGAAAAATAATCCATTAAACCTAGATCTAAACCCTTTACAACAGTGGATAAATCGTACCTCTTTTATTAGAAAAGAAAATCATGAGAAATATAGATCAAATTGGGAAGAAAGCAAATTCCCAGGGAGGTGAAGATCTTCAATCTAGGTTTCTAATCATCAATAGAGGCTGTAATGGTTTTTAATCCTTCTAAGAACCTCCAAAAATGATATAAATCATTTAGGGTTGAGATATGGTTTATTTGGGGTTAATACATGGTGTTCATGAATTTTTAATATAATTTTTAGAGTAATTAAAACCACATGCATCTTTTCTTGGTTAGGATTTCATAGTTTACCAAACTTTTATCCTTAATTGTGCCCTTATTTTCGGTTGGGTGTTCACGGTTACTCCTAAGAGGGCATACAGTTTGAATAAACATGCACCCGACATGTTAACCCCCTCTATTTGAGTCACGTGGTTTTCTATTCTTAGAAAACTATTTGGGAAAAATTTTCCCCAACTATACATAGCCCCTCCTCTTTACAATTTTCTCAAATTTTCACCCAAACTCACCCAAGTTAAAATCCATACAAAATACTACTCAAAACATGGAGAAAGTGTACCTATAAACATGCTTGATACATGTCTATAAAGGTTGTGATATTTGAATCTCCATGCCTTATGACATTTCTTCCTCAGGTTGTACCCCTAAACCTCTCTAATATTCTAAGATAACAATAGGGGCCACTGAGCCTGTATATCCACTTCTATTTCTCATGTTTACTCCTAAACCCATCCATGCTTCCACAATACACGAACTACCAGCACAATATTTCCCTATAACACTTTCTCACTGAGATCCAACAAACATATTAGATGATCCTAAAAGGAATCATCTATCTCAATCTCAACATCATCCACATTGATCACATGATAAGGGTTAGCGTGATATCACTAAAGTTGTGACACATAAAAATTTTCATGAATTGTAGTGCATCTCTATAGATGATCCAATCAGTATGCCACATAAATGATTCTCTCTAGAACCTCAAATGGTCCAACAAACCTGGGTTCCAAATTTCCATGTCTATGTATCATTCAGTGACCCAATCTAGGAGACACCCAAAGTAAAACACTATCACCCTCTGAAAACTCTAGGGTTCGTCGACGTTTATCAGCATATGACTTTTCTTTTACTCTAGGCTATAACCATGCATTTTTGAATTAAATGAACCTACTTTGTAGCCTCCTACACAAGATGTGGTCCGAACTGCTCTGACTCACCTGCATCTATCTTGAATATAGGTGATATTCATGGCCTAATATAAAGAGACTCATGTGGTTCCATCAATATTTCTATCAACTAACTATTGTTATAAGTGAACTCTATAAGTTCCATGTTCTTCTCCCAAGACCCATTGAATTATAGGAAACACACCTAAATAATATCTTTAAGAACCTATATAGTACACTCTGACTTCCCATTTTTCTATGGGTGGAAAGTCATACTCAATAGTACTTGTATACTAAGAACATTTTGTAATCCCTTCCAGAAGAATGATGTAAAATGGGAGTCATGGTATGAAACAATATTCTATGAAACCCTCTATAGATTGAATATTTTCCAAACTTCTCCAAACTACTCCACTGATAATGTCTCTTGTATAATATATAGATGTGCTACTTTCATCAATCGGTCTATAATAACTCAAATATCATCACTATTTTAAGGCATTCTTGGGAAACCAACCACAAAGTCAATAGTAACATCATCCGACTTCCATTTCAGAATGGGCAATGACTATAGTAAATCAAAAGGTCATTGATATTTGGACTTCACCTTTTGATAGGCATATCATTGTTTCATGAACCCTACTATCTCTATCTTTATTCTTGACCTCCAAAATTGTCGTCGTTGGTCACAATAAAATATTTTTCACTTAGATGCATCGTCTAATTTGAGATATCCTCCAACATAATTATAGGAAAAATAACCTTATTCTTGAAATATATGATCTCATCCTCGTTGATCATCCGGTCTGAATGTGTCTCCCCACCTTCGTGGCTTTCCCTCAATCCCAGGCATTCTAGATCCTCAGACTGCATGTCTCTAATTTGTCCCAAATGTGTAGACTCTACTTAAAATGATATGAGATTAAACTAATCATGAATCTCCTAAACCACAACATGCATCTCAGCTAGTAAAGTTATTATCTTCCACTAAGAACTATAATTCTGAACCACCTAATTCTAGTTTTTTATGCTTAGAGCATCAGCAAAATTATTTCCCTTCTTAAACATATATTATAGACCAAAGACAAATTCCTGCATATACTCAACCCACCTCTACTATTGGAGATTAAAATCTTATTGTGAAATATATACTTTAATATCTTTTGTTCTATATGCACAGTAAAATTCTCACCCAATAGAAATTATTGCAAAACTTCAAATCATAAAACATCGTTTCCAACTCAAGGTCATGTGTAGGGTAATTATGTTCATGTGGCCTTAACTTCTGAGACCCATATTCCACAACTCAATCTCCCTACATCAACACTACTATGAGACCTATCCTAGAAGTGAAAAAAACATTGTACACTCCTCTACTGGCTTTGGTAGGATCAAGATCTGTACCGATGTTAAATTCTTCTTCGACTCTTGGAAGGAATTATCACATTCTACTAAACATTAAAAAATTATCCCCTTCTTGGTTATGCTCGAAAGTGGTTCTTACAAATGGGAAACATCGTGGATAAATCTTTGATAATATCCAGCTAACCCCATAAAGATTCGGATATTGAACACATTCATGGGATTCTCCCAAATAAATAACTGTCGAAAATTTCTCTAGGTCCACTAAAACACCTTTCTTCAAGATTATGTGACCCAATAAGTATACCCAATCAAACCAAAATACAAACTTATAAATCATTGTGTATAGTCGATACTCTCTTAGTGTACTTAAGATTATGTTGAGATATTGGGAATGGTCATTATGATTCTTGGACTACACCATGATTTCATGAAAAAACAACAAATGGATCTAGGTATGGATGGTAGATTCTATTCATTAAATACGTAAACACATATGGGGAATTATTCAATACAAATTTCATTACGATGAACTCATATATGTCATCCCTTCTTATGAAAACAGTCTGATGTATATCTGAAGGTGTGACTCTCAACTGATAATAACTTCATCTCAAGTTAATTTATGAGAATACACAAGCCCTGATCAAATGGTCAAATAGATTTTTTATAAATAGAATATGATATTAGATCTTCACTATCATCTGGTTCAATTTATAGTAATCAACATACATGTGCAAGGTCTCGTTGTCCTTCTTAGAAAACAACATCAGTGAACCCCAAGAAAACATACTCGGATGAAGAAACCCCTTATCCTACAACTAATCTAGTTGATTTTTATGCTCTTAAATAACTGTAGATTCTAATATATATGGTGGAATGGAAACTAGAACATCTCTAGGCATGAGATCAATTGTAAATTCCACACCTCTATTGGGTTATAGTCTTGTGAAGTTTTCAGAAAACACATCCCAAAACCTACACACTATGGGTTGAAAGACATCATGCTTCACCCCTATCATCCACTAACAGACCTGAAAACTGGGAAGTGATCTCCCCCAGTTGTTGGTGAACCAGACCATCACGAACCACCTTGTTATCCAACTCTCAGTGGTGAATATAATTGTCACCTTTTGGAGATGTAAAATTCACACTCCTACAGTAATAATCTATGCGGGCTCGATATTCTAATAACTATTCCATACTCAAAATTAGTTCATAGGTTAACATGTCCTGTATATAAGGATCCCAAAGAAAATGATACTCTCTAACATTGAGATGACATACCTTATATAAACATATGTCTCTCAACCGTACTCTCAATTGCATATCGATCACCATTATCCCGCTCACAAACTCCATCATTGGTCTCAAAACATTCACAATTTGTGAAAATATAAATTAATTAGATTCACCAGTATTAAATAAGGTACTAAATAATGTAGGATCTATAAGAATAGTAACTCTAACAGTCGATCGTCCAACCTATCTATCCACTAGTGTAGACTTATGTTCATATAACTACTATACCCCTCTTCCCAGTGATGTATCCTGAGTCCCCTGAACTGCACCATTATCCTGATATGAGCTTTCTTTCCTAGAAGAAAATTTTCCACTTACTCTACCTCCATAGCTGGTATAACTCTAGATACTAGAAGGATACAGTGAATAAGGTCACCTTCCCACACTTTGGTTCAGTCAAGATCCTCCATCAACACCCATGAGTCATGGGTTTATGCATAACCTCTAAGGATGTCCCATAAATTTGTATCCTCAGCACTCTATCGTTGATCAGGGGAAATGTCAACAGAAGTGACCTGACCTACCACCTGATTATAGATCACTCGAGAAAGATTCTGAGTAGATGAACCTTCTACATAGCCGCACTTCTTGTTTTAACCCTAGCTGACATTCTCATAATGATGCATCCTTCTCTCAAATTTGCACCCCCTAATCATCCAGAATATGTCACATATACTTTATTCGAACTCTCATTCTTGTTCCCCTTAGATATGAGAGCCTATTCCACCACTTTGAAAAACTTCTTTAGTATGAAAATATTCACTTGGGAATTAATTTCACATTTATGACCATCCTAAAACCTCTTTTCCACCAGTCTCATATTTCTTTCAACACTGTAGAAAATTGATACAAATTTTTAAATATCCATCATAGTCCATCACAAACATACTACCCTAAGTCATCCTGAAGAACATAGCTGATCTATCCGGACAAAACGTCTCCAGATAAAAGTTTCCTAGAAACTCTAAAAAGACTTCTATTATATACCATCTGCATGCCCAGTCCGATCCTAAACATCCCACAAGATTTTCACTAATCCTCAAAGCATATAAGTATCCAACATGACCCTCTTCTTAGAAGGAATCCTCAAATGGTCAAGAATCATCTGGTTGAACTCAATCTAGGTATATTGTGCCTTAGTTCCACACTATCTAATGAAATTTAGTGGTTTTTTTAACTAAGACTTTTGTGTAAGGTCAGACATACTCTTCACCTCCAACTTTGGTTATCTCTCCATAAAATGCATGTAGTGAGCAAACTTATCTCGAAACTTCTCTCTGAATTCCTCATCTGGAACTATTGGTGCCTCAGGTTCCACTGTTGGATGATCATCTTTATCCATGTAATCCTATCATCCTAACAACATTCTTCCTCATGTAGGAATACCTCTACAATGAAAAACAAACATCTTAGAAAAATTTCCATGTCATTAACATAGTTAACAAGAGGGATTCAAACAAGGACATAACAACTAATTCCCCTTTTTCACCACATGGTCAAAACCAAGGCACTATCAGCACCCTTAACCATACTACATCTAGGTAATAGTTATAAATGTTAAAATCATTTTTATTATTGAAGTTTCCCATTAGACATCCAATTTCCACATTTTTAATCATTTTATATTTTTTTCAATTTCACATTTGGAACCATTTTCAATTCCATCACATAGGTAACGTAAAACATTTCAATTTCAAAAAAATATTAAAAAATTTATTTTCCCATGAATTCATAAAATGATTCAGGTCACAATAAATCTTGAGTACCTAGAATGATGCAAGCATACTCAACTCTCATTCAATATAAGACCACAAGTATAATATCAAAAAATATCAAAAAATAATAATCACAAGATACAAAAAAGTACATCACTCGAGGTGAAATTGTTGTACCCCTCTCTCTTGGATTTTAATGATCACAATCACTCTCATCGTGTTCTAACTTGTTTTCAAGTGTTTTGATTCTAGGAAAAAGATTGCCCAGGAGTTGGCCCAAGAAGGTTGAATAGTGGAATCTCTGAGTCCACCGGCCAACCGGTGGATTCCCACCGACCAGCCGGTATGGGCACCGGCCAACCGGTCTTTGCCCACCGGCCAGCCGGAGGACCCAGGCAGTAGGCTTGCCCACTGCCTGGTGCCACCAGCCAACCAGTGGATGACCACCGGCCAGCCGGTGGAACCCAGACAGAATGCCTGCTCTGTCTGGACCACCGGCCAGCCGGGAGCTCATCACCGGCCAGCCGGTGGACCACCGGCCAGTTGGTGAGACACCACCGGTCAGCCGGTGTGCCCAGTCAAACTAGCCGTTGGGCTTTGACCAGACTTGTACTTTTGACCCCCAACGGCTCCGAAAGCCCTCCAACGGCCATATTGAAGTGTTTATGGGTATTTCTCCTATAAATAAGAAACCATGGATGCCGGGAACACTACCAAAAACATATTTTGATGTCTTGATTCTCTAACGACAAATCTCCAAGGCCTCTTGTGATCCATTGCCATCCTTAAAGCTTGAGATCCCTCTCCATCAGCTGCTCTCACACTTTTGGCGCTCAAGGCTTCCGTGTGTTTGTATTATTTTATTTGTTTATTTCTTCATTGGGTTTGAATTAAAACAAACCTCTCTTTTCCATTCTTTCTTTCAATTGGGTTTCTTGCTACAACCATAATAAAAAATCAAGTTGTACGAAGGTGTTCTAGCCTACCTTAAAATGGCTAGTGGGTTTCTTGCTACAACCATTAAAAAGCAAGCTGACGTATAAATCTCTCAACAGTTCTTGTTGGGAGCGGAGACGTAGGCTTGGGAATTAAGCCGAACTTCGTTATCAAATTGTGTCTTGCCTTTTTTATTTCCGCTGCATTGATAATTGTTTTAAATTGTTAATTATTTTTGAAAAGGCAATTCACCCCCCTCTTGCCATCCTCTACGACCCAACATTTGGTATCAGAGGAAGCGTTTGTGTAATACCTTAACCGGTTACAAACTTAAGATCCTTAGTGATGGCTAATTCCTCGCATGCTCCCGAAGGGTATTCTATGACTCGGGCTCCATTCTTTGATGGAACCGATTACACTTATTGGAAAACTCGCATGATTACTTTTCTTAGAATCATTGGTTATCCTATCTATAGGATTTTAATGCAAGGCTATACTTTATCTACCAAGGATGAGTCCAAATGGACCCCTGAAGACATTTCCAATTTTGATCTTGATGGAAAAGCCATGAATGCTCTTCATTGTGGGCTAGACCGTAATGAATTCAACCGTGTTTCTACTTTCTCCTCTTCTTATGAAATTTGGAAACTTTTAGAAGTAACCCATGAGGGCACTAACAAAGTCAAAGACACTAGATTAGACATGTATCGCCAAGATTTTGAAAGTTTCACCATGCACCCACACAAATCAATTACTGAAATGTTTACTCATTTTACTGACGTTTGCAATGGAAGAAAATCTCTTGGTGAGGATGTTTCTGCCGAAATGATGGTCAAGAAGATTATTTGGGTCCTACCAAGTTCATGGGCACCAAAGGTGACCGCAATTCAAGAAGAAAAATATGTCAAGAAAATTCCGGTTGAAGAGATCATTGGATCACTCATGACCTACGAGATCACCATGAAGAGGCAAGCCGATAAAGAAGGTAAAACCTTCAATGAGAAAAAGAACATTGCTTTCAAAGAAAAGGAAGAAAGCTCCTCCGCTGATAGCGAATCTGAGATTGCTCAACTAGCAAGAAAAATGAGCAAATTCATGAAGAAAAAGAAGAACTTTCGAAGGGAACGAAAGGAAGTTCCAAAGAGGAGAATGAAGTTACATGCTTTGAATGTGGAAAGAAAGGCCACATCAAACCGGAGTGCTCCGTTTTCAAGAAAAGGGTAAAAGAAAAGAAAAACAAGAAGGCTTTCAAAGCATCCACATGGAGTGCAAGTGATGACTCCATGTCTTCAAGCGACTCAAGCGATGAAGGTGGAAAATGCCTAATGGAATTTGATGAGGTATCTTCTTCCGACTCCTCTTCCTCATCTTCCTCTTTCAATAATGACATGTCCTATGAAGATCTCCAAAATGCGAGAGATCAATTAGAGGAAGGTTTTCAC
This sequence comes from Viscum album, assembly GCA_963277665.1. Taxonomy (NCBI): domain Eukaryota; kingdom Viridiplantae; phylum Streptophyta; class Magnoliopsida; order Santalales; family Viscaceae; genus Viscum; species Viscum album. The sequence continues at coordinate 1,358,523,781 of OY728166.1, read as the reverse complement.
GAACTTACCTCTAAATTTATGGCTTTGAAAAAGAAAAATAAAATTCTCATTTCTGAAAAAGATCAACTTCTCAAAAAGAATGAGGAACTTACCCTTAAGATCCAAGATATTCCAAATGTTGATTCTTTGAATTCAACCATTAAAGATCTAAGGGAGTCTCCTGCCAAGTTCACCCAAGGTGAACAAAATTTGATCAAATTACTAGGTTCTCAGCGTTCGGCTAGAACAACACATGGACTTGGCTTTAACAAACAAGCCACTTCTTCTAGAGCACCCACTACTTTTTTAAGGGGGAGCTCTCAATATAAATTTTGTAATTATTGTAAACAGACCGGGCACATGATTTATGAATGTGATTGTAAAAATGCAAGTTATGGAAGCCCCAAAACCATTACCTACTCGGATGAGTATTTTAGATGGCAACCCTCTAGAAAAATATGGGTTCAAAAGTCTCTTTTAGCTAATCTTTCCGGACCCAAACTTATATGGGTACCAAAATCTATTCTATCTTGATTTTGTAGGATAAACGCCAAAGAAGTAGGACTACGAAAGGCTCGTGGTATCTCGACAGAGGATGCTCGAGGCACATGTGTGGCAATCCCTCCGAGTTCAACTCCCTTGAAGAATTCGATGGAGGATACGTCACCTTCGGTGACAATTCAAAAAGCAAGATCGTCGGAATAGGTACCATTGGATTTGGTAGCACCTCTTTAATTAAAGATGTTCTATTTGTTAAAGGTTTAAAACATAATCTAATTAGCATTAGTAAACTTTTTGATAGTGGTTTTTCGGTGATTTTTCAAAATGATTTATGCAATGTGTTTGATTTTCAAAACAAATTGATATTTTCTGCTTCCCGTTTTCAAAATGTTTACATTATTGATTTAAAGTCTTTAGCTAGCCAAAATGTTAAATGTTTAAGTGCTCTTGACAATGAGTCTTGGCTTTGGAATAGAAGGTTGGGGCATTGTAGCTCTCATTCACTTCTAAAGCTTAATAAGAACAAGCTCATCCGTGACCTTCCTAAACTTAAGTTTAAGAAAGAGTTTATTTGTGAGCCATACCAACTTGGAAAGCAACACAAGTCTTCTTTCAAATCTAAGAAGGAAGTGTCCACTTCAAAATCTCTTGAGCTCCTACATCTTGATCTTTTTGGTCCTACCCCTGTATCAAGTCTAGGTGGAAAATCCTATACCTTTGTCCTAGTAGATGACTTTTCTCGTTTCACTTGGGTTTTCTTTTTAGCTCATAAAAATGATGCTTGTAGAACCTTTTTGAAATTCTCTAGGAAATTAGAAAACGAAAAAGGATATAAAATTATGTCGCTCCGTAGTGACCATGGAGGTGAATTCGAGAACAAAGAATTCGATGAATTTTGTTCCTCTCAAGGATACAATCACACCTTCTCTGCCCCTAGGACTCCACAACAAAATGGAGTGGTTGAAAGGAGAAACCGAACTCTCCAAGAAATTGCTCGAACCCTCCTTAGTGAATTCAACCTCCCTCAATTTTTCTGGGCCGAGGCAGTTAACACTTCTTTTTATACTATCAATAGAGTCCTTGTAAGACCCCTTCTTAAGAAAACCCCCTATGAACTTTGGAAAGGCAAATTTCCCAAAGTTGGTTATTTCAAAGTGTTTGGTTGTAAATGCTTTATCCTTAACACAAAAGGTAACCTTGGGAAATTTGATGTCAAATCCGATGAAGGTATTTTTCTTGGGTACTCCAACTCAAGAAAAGCCTATCGTGTCTTCAAAAAACGTTCAAAAACCATCGAAGAGTCATCTCATGTCAAGTTTGATGAAAATCTTCCAAAACCCCATCCGGTCATTGAAGATGTTGAAGATAAGCTTGATAAACTTGAATTAAATGATTCCTCTTCTCCTCTCAAGGAGGATGATGATCATGAACCTTCTTCACCTTCTTCGCCTTCCACCTTGCCTAAGGTTTGGAAACCTTCTAGAGACCATCCATTAGAAAATGTTATAGGTGATCTTCAATCCGGTACTCGAACTAGAAGATCAATCCTCAACGAGGTTGAACATCAAGCCTTCATTTCTCATCTAGAGCCTCAAACCATTAATGATGCAATTAATGATGAGAATTGGGTTCTTTCAATGCAAGATGAACTAAATCAATTCTCTATAAATGATGTTTGGACTCTTGTTGAAAGACCCAATGATCATCCAATTATTGGCACTAAATGGGTTTTTAGGAACAAACTTGATGATCAAGGAAATATAACCCGGAACAAGGCTCGCCTAGTAGCTAAGGGCTATAATCAAGAAGAAGGAATTGATTATGGTGAAACCTTTGCACCCGTTGCTAGATTGGAATCCATTAGGATCTTGTTGGCTTTCGCCGCCCACTTAAATTTCAAACTTTTTCAAATGGATGTTAAAAGCGCCTTTTTAAATGGTTTTATTTCAGAAAAAATCTTTGTTGAACAACCTCCCAGTTTTGAAGATCCAAAATTTCCAAATCATGTTTTTAAATTAACCAAGGCTCTATATGGCTTAAAGCAAGCCCCTCGGGCTTGGTATGAGCGGTTAACAAAATTCCTTTTAGAAAATGATTTTAAAATGGGTCAAGCTGATTGTACCCTCTTTTTAAAACACACTTCAAAAGATCTTTTAATCGTCCAAATCTACGTCGATGACGTTATCTTTGGTTCTACCAAAGAATCACTTTGTACTGATTTTTCAGATTTAATGAGAAAAGAATTTGAAATGAGCTTTATGGGGGAATTGAAATTTTTTTCTCGGTTTTCAAATCTTTCAAAATTCAAAAGGTATTTTTCTAAGTCAAGGAAAATACACAAACGAGCTCTTAATTCATTTTGGTATGGATAAAGTAAAGGAAATTAGTACCCCCATGAGTAATTCCTGTAAGTATACGTTAGATGAAGTCGGGAAACCGGTTGATAACAAGCTTTATAGGAGTATGATCGGGAGTCTACTTTACCTAACTGCGACCCGCCCTGACATCATGTTCAGTGTTTGCCTTTGTGCTCGTTTTCAAGCCAATCCCAAAGAATCTCATTTTAAATCGGTCAAAAGGGTTTTTAAGTATTTAAGAGTATCCAAAAACATTGGTTTATTTTATCCTTCTAATACTTCTTTCAAACTTTCTTCATATTCGGATGCTGATTTTGGTGGATGTCAATTAGATCGAAAAAGTACTAGTGGAACCTGTCATTTGCTAGGCAAGTCCCTTGTATTGTGGAGTAGCAAGAAGCAAAACTGTGTTGCTCTCTCTACTGCAGAGGCCGAGTACGTAGCCTCTGGGAATTGTTGTGCCCAAATTATTTTGATGCAGCACACTCTCTTGGATTATGGCCTTTCCTACGATCATGTACCTATTCGGTGTGACAAAACTAGTGCCATTAGTATTTCTAAGAATCCAATACAACATTCTAGAACAATGCATATAGACTTAAGGCATCATTTCCTTCGTGACCATTTTCAAAAAGGGGATATCACTTTGGACTTCATTTCTACTGATTTCCAATTAGCTGATATTTTTACCAAACCGCTCCCGGTTGAACGTTTTGATTTTATTAAGGGGGAGTTAGGAATGATTCGTCAATGAGCACTATTAAATATTTGACTCTTTTGGCTTGCTTTTTTTTAAGTTATTTAAACTCTTTTATTTTAATATTTTTTATTTATTTTTTATGAATTTTAATACCACCGGTCAACCGGTGGTACATCACCGGTTAACCGGTGGTGTCGGGCTTTTCTTTTTTGGGTCGGCCGGAGGAAGGGTTAAAATTAAAATTAAACCCTTCCCCTCCCATTCTTCTCTCTCTCTCTCGTGCAGCTCCTCCAAAATCGCGGCTCCTCCAAAGCCCTAGCCTCCCTTCTTCATCCTTGCCCTCTCAAACTCCTTTCTTCTCTCAATCTCTCTCATTTTATCTCCTTTTGCCTTCATGGGTCCTCGCTCTTCTCACAAAGGAAAGGGTATCGCTCAAGAAGCACCTCCTCCTCCTTCAATTCCTCAACTTCCGGACATATGGCATGACAAGGTCATTCTGCCAGGTAGAGTGATTGACTATTCTTGGATTTCTTCTGCTCGTCTCGAGCTTTTCTCCATTATTGAATATCAACATTGGCATTCCTTTTTTGAACCTCTTGAGAAGGATGTTATTTATCCTTTACTTGTCAAAGAGTTTTATGCTCACTTGACGTGGTCGGTTTCTGACGACACCGATACCATTTCCACCACCGCTCTTGGGCAACCTATCACTTTCACATCTGTGGAGGTTTCCAGAATGCTAGGAGTTCCTCATGTCGGGCCTCATGAATTTGCTCAGGGGGAGTTTCCTCGGGACCCTGATTTTGATTTAGCTGTCTCTCTTGAGCATCTCACAGGACAGCCCAACAATCCAATTGTCAAGCTCTCCCATCTCACCCCTAACCATCGAATCATTGAGCGCCTTATTCAGACCTCTCTTGCGCCCCGTATCGGTGATCACGATACGGTGAAATTCATTGATATTTATCTTCTCTCTTATATTACCAGAGGGATTCATTTCAATTTGGTCCGGTTCCTGTTCCGGGCCATGACTTATGTGGCTGAGCACCCGCGCCGATCCAAAACTATACCTTTTGGTCGCCTTTTGACCAAAATCTTCACCCTCTTGATGTGCCTCTCCATGCTACTTCCTTTGAGCAGCCAAAGAAGGATTGCATCGTCAATTTTATGATGGTGCAACGGATGAACATCCGTTGGCACCCTTGGCGTCAGGAGTGGATCACTGACAAGGATGGCCTTATCAAGGCTTACTCTCCTCAGACTCATTCACATCCTCCATCCCATGCCATGCCTCCTGCTATTGCCGCTGCTTATCCTCTTTCAGATAGTGAAGACAGTGATGACGATGAAGATGATGGGATTGGTGACAGCGAGAGTGATGCTGAGGATGATGCTGGTGAGGAAGCTGGAGTGGATGATCATGCACCTGATCCTTCTGAGGCTGTTCCCCCTCCTGCTGACGCTGGTGGCTTGTCGGTGACGGCTGATCAATTCCTATGCTTCCAGGATCAAATTGAGACCCGGCTCGACTTGCAGTTTTCCTTCTTCAGCTCTCAGTTTGATCAGCTCCACTCTCGGATCGACTCTCTTGATCGTCGCTTCGAGGCGGTCCAGGATCCTCCAGCTCCTTCGACCTTCAGGCGTCGTCGTCACTCTCGGCCCTCTAGGAGTGAATAGAGCCTTTCCTGTTTTTGACTTGTCTTTGTATTTGTGTTTTGAACTCTCTATGTAACGTTTCATCTTTTATAAATTTCAAGTTGTCTTATCTATCATTTTTTTTCTTTTTCCCTCCTATTTTGATAATCCCAAAGGGGGAGAAATATCTCTATTTACTAGTTTCATATTTCAATTGATAGTTTCATATTTCAATTGATTAAAGTGCTTACTCAATTTTTTTTAAAACCGGTAAGTTATTTATTTCATTTTTTCCTTTTAAAAAACTGAATGACCTATGGTTACAATTTCAAAATGACTCATTCTCTTTAGATTAAGATCTTTTTCAATACATGGTACATCTCTTCAATTTTTTTTTTTGAAATGATCTCTAATATATTTTCATTTCCAAAATTGTTTATTTAAGTTTTCAATTGGAATATCCTTTTTAAAGCTCTCTCTTTTTTGATTGTGATCATCAAAATAGGGGGAGATTGTTGTACCCCTCTCTCTTGGATTTTAATGATCACAATCACTCTCATCATGTTCTAACTTGTTTTCAAGTGTTTTGATGCTAGGAAAAAGATTGCCCAGGAGTTGGCCCAAGAAGGTTGAATAGTGGACTCTCTGAGTCCACCGGCCAACCGGTGGATTCCCACCGGCCAGCCGGTGGTCTCTAGAAGAAGCATTTCTTTCTGCCAGAGCCACTGGTCAACCAGTGTTAGCACAGCAGCCAGCTGGTATGGGCACCGGCCAACCGGTCTTTTCCCACCGGCCAGCCGGTGGAACCCAGACAGAATGTCTGCTCTGTCTGGACCACCGGCCAGCCGGGAGCTCATCACCGGCCAGCCGGTGGACCACCGGCCAGCTGGTGAGACACCACCGTCCAGCCGGTGTGCCCAGTCAAACTAGCCGTTGGGCTTTGACCAGACTTGTACTTTTGACCCCCAACGGCTCCGAAAGCCCTCCAACGGCCATATTGAAGTGTTTATGGGTATTTCTCCTCTAAATAAGAAACCATGGATGCCGGGGAACACTACCAAAAACATATTTTGATGTCTTGATGCTCTAACGACAAATCTCCAAGGCCTCTTGTGATCCATTTCCATCCTTGAAGCTTGAGCTCCCTCTCCATCAGCTGCTCTCACACTTTTGGCGCTCAAGGCTTCCGTGTGTTTGTATTATTTTATTTGTTTAGTTCGTCATTGGGTTTGAATTAAAACAAACCTCTCTTTTCCATTCTTTCTTTCAATTGGGTTTCTTGCTACAACCATAATAAAAAAGCAAGTTGTACGAAGGTGTTCTAGCCTACCTTAAAACGGCTAGTGGGTTTCTTGTTACAACCATTAAAAAGCAAGCTGACGTATAAATCTCTCAACGGTTCTTGTTGGGAGTGGAGACGTAGGCTTGGGAATTAAGCCGAACTTCGTTATCAAATTGTGTCTTGCCTTTTTTATTTCCGCTGCATTGATAATTTTTTTAAATTATTAATTATTTTTGAAAAGGCAATTCACCCCCCCTCTTGCCATCCTCTACGACCCAACAGAAATAACATCAACTATAATAATAAACATCAATAACAACATTCCCATCCTGGGTACTTTGTTTCCCCCCATCCATGGGTTATATACTACTATGCATGATCTCATAACCAAGGCCTGACTCATCTTATTCATCTTTTTTCCTTTCCAAAATAGTAATACCAAAGAAAAGAAAAGGAAACCAGTCTTTGAACCCACTTTGTAAGGTCCCGACATGGGTTCCACACACCTCTAACCCAAGCCAATCTGTCACATGACCTCAAGTTCACCTCCTCATATTCCAAATGATGTAAACTAGTAGTGAGGGTCTAATATAGAAAATGGGTAGAGTATACCCTCTTTATAATGTATCACATCAATATAAATAAATAAGAATAACAAAATGTTATAACCATAACCAGAACAATACCAGTATCCCATAATGACCAAAATAGGAAATTCAATTTCCAAAACTAAACAATAGATATTTCATACCAAATATGTTTCAATCACCAATATGAAAAACCAAAAAAAATAATGACACTAAAAACTCCCACACAAGTTTGGACACCAAGTTCGGTTCTTTAATCCATGATCCATCCCATATTAGCCATTTAACATAGGTCCCTTACCCTTACATTGTCTTGTAACTATGAAATATATATAGGTAACGATCAGGAAATCTAAGTAGGGTGTGATTACAACTCAATAGGCCACCACTAATGGTGTCTAAAAAATATAAAATCAATAACAATGTATCCAGTTGTATAAATAATAAACACAATCCATAAAGTAAACATTTTACATGTATTAAATTACTCTTTATTTAACCCCAAAACTCTCAGGTTCCTGAGGACACTTGAACTCTCAATACCAACTTCAGTATGTTCCATATTCTAAACCATACCACAAATTCAATTCACATTTCCTTATAACACATGGTTTTCCATTATCTATTTCATTTAAATTTATAATATGATCAATTGGAACCATAGTTCAAAGTGAACTCACCGGTGTAGAACATAATGTCTAGTACCACCTAGGTATTTGGAGTCTTATTCCCAATCCCACGCCTGAATAATCACATTGTATTTTTAAGAAGTATTATGTGTCACACACCCACTTAACACTATGGGATTTTGATGAAACAAGCCATATACCACACCCAAATATCAATCTTTATCATTATGGGATTTTTATTCAGTAGACCATGTGCCACACACGTTTATTAAATATATCACATTATCACATATACCACATAAATCAAGGTTAATAAATATTAACCCTCTTATCACAATTATTATTAATGTGTATCACCTCAATTAATCAAACAATCTTGGTTCAACACTTTAATTCACATGGAATAATATGAAAAATCACTATTAAACCATTTATCATTATTTAACCATATAACACATTAACCCATTAATGGTTGAGTCAAACATATCATAAATTCCTTTGTAAATTAATTCAAAATCACATTAAGTTAATCATTTCCCATAATCCAAATTAATTAATCAAACCAAAATTAAATTAATTAATCAATTCCAAAATCACAACAATCTATTAGTTATTTCAACAATTAATTAATATAATTCCAAAATCCAAATATCTCATTAATTAATTCACCAATTAATTAACCCAATTCCTATTTCATAATCACAATGATTTACATTAGTTAATTCACCAATTAATTAATCATACTCAATCTAATTCAACCAATTCTATTGTCCCTAATTTAACCTAATTCATCATTACATGACAATCACATTAAATCAATTCCATGTTTCCATAAATTAAATAACCAATTAATTTTTCAATTCAAGATTCAATTTTCAATAATTCCAATTTAAATATCACAAAACATACATACAATGGGAATCAAGACTATGAGAATTGAATTTTGTCATCCTACCTCAAGATCATTGACCAACACTCACCAATAGAATTCCCCAATTCAAGAAGAACAATCAAGAATATGATGATGAATGATATTTAAACCCGAAACCTAGTTTTAATATCATGAGAAACAAGATCTAGTAATCCTATATCTAAAACCTCTATAATAGTAGATAAAACATCTTTCTTTTATCTATAAATAGGATCAGTAAAAAGGTTGATCTAATTGGGAAGAAACAATATTCCCAAGGATGTGAAGATCTTCATTTTGGGCTTCAAATTGTCAATAACAGAGGTTAGAATGGATTGTAATCCATATGGGAACCTCTAAAAACAATAAAAATCATTTACGGTCAATATAGGATCAATTTGGGGTTAATAATGTGGGTTCATATATTTTTAAAATAATTTTTGGGGTAAATAAAACCGCATGCATGGTTTCCTAGGAAAGAGCACAAGGTTTTCCAAATCGTGAACCTTAATTTTGAGCCTCTTCTGGGGTTGTTCAATTTTACTCATTGTAAGGAATATAATTTGAAAAATTTTATTCAAGCCATTTGAATCTCATCTGTTTGAGTGCGCGCAGTTTTATGGGCTAGGTGCATGATTTGGGAAAACCCTGCACCAACTATGCATAGCCCCTCATCCTTCCAATTTTCTATAATTTTCACCTAAATACAATCAAGGTAAAACCCAAACAAAATATTAATCAAAATGATGAAAAATATTACCTATAAATGTGCTCAAGACATGTCCAAAAAGGTTGGTTTCTTATAATGGAATAACACATAACATAACAGCATGGTGTAGCAGCATTGTATCATTCTATAGGGCATAAACTTAAAAAATTTAATATAAACCCTAATCTATTAGTGACCAATGAATATATTAAGTCTTTAGAGATTATATTCCTTGATTTGAGATAAATATTATATGGTAATATTATCATAGTAATATACCAACTAAATAGAGATACTAATGAATTTTGGTATTTGAATCAAAACACCATAAAAGAAAGAAGAGATAGAAATCATAGTATGGAATTATTTTTAATTTACATTCCTAGATAAATATTTTTATCATGAGAAAAGATATAAACTAGAAAGAAAATTATTAAATTTATAAAAAAATTGATGAACTGTTATTGTTGAATATGAGGATACCATTAAAAAGTTACAAAGACAAGCTAACGATTGTGTATACAAACATGAAATTAAGGAAGACTACATCTATGATGGATAAAACCAGTGTTTTAATAAGGAACTAATATCTCAATAATTTTTATCTTATGAGGGAATTCTTAAATCTTGATTCATTACTAAGAATTATTTATCCATGTATTTATCTTTTAGTAGGAAGAAATAAATGAAAAGGGTTGTTGGGAGACATAATAAATGGAATTTGGTGAAGGGAAAGACGGTAAGTATAGAATTACCATAAAAAATATGTATATAAAGAGAAACCATAAGGTTTTATTGAATAGAATGTGATTTTTTTTATTACTTTGGATTTAAAGTCTATTAATCTCATGGGTGTAATGGAAAGAAAAAAAATACATACATGTTCAAATATTAAATTATATGTAGATGGACCCCAATCTAATTCAATGTGTCAGGAATCAAGGGAATCTACCCAAGATGATCAAAAATTTTAAAGGAATATCATATTCTATCACAAAAATAGAATATGAGGTATCAAATGATGAGATGGTGGGTGCTTTTTTAATGACATCAAAGTTTGATAATGCATTATTTGAATCCAAATGCATGAACTCTTTCATTTTTTTAATTATCTAAGAATATTGAATTATCCCATAAGGAATAATAGATGGATATTTACATTAAAAGTATTTACAGGAATCTTATGGAAATGAAATTAATTTTAATTATCCATATGAAAATTAAGGGAGGTTATTTAGTTCTAACCCCTATTTATATAATTATTTTTTACTTTAAAATAATATTTGGTATAGATTTTATTTAAAATTTAAATTCAATAATTTATTATTGATATTAAGAAATTAAAATCTATGAGGTTGGAATAAAATCTCTTGTATATAATAGAGGTTATTTAATAACTAAGTCATGTTGGTAACAAACACCAGTGGATTTTCTCAATGATATTATGAAAGAAGAATAATCAAAAAATAAAAATGGTATCCTTAAAATTAAGGATCAACCAAATGTGGGTTATTATATAGATGTATATCATGATTAATTTCTTGGATATCCAACTGATAATGTTTTTTAATTCTTTATTAATTTAATCTATTTTTTAAAACCCATATATAATCCATCCAATATAATAGATTCAGTGGAATCAGTGTTATTAATGAAGAAATTAAAAGTGATGTGTAATAATTGAATAATATAACCTATCATTTAACATTGGGGAGAACCTATATGATTTTTAAAGAATATAGATAGGTTTGTGAGGTTATGCATTGACTATAGAGAAATAAATTCCATTACCATATATAATTTACCTCACATTGATGATTTTTTATCATCTTAAAGGGGAAAAATACTTCTTAATGATTTATTTATATTCTAATAATTATCAACTGTATTATGTGAAGGTTTATATAAAAATAAAATAATATAGCATATGGTTTGGGAATTATGAATTCAAATTAATTCCCTTTGGTTTATATAATTCACCCTCAGTGTTCATGGAAATAATTTAGAGAGTATCCAAAAATGTTATTCATAATTTATTTTGTTTTTTATTAATAATATCTTGATATGATCAATGATATATGAAGTGTAGGTAAACCATTTACATGTTATACTTGGTGTATGGATAGGGATTTTTAGAACCATTCCTATTTATTTTTTCCAAGGCATGAAGGTGTACCTAGAGTTCTTAAGGTCTATACAGAATTTAAATTTATATTTTTGTTATCATGATCACTTTATAGACCATGTGTTCAGACAATTTCATCATTAAGTAAGTCAGTTTGTTCTTGTGGATGATCTTTTACTTCATGTGATTAATCAATTTGTTAATGTGGTTGATTTATTAATTTTATAAATAATAATTGAATAATAATCCTTTTTGTTTTTTAGGTTGCCTATGTTCATTTAGTTGATTTTTTACATCATGGGGTCAGTTCATATAGTCACTTTTCATGGTAATACCTCATAGTAGGTAGGTTTATTTTTTGATAAAAATTTCAGGTTTTTATAAAAAAAACAAATATTACTAGGACATAAAAACACTTTTTTTACAAAAATAAATAAAAATAAAGTTATAAATAGTTTTTAAAAATCATCTCAAGTAAAATAATTAATATCCTTGATACACCCTAATGTTTGGGAGTTTAAATGGGACATTCCATGAGAATTTAATATAAACCAATAAATGGAATGTAAATGTAATGTTTCTTATGTTATCTTTGGGTAAATAAAGATATTTTATTATGGGTTTTTAAATTACAATTTTTTTCTCTAATCGGAGTATCTTGTTTACTTTGAGTTTGGGTGATCCATGATCTTTTTCTTGAGTTGTGGGATCCATATTCTCTTAACCCAAACACCACATGTGTGTAATTTCTAGGTGTTTTCATTGGAATTTTACTCTATCTATTTTAAATTGTTGTGTATATAATTTGAAGTCATAGTTTCTGCCTCTCTCGCATATATTTTCTCTAATAAATTTTTTTTCATGATTGTTCAGACCCATAATATTGAGATTTCCAATCCATGACACCATCTCCATCTTCTATATATTCTTAGTCTAATGTGATTTAATGATTCTTTCTTTGTAGGGGTTCTAATATATCTCTTCCTTTTCTTTATATGTTTAAAAAGTATGATTTTTTTCCTTTATGTGGATAATATGTATTATTTATTAATATAATTAATTGATATAATTGAATTAAATTGTGAGTACTAATATTCTTATAGATTTACTATATTTACTAATATTTCTATATTCTTATTTACATTAAAATTTAATGATTACATGACATAAATATTTAGATGGTTGTAAAATTTAGGCACCTTTCTATGCTTGATTTCATAAAATAAAAATTCATTAAATTTTATATAGGTTCATTTTCTTATGAATATATTGTGTTTAAATATCAAACCTATGTAGAATTACCCATTCAAGAGATTTTGATATTTTTTGAAACCCATATGTAAATTCAAATTTAACCAAACATTTCTTACATAAATGTTATATCTTATTAGAGGAATATCTATTAAAAATCATTTTGATCCACACTACAGGAGTAAATTTTTGAGTTATATGGAAACATAGGTACATAAACAATTAGTACGTTAAATATATATATCATCTCCCATATAGTTTTTCACAACTAGAACCATTCATAGATATATACATGTAAACCCATTCTTTATATCCTAGGGAAAAAGAAACATAATAAAGGGTGATATCAAATTCTTAGTATGGGGAAACATGGGAGATATCAATTATAATTTAATAATAACATTTTCATAAGGGTATGATAACATGATATTATCATTTTAAAACCATAACAATTAATTCATATATCACAATCATGAATTATGGAATTAATCATGATAGTTCATAAGATATGAATCACAAATGAATCAAATATCAGGATCTGTTAGAGGAAAACATTGGAATATGATATTTTCATAATAGAGTTTCATAAAGTTTTAAATAGTGATAATCATATAAATAATATTTCAAGGATAATAATTAATAAATTCATCTCATGTTTAGCTTAGATTAACAACCCATGTACCTACTTTGGTCATGGAATAACCACCCATGTACCCACTTTTTGGGCTTTAGATAACCTCTTGTGTACCATCTATTTTGTCTTGGGATAACCACCTATGTACACATTGATATCATAACACATTGATATCATAACACATTAATCATTACCTGATTCATTTGAAGGTAATAATTTACCAACTATCACATAATCACAATCCATTATTATGTATTCTACGTGATCATGAAAATATTTATCATTTTATCATAACTTAACTAATGGAAAAGAAAATAGGTATCATCAATATTTTATGATAATAATTATAAAACATTTAGGGAAAGAATATTGATAGTTTCATAGGATCATATCCCCATTGAATAATAAGTAACATCAAATGATTTTATAAGAGTTTAAAAATTTCTTTATAAGATCACTAAAACATTTCTTTAGGAACATACCCATTTTATTTTGAAATATCTTATTTAAAATATAAAATTTCAAATATATTAAGGAAAACATTTTCCTTGAAAAAATCACTTTAAACATATAAATAAATATTCTAATAAAATATTATTCATGGATTAATGAAATCCATTGGTGAGATATATGTTAATATAATGATTATCTTTATAAATTTTCTAAAATGTTCCTCATTTAAAAAATGATGGAAAAATTCAATATAATATTTTTATAAAAATAGACATTGGTAAAAATATATTCTAAGAATCATTAGAGAATAATAAAAAAACTTATAAAATCATTTTAAATTTATTATGTACATGGATGAATAAAATTAATTATTAAAGAGAAAAATAAATTCATTAACCATTGAAAACATTATATCATACATTTGAGTAAAAAGGGAGGGAAAAGGAAAAAAAAGAAATATTCATAAAAACTAGAGTATATGAAAATAAATATTATTTATTATAAATATATCATATAACATTAACATCATAAACTTAATCATAAACAATCTTGATAAAAATGAGATTGTTACATAAAACATTAATCTCATGTTTTACTTTCTCTAAAAGTTCTCCAATATCTAGTATAATAAATAAAAATTTATTATACCTCTATAGAATAACCATATATATACTTATAATAAAATTTATTTCCCTCTTATAATATTAACAACCCATTTAATATTATTTTTTATTTTTTATTTTTTCCTCAGTGTTTACTATTTTGTTTTTAACTTATGTTTCGATTCAGTAGTTTTTGTCACTATACATTGATCATAGTTCCATAATTTATTAAATTTTAATAATTATATTAATTCCATATATTTTATTTATATATTTATTTTTAACATTCCATTTTAGGTATACATGGAAAAATGAATTACAATATTCATGTAGATGGTAGTTTGTACATTCACATGATTTGTGTTTTCATTTTCTATCAAAAATAATGAGAAAAGATAAATATTAATTTATCATTGAAAAATAATAATTATACAATAAATATAATATATAATTATTAAATACCTTATTATATTAATAAATTTTAGGTAGGGATTTAAAATTAATCATATCGCTAAGTGGAGGTGATAATCCACCTGTACGAATGAGCGATACTTTCATTTCCCATTTAATATAAATGTGGGGGAAATAGAAAATAAATCAAAATAATAACATCTAAATATATTTACTATAATGTAATAATAATGTAATTATGGATACAATTGGATATTATAAGTTCGATGAAGAAATAAAATTGCAAGTACTTCATTGATATTTACACCTCTTCGTTTAGAAACCCCATTTGACTGACACCTTAAGACATGAAATGATGATATTATGATCAAATAAAATATTATAAGTCACAGTGTGGTAATTTCGGAAAATATTTGGGTAGTAATCTTATAAGATAATTATCTCTTTAATTTTTTATAAGAGAGGAGTGGGTTGTCCTTTTGTGAGGGAGGTGTCACACATGGAATTACATTAAAGATTTAAATAAAATAATGTTATTTTCAAAGGAAAATAGATCCAAATAGACATGAAATAAAATTTAGGATTTTATAGTATTAAAATATATTAAACTATTAGTATTTTAATAAGTTTATATGGAGATCATACATACATATATTAGTTTCACACCCTCAATAAACCTATTTTTACCATAAATTTGGTAATAAACTTGTAATATTTTTACTACTCAATATGAAAAAAAAATCAAAATTTTATCATTTCAAAATTTGGATGTTTTTTCTCAAAATATATAACACAATTTATAAAATTGAATTTCTATTAAGGAAAAAGATTAATTTTAAAATATTTTTGTGGAATACAATGAAAAATACATTATGAAAAAAAATCATTTTGAAGCATAAAACTCAATTTATATTATTTAATTTCCTATAAAAACTATAAAATGAATTTTAAAATATTTTATAAAATACTAATTGATTAATTTCATTATAAAAATTAATTAATTTTGTTTATTTAATTAAGTTGTTATAAATATACATTGTTTTCAAAAAATTGCTTAATGAAAAATAACATTTTTTACATTAAATGATTTTATCTTCATTCCAATCCATTAATAAATTAATGTACAAATCTAAAAGTTAGATCCACTTATAGTGGGGGTGAAACAATGGTTATTTTTTATGAATTATTCTTTTTCATTTAACCTTTGTGTTTGGTTGATGCCATGGTCTCTTATTATTTAAATTCCCACTTCTCTCATGTGTAGACAAATGAATGAAATAAAAAACACATAAGCAATTTTACAAGGTTAAGTACTAAAACCTACTCTTTTTAATGATCAAAATTTGGTAGTTTCATGGATTTTCTTATCATTAAATATTTCAATGATGAGGAATTTCTATAACTAGCATGAATTGTTGGAGAGTTTAATCCATGTCCTGTAAAGGATTGATGGAATTCATTATACAGGTACCACCAATATTCAATGGAAATTTTTATACTAGAACCACTAGTTTTCCAATGATATTGAAGGTTGGTCCAAATAGGATGATTCTCTGATCTTCCTCCACAAGCATGCTGGATCAAAATTACTTTTGTACTTCCTCATGATCTTTAGCAATGCTTGACTTGGGACTTATCTCCAAATTCCTAGGTTTATGTGATCATCCTCATGATGAATTAACCCATCATTGGCTCATTCTCTCATTAATTCTGAAATATATCAAGATCATTATCTTCAATATATATTTTAATGGTTTTTTTATATTTATCATCACCTGGATAAACTTATTTATACCTAATTTTGGTACATGGAAATATCAATAAATTCATGATATAAATTTTCCTTTCTTAAAACCCCAATTAATTTTTTTAATAATTAAACACATTTAATTATTTTCTTTCTTCAAATAATAATACCAAAATGTGGGTATTATATATTTTTACTCATTTAAATATCCCGCAGACAATGGGTATTAATTTCCTCAAGTTTCCTAGTAACAACTAAAAGGTTATTTATAATTCATGAAACCTATTTTTAATACCTAAAAATAAAGATGGTATTTCTTTATTTTCCATTGAAAAACAAAAAAAACTATAGGGGTATCATATTATTCATCCTTGAAAACTATCTATAACTCACCCTGAATGCATGCATTATACATGAAAATGTTGGTCATCACTACTAACAGGTGTAGGTTCTTAAATACCCAAGATACTTGGGTTCATTATTAACATAGATGAGTCTCCAAAAAATGATTAATTTGGGTGACCTTATTTCTGTTTACTCCCATAGCATTCCACCCTATTTACATGCATTCATAGCATGGAACACATCAAACACATAAACATCTGAATGTTTGGGTCCACTGGTTTCTTCACGTGGTAAATAAATACCACATCTCACTATATTCATCTCATTTAGTCACCCTAAGGCTTAGGTTCTCATTAAAACACCTTCATTTGATCCATAAAAGTCAAAATTAATGTATTTACTATCATACTTGTGCAATTAATATAGGTGTTTTCTTTATCCATGCATTCGCTTTAACATGTGACATAACTATATTGGGCCCCTTATGTATGTGCATGTTCATGCATGAATATTGAGTATAATGTGTGGTTGAATTTCTCTAAGATCACAGGAGATCATCAAATGCTTCAGCTAAATCTAGTGGACAAATCCATTTGTTCTGTGTATTCAAAAATGGTGAAAGTTCTGATGCACGTAGAAACCTCAAATGAGGCTAGAGGAAGACAAAATCATTGGCTGAACAAATGGTCCTAATTAGAGAGACTGAATGGTGAAGGATATATCCTTATTTTTAATTAAAAATGGACATTAAAGTGTTTAGGGTATACCACATTAATTCCTCTATCATGCTACACTTTGATTTATTACCAAATTTGTTCCTTTGACTCATCCAAATTCTCAAACCCCTCCAGGAATGACACCATTCTAGGTTTCCCTACTACCATGAGGATACACATGGTTTCACTTCCTTTGATCCCTTTATCTCCCTCTAGTCTCTTTGGTTCACCCACACTCCTCACACAGTACTTTGCAAGCTGGATTATGTTTAAACCAAGTTCCACCTCTGAGCAGTGGTTTCACGTGGTTCCCTTAGCCTAATCATATCCTATTTTACTAAATTCTCACAAATACATATCCAATTATTAATAAAATCAATATAGAATTTTCAAATTAAAATCCACAAACTTCATGAAAAATATAATCTCTTTT
Source organism: Viscum album (assembly GCA_963277665.1). Taxonomy (NCBI): domain Eukaryota; kingdom Viridiplantae; phylum Streptophyta; class Magnoliopsida; order Santalales; family Viscaceae; genus Viscum; species Viscum album. The sequence goes on along the minus strand of OY728166.1, from coordinate 1,358,505,775 downwards.
TTCATGGAAACCAAAATTCCTCATCTTCACAACATTCAAAAAACATTTTCACATGGAATTCCACTTGTTATTTTCAACATACAATCTCTTAAGAACATGTCTTTAAGAATTAAAGAATAGTTCTACAACCTTTAAAGTTAAAAATTCTTGGATAATTGATCAATATTGAAATCCAATTCCATTAAATGAATCCATAAAAAATCTCCAGGAATCACTTCTTCATCCGCCAATACATATTGAATTATTGAAAAAAATGAAACATAGGCTCAAAAATCCCCCCCTTTGTATTTTGTTATCAATGTAAACACATATAATTTAACTAAATATGTGGTTCAATCCTTTTCCACCTTATTATAAATTAAATGAAAATTATAATAGGGATTTACCTATCTTATTTTTTTTTTTGAAAACATGATCTTTTCCCTTATATGAAAATTTCTTGATCACTTCTAAGAGAGGAATGATCTCACCTAATTCTCTTAGAAAATAGACTTTAGTTAATCGAATCTAAGTTTATGTGGGTGAAAATGAAGTATAAAAAAAATAGAGATACAACCAAGGTTTTTTAATCTGTCCATAAATTAATATACATGTAAAATCATGCTCATTTATTAATTATCATGTCAGGGGATGAAAGTAATCTAATTTATCAATAAAATACTACATCCTATGCATACTTTCAAAAAAATCATAAATTTAAAGTGAAAAGGGTAAATATCCCCCTTTTTCTCATTTTTTCATTAACCAAGCACTCCCACTTAATTTATATGTTTAAAATAATTAAAAATGAGGTAAAAACATTTGATTGGTATACCTCATCTTCCAATTTTATGAAGTTGTTTTGAAGTTCCACATTTACTATATAGTGAAAATGTAAAAGATTTATCTCAATAATAATCCCACTCAATGGATTCAACCATATAGTAGTAAAAAAGTAATTAATATATATAGGAATAAGAAGGGACCTATTTTTCCTCAATATGAATAGCAAGGTTGAGATTGATTTCTCAACCACATTTCTCTTTATTATCCAGTATCCATTCTTTCACAACTGATTTTAAAATATGATTTATAATTTGGATAAATGGATCTTTTCATTCATACCAGTTCATTTTGTGTTATAATTATTCTATTTTTATCCATCAAATCATATGCATCTGTTGATGAAAGCTTCCTTATTTTCAAGGCATCTTGTTGTTTTGGCAATGTGGTTAAACATCTTCTTACATTGGGTCCATCTTTATTGCACCTCTCACATATTACTCTATCAATACATGATTTATCCTTTGTTGAAAACCTATCATGAAATTTAACATCTTCCTATGGAATCTTCTTTTTGACTTCAATACAATCCTTTTCACATGCTTCTTCCAGTATTATTACTTTTTTCAAAAGATCGGCCAAATAACTAATATATCATTGAGGTTATTAGAAGCCTTCTTGTATTTTACACATGGATTAACATGGATTCCATTCATTATTTATTTCCTCCCATATTTAACAATCTTCTTGATAATCATGTTTGACTTAATTTGAATCTAATATTTATTCATCTTGTTCTCAAAGGTTGAATTCTTCTAAAACTTCTTAGGTGTAATCTTTTTTGTGACTTTCTTTAGATTTATTCCCATGGATGGTACTTATGTATTTTATGGTCTTCTCTTCTCATTATCTTTTTATACATACATAGATACACATGTATTTAAAGGATTTTACCAATAATCTAGTGTAAAATATCTGAATTTGTTGTAGCACCAACATTGGCCCACTAATCTTGATATTCTTTCATCTTTTGTACATTGTTCATAATATCCAACATAATATGCATATTATTTTTGCATCATCATTATCAATTTTTATGATATTCTTAGGGAACCAGATTCCACAATTTTTCTTCCCACCATAGATATGGTTGAAGGGTATTCTTCATTTATTCTTATATAAATTTATACATACTTTTTATTTAAACATACACTTTTTGTAAAAAAAGACATAGAGATTTCATTACAATGAGATTTGGATGATACATTTTTTAAATGATACTTGATACATACCATTTGATGATTATATTATTTGAATACTATATTATGGAGTAATATTGTCATTATAATCCTCCAAATAACATTGTGTGGAAGTAGAAATAGAATTCTTTGATTGTAAAGTATCATAATGAGTCTTTTCTAGATTGGCCAGTTTGATTTCTAATTTAAGACATCTTATATTGAGGGCATTATTTTGAACTTAATTAAATTTTATTTCATCTTCATAGTATTTTATCGTATTCTTAATAGACACTTTGTGCAATATAACCTTTTCTTATATCATTTATCCATGATCTTTGATCTTCTTTGAATTAATTTATAACTAATTTTTCTTAACATCAATGTTGTCATTCATATTTTCTTAGATTTCATGGATCTAATTATCAAGTTTTTTATTAACCTCATTATTCTATTGGATTATATGGATATATTATTATTCATGTTTTGAGTATATTCCTTCAAACATCTCATACTCTATTTTAGAAACTCCAACTTGTGTAAAGAGATTTTCCCAAGTGTTGAACTAATTATTTAAGAAATTATTCATTACTTCATACCCATCCTAAAGAAAAGTGATTTCATTTGGAATTCTTTCAAAAATTCCATAGATAATAGAAACAGAAAAAAAAATTGGGAAAATAATGATTCATTTTCATTAAATAGTGAATTAAAAAAATCAATTATTATTTTATCACATTCACTAGTGTTGGGATCATCTTCAGGACTGAGATTAACACAAGCCTCATGATCACTTGAAACCTTTGATATTACTAAAGTAATAATATTTTACACATTCTCATTTATTCAAACAACCATTTTTATATCCCATAATTTTTAATATAACTTAATTATTTCTTATATTAGCTAAAAATTCTTCTTACTCACTTGAAAAGAAGGATATCTTCTTCATATTTTTCTTCTCTTTCATTTTCCTATTCATAAAAGTCTTGAAAAAAATGTTTTGATTTTAAATAGAAATAACTTATTTAAAGATTAACCTAATTATATGTTCAATAAATAGATTCAAACATTCAAAAGAAAAAATTCTAATATAGAGGATCAACCATAGGGAACATTGGGATCTGATACTGCTTGTAGATCTCTAAGTGGGATGCACTAGGGGGTGAATTAGTGGTTACTCATTACTAATTATTATTTTTCATCATTCATTTATGGATGGTTAATTCCTCAATATATTGTTATTTGAATCCCCACTTATCTTATATGTAAAATATGAAATAAATGATAATTACAAAAGGATTTTTACAACGTTTTATACTGAGTTCTAATCATTTCCATGATCAACTTGTGGTTGTTTCACGGATTTTCTTATCATTGTAAATTGTAATGATAAAAATTGTATATAACTGGCCTATAATGTTTTATATGTCAATCCAAAAACTATAAAGGACTTATGGAATTCTTTATACTAGTAATACTAGTATTCAATGGTGTTGATTATACTGGAACCACCTGTTCTTCAATGATATTGAATGTTGATCCATTGTAGGATTATTATCTAATATTCCACCACAAGGTTTATAAATTAAGAATTATTGTATACGTCCTCAATATATTTAGTAGTGCTACTCTTTAAACTTATTTTAAAATGCTTGGGTTCATGTGATCTTCTTCTTGAAGAATTAACCCAGCTTTGGCACCTTCTCTCTTTGATACAAGAATGTATTGATAAAATGTTCTTCAATAGATATTTTAATGGTTTGGGTTAACATTTATCATCACATAAATGATCTTATTTATACAAAGATTTAGTATACCAAAATATCAATAAATTCTGAATTTATATTCTGAATATTTAAATCCTAATTAAATGTGGTAATAATCAATGAATTTAATTATTTTACCCTTCAAATAATAATACCAAAATGTGGGTCTTATATTTTTATGCTCATTTTAAATACCCCTTAGACAATGGGTATTAATTTCCTCATCATTCCTTGGAATACCTATATGGGTATTTATCATTCATGAATCCTCTTTTAATTATCCGTGAATAAAGATAGTATTTCCTTCTCCTCCAATGTAAAACACAAATACATGAGCAGGGTATCATCTTCATCTCATGCGGAAAACAGTCGCAACCCATTATGAATTATACATGAACATGTTGGGCATCACTGCTGAAAAATGCAGAGTACCAAGTACTAGAGATACTGGTGTTCATTTATGACATTCCTAAGTCTCCAAACACCTAATAAATTTATGTGATCTTCTTTTTTTACTCCTTTGGATATCCAACCTATATACGTGCATTCATAGCACTACCACAAAAATGGGTTTTCACAGTGCCATCCTTTAATAGTGCTAACAAAAGTACTGATAAAGGGGGTACCTTTATCTTCTCTAAAAAAAGAGATAATAAAGTGTACTTTTAATAGTGCTAATTAACACTTTTAAAAGTTCCCCTTTATCAGTGCTTTTTTAGTGCCGATAAACTTACCCCTTTATTAGCTCTTTTTTTAGCATTGTTAAAGGGACCCTCTTTATCGTCATTTTTTTAGAAGAGCTAATAAAGACCCCCCTTTATCAGTGCTTTTTTACAAGCACTAATAAATGTATACTTTAAAAAAAAATATTTCAATAAAAATAATATATTAACATATAAATATATTTATATTGATATAAATATAATATATATTTTTTAAATATATTTTAGATAAATCTAAAAAGGAATTTACACTTAATATATAAGAAAATTATTGAAAATGGATTTAAAAATAATTAAATATAATTTTAAAATTAATAATTTTCAAATTATTATTGATTAATAGTCATTTAATAATAATTTTAATATAAAAAAAATAAAAAACAATAGTAAAAGATCAAAAATAAGTTGAAAATTTAACTCGAACTTCAAATGGTCATAACTTTTCATCTAGGTGTCCGTTTGAGCTCTACTACATATACAATCAAAGCCTGAAATGAGATATATGTCCTTAATGACATAGGTAAACCTTTTTAAAAAATCGAGGCCAAAAAAGGCCAAAAATTACTCCAAAATTTTGTTTTTGTCGTGGTACCTTAATTGTTCAACGTTTTATAGATTTTTAGCCGCGTTTAAGGGGGGATTATTGACTTTTTTTAGTGGAGACTAAATTTATTTCCTAGGATTACCTTCATATTTATATTATGGTTTTGAAATTTTTTTTTCAAAATATACTATTATTTATAATCAAATATATAACAATATATACATATTTTTTATATATTCACCCATAAAATTTTAATTTTATAAATAAATAATTACACATATTTATATATATAATATATTTCTCATTATATTAACTTTATCTAAATAAAAATATTACCCATTTTATTTATAAAAAAATATATGAACAGTTATATATATATACATATACAATTAATGTATATATAATGTTTATATATATGTAAATATATTTGTGTGTGTATTGATAAATATATATATATATGTTTATCTACATATTCTAATATATGTATATAAATATTAATATATAATATATGTAAATAAATATAAATATGTACAATTATATTTATAGATTAACACATATATATAAATTTATGTATTTATGTATTTATAAACATACACACACACAAAACAAATTTTATATGTGTATTTAAATATATATATATATATACATGGAAAAAATGTAATTAAATGTATATAGATATGTAGATATTTCATCAAATGAAAAAAAACAATATAGGTGAGTGGTAGAGTCATGGGCGCATGAGGAGGAGGAATCAGGTACATAACCTAGCAAAGTCAAGGGTGCGCGGGCAGGGGTTAGTAGGTGTCTGATGATGATAAAGGGGGTAGGACAAGCTAGAATTTTTAAAATAGGGGTTGAGCACTGATAAAAGGGGGGTGGTCCACCCTCCAATTTGTATATTTTTTTTAGAAAAAAAAATTCCTTTATCAACACGTTTTTTAGTGCTGATAAAAGGGGTATTTTAACAGTGCTAAAAACAGTACTAATAAAGGACCCTTATATCAATGCTTTTTTAGCGCTAATAAAAGACCCATTTTATCTAAGATTTTTTAGTGATAAAAGAAGTATTTATTAGTGATTTTTTAGCACTGATAAAAGGGACACCTTTTAATAGCTCCTTGATTATCATTGTTTTTTAGCACTGATAATGGATTTTTTTTAGCACTAATAAAACCTTGTTTTGAGGTTGTATAACATGAAATACACCAAACACAAAAACACCTGAATGCTCAGGTCCTCTTTTTCCTCACATGTTAACTAAATACCATATCTCACTATACATATCGCATTTAATCACATGATGTCTTGGGTTCCTCATTCAAACACCTTCATTTTATGAATTTAAGTTAAATTGAATGAATTTATGATCATTCCTATGGAATTAATTATGGTGTCTTCTTCCCCAAGGAAGTTGCTTCATCAAGAGACATTATCTTAATAGGCCCCTTATGTTCATGGATGTTCATTCATAAATATAGAGTATAATGTGTGCTTTAATATTTCCTTGAACATGGGAGATCATTGAGACCTTCGGTTAAATAAAGTGGATGATGCCATGAGTTCCCTGACTTCAAAAATGGAAGAAGATATTTTTTATATAGAAAAGTTGAATAGGAATAGTGGGAGATGAAGCATAGTGTGATCTGGCGGTCTAGATTGGAAATATAGAACAACGTTGGATATGTACATTTTTAATGATAGACAATAGTGCACTGAGAAACACAACCCCCATAGATTCCTCTAGAATGCTATGCTTTGGTTTATTACCCAACCAGTTCCTTTAGCTCATCAAAATTAACAACCCTCTCCTGGAACTGACCCATGCCTGGTCTCCCTACCGTTATTCCACCCCAAATGATTGTGCTGCCTCTGCTCCTTGCGCTCCATGTGGGCCCTCTAATTCAACCATACTTATAACAACCCATACAATACATACATTGTTATTAATTCAAAATCAAAGCACACTCATTACAACATATAAAAAACCCATGAAAATACCGTATAGGTACAGTGTCTTTATAAACTGGGAAACCTAAACAACTGGTTCATAAATCATCTACACTGTTTCACTTTTATTTTATCATATCTAGAGTACCGTTTGGAATATCTTACTTAATACCCTTCTTCCTGACCTGGGGAAAATAAAGAATACAAAATGGTGAGCTCAAATGCTCATTAAGGGTAAAAAAAGGAAATATCAATCATATCATATTCTTAAGAACATAACATTTTGAAAATCAAAACCTACAAAAGAGATCATAATATCATAACATGGGATAAATCATGGTAGTGAAATGTAATCCCAATAATCATATCATAAAACATGAAACTTTGTGTCATACACACATAATTATAGGGAATCATTTCTTAGTAGTCAAGACTCATTTCCAAGACTATCTTAGCAGACAAAGTCCATTTCTGAACCGAGTTCACTCCTCATTTTAGTCCTATATCACTGAACCAGATTAACCTACCATTCCAACCATATCTATCTCATGAGATATAAATCTTTACCCAATGAATTGGAGGGAGATATAGGTCCCACCAATCTCATAATGAAACCACTCTTATGTGTTCCACAAAGTCAAAAAATCATACATCATTGCATAACCCATGTAATAAAAATATGATTCTTAAACATCATGCCATCATAACATAATCCATATAATATAAAGGGACTTCATTAAAATAATTCCATCATAACATAATCAAATCAATTTAATAATAGGGATTGAAACAGAACCCTATATTATCTTAGATTAAAAATAATTTTGATAAAACGCATGAACTCCATTCTTGAGGAAAATATCCTTTCTACTTCAAAAAAAATTTCCTTTCTTAACATGTCATACAATTTTAAACTAAAAGAAGTTGATTAGAAATAAAATTGAAAATTCTAAATTAAGATTCATGTAAATAATTTTCTATGAAATCATAAAAATCCATTCATGTCGTATAAGTTAAAATAACATTTTTCTTATACTTTGGCCGGAAAAGTCAAAATGTACCTCGTACTAAAAATGACAAAAGATTCCTTTCATATATTTTACTAAAAATTCACCAATGTGAAAAATTGGATTAAAACAATTGTATTACGATAGAAATAATATTACATATTGAGTAAATATATATGTGGATGATAAATATTCCCCAGTAAATTCTAAAGTATAAACAATATCGGATAAAAATGAGATTGCGAGATTTTCCCTTACCTTAGGTCTTATATGATTCATACATATCTGAACCTCCTGTATAATGATTTAAATAATGTAATTAACTTATTACAGAATCATATTCACTGTTATGATATCATATATGGTCATATTCTAATCTTGTTATTAGTAATATTTCATTGCTACTTTTTATTCGGGTGTTCATTGATTTATGTTCTTATGTGTGTTTTATCGAATAAATTCTTATTATTATTTTTAGGTTATAGATACATAATTTACAGAATGTTATTAGTATAATATATATCATATTCATTCATTCGATTCAATTATATAATCATTATTCAATTTAGATTATGTAGAACGAGTCGCATCACATCATGTAGACGGTAGGTCGTACGTACGCACGAGCGATGATATCATTCCCATGTTTGTGTAATTGTATTTAAGTGAATGATAGAATATCTAAGATTTAGTATCATTTCATAATAACCATATATATGTATTCTTTACACCATTATACCCATCCATTTTAGGTGGTGTTGGAAAAACATATTACACCACATCATGGAGATGGTATTTTGTACGTACGCACGCGCGGTGATTTTGTTTTTCGTAGGATGGATAGAAGGTGAAATAGGGTTGATTCATATTTATAATAAAATATCATTATATAAGTGATACTATTGTTATTACTTTATTGTGAACAAACAAAAGAAGAATAAGTAGAAGAGGAAATGAATTTGAAAGAATTGGTAAAGGATATTACCTCTTCTTTGACGCGCCTCTTCTAAACCTCCTCTAAGGGAACTAATGTTGGTCTTTGAAGAATACCAAAACCTCTATTATGTTTCTAGGGATGTTGAGAAGGGAAATGGTCATGGTTTTCTGATATTTAAGGCTAAAAATTGTGTAAAGATGAGAGGGAGGATGTTCCCTTTTATAAGGGAGGAGAGGGGAACCTTAGGAAAATCTTAAAATATTATTTTATAATAAAGTCATATTCGGTTTTTAATAGCTCAAAATTGATTTATTTCGAAGATAAGGTGGTTATGGGTGGAAATAATCACAACCAATAGGTTTTGGACAATTTTAGGTTACTATTTTAACCTTATCATTTAGATTTAACTCTAATTTAACTAATTTAACTTTTACCATGTCTTCTTGTTTTCTTACACTATATGGTTAATAAACTTACAATAACAAGTCAAAAGAACCCCAAGTGGTTCATTATTAATATATATAACATTATCTAAGTCATTTTTATAAACCTTATATTTTGAGGAATAAAATAACAATTAATAATATAATATTTATTTTACAAACTATTTTATGTAAATTTTTACACTATTTGGTAATTGATTTTTGTGAAAAACATAACAGCATTATTAGTTCTAAAAAAATTAATTAAATCAATACTAACATTTCATATTAACCTAAAAAATCACTGTAATTATAAAAAGTCTCAAATTACATTTATTTGGGTATTTATAACATTAATTATGTTAATATTTCATTAATAAGGTAATTACTACATCATCATTGTGTCATAAATAAATTAAATTATTTAATGTCTAAAAATAATAAATAAAAAACCATTATGTAGGAAATATTTTTAAATTTCTAATGAATATTTATAGTCTAATTTATCTTATTTATAACCCTATATTAAAAAAATTTTAGTTATTAAACTTTGATTTTAACTCTTTTAACTCTTCTTTAAATAAAATAATAATAAGTGTCCTAATCTAATCCAAGTGGACTTAAAGGGTAATATTTTATTCCTAAGGTTTTTTTTGGTTGAATTACACATATCGAATAGAATTATTACTTTTTTTAGGGTAATAATAATATCATTTTTACCCTTAATTACCCTATTTACTTTTAACCGTGGTAAAAAAAGTAAAATGTTACTATTCACCAAAAATTATTTTTATCTTATTGAACCACATTTTACTCCTTGATATTAATTGTGTCTCTCGGATTTTCAAAATTCCACTCAAAAAAGTGGTAAAATTATGTTTTATGTAAATTTTCAAATTCTCCTAGGAGGTGGGTAAAAGACGGTGAAAAGTTCAATTAAATTTTTATATATCTAAAATTATTATAAAATGAATCCAATGAATTACATTGAACTTATAGAGGTATTATGTGTCAATTTTGGCATAAAATAAATTTATATAAAATAAATAATTATTTAAATAAAAATTCGGTTTTTAAATAGTAACCAAGTGTTGTCACTATTCATTAAAAATTGAATGTTTTTAGAAAAATACCAAAAATTCACCCTAGGATAATTTCGATATTCCGAATCCAAAAATGAAGTCCATTTTGAAATATAAAATTTATAAAATTTTAGAAAGTGGGTATTACTATTCATAACGACTAGTCGACTAGTTTATATAATATTTTAATAACATATCATTGTTTAGTGAAACTAGGTATTGCGTACAACGCAATCTATCGAGGAAGGTTTCTCTTGTGTGTAACGCAAGCCAAGATAGTTTTGTGTGTAGTGAAATATTCCTTTGGTGATGCATATAACATAAAATCAAAATATTTCTCATAAAATCTTGGGTGTTACAATACTACTCACTTCCCTCCTTGCTAGATGGTTTGAGGTTGATTTTAGTTCCTACCTGAGTATTAGTTTCACATGGTTCTATCGGGTGGCTGAAGGCCTTTTTTAGTGAACTCTCACAAATAGGTATCTAATAATGAATAAAATACAATATATAATTCTCAAATTCCATGCCACAAATTTCATGAAAAATATAATCTCTTTTTTCATGGTAACCAACAATTTTCTTCATCATATAATGAAAATAACTTTTTGCATGAAATTCCTCTTATTGTCTGAAATCACTTAAGAACATGTCTTCAAGCGATAAATAATAGTTCAAAAAATATTAGTGTTAAAATAACATGGATAATTTATCAAGCATCACATCCAATTCCATTAAATGAATCTGTATCAGTTCTACAAGCATTATCACTTCATCCACCAACATATATTATCTTATTGATATCAAATTCAACATAGGCTCAACATAATGTAGGGATTATTATTAGTTTATACACCTAATTTTTTAATATATTTCATTGAAATTATTTTTCTATAGTGATGAATATTAGTTTTTTGGATAAAAATAAATAAGATTTGTAAAAATACATTTCTTCCCAAAATTATTCATTGTTATCATTGAGTAATTTCATTAAAAATTTCATGAGTATTCCATTGTTATTAATCAATAGATTTTAATTCTAGAAAACATATATATATCATTATGTATTTAATCATATTCATTCCCACTAATCTAATGGATTGGATATAAATGCATATTATATCATGTGTCCTTTTATATTTTGGGTAGCGTTTAAAAAAAGTATCATATAATTTATTTTTATTTTTAGCGGATCATATATAATATCATGGGGTGTTATAATATACAACCCATAAAATAAATTTCACACTTAAAATTCTACAACACCAATATTAACAAATAGGGAAACATCTACTTCATTTCAACCTCATATTCCCATATAACTTCAATGAATTTATTATTCCATATGAGAACATTAACTAGGAGAGTAGTCTTGTTTTTTATAACCTTTTCTATATGATCCAAGATTTCAATTTTTTATTCTTCATAGGAATGATCATGCTCCAGCAGTGTAACCACATTGTTTCGTACATGTGAAAGATCATGTGTATACCTCCTCAATAGAGATACATGGAAAACATTGTGAACTTGAGATATGTTTTTTGGAAGATCCAAGTGATGAGATACAGTCCCTAAAAAATATATAATATTAAAGTGAATAATATAACTAAGGATAAATTTTACCCTCCTTATGAATTTCGTAATATTCTTACAAAAACATTTATTTTAATAAATTCTCGCCATCTTCAAATTATAGCTCCCACTAGTGATTTCTTGAATAACTATTTTGTTGACTATGAGAAACCTTTATATGAGGCTGAATGGAAATATAATTCTCCACTAATTCCTTAGCTCGTTCAGGCCCAAATAATTTCTTTCTCAAACATTATTTCAATATTTTGGAATTATAAAATTTCTTCTATATAGGGATTCATTATTATCCTATAAATGAATGAGTTAAGTATATATTTACAATGGAATTCGACAATAGGAAGGTGTTGATCCCAAGAACCTTTTAAATATAGAAAATGTGATCTTATAATAAATGCAAGGCTCTGAATGGATCTCTTAGATTTTCCATCTTAAGGATGATTTTTAATTGTACTAAATAACTAACATGTTTCCATAGCATGATCATGACATCGATAGACCATTAAGGTAGACCTCATAACTTAATTAGATATAATAGAATGTGGTTTTCTAGGAAACCATGAAACTAACATAATTTATATTCTCAAAATATGATCTAGAAGGAAATATTCACTAATAAAAATGAACAGTGATGACTTCATAAAGAGATCTATTACAATACAAATAGAATCACGGATTAAAATGTTTTGGGATACCTAATAATGAAACCATAGTGATATTTTACCATTTACATTATGGTATGGGTAATGGGTATAAAAATCTCTTAAAATTATGTCACTCAGCCATAGCAAAGTGGCATACTAAGAACCCAGATATGTAAGCTGCATCATCTCTCTTCATGTTTTCCCAATAGAAATACTCTTTTAAATATTTATACACCTTCATACATTCAATAAAAATAGATAATTATGACCTTTATGATTTTACTCAAATCTAATTCTTCATGTCTTCTATTGATGAGACAAATACTCAATTACATAACCCTATTATTCTATCAAAATCAAGATTTTTCTTCAAAACATTTCTTACCATATTTTTTAGCTTTATATCTTCTTTATGTGCCTCTAAAATACTTACATGGATAAATTGTTGAACACTCATTTGATAAGAAAATATATCTCCCCTTCCATAAATATTCAATTTCCATCAATTGAATTTCCATAATTATTGGATATTTTTGTATCCTCATCATAAATAAGTTATAATGGACCTTTAAACTGAATGTATAAACTACCTTCTTCACTCTATTAAGGTTGGAATGTTTTTTGTTATGATAATCATTAACCAACACCATCCATCATCTCTAGTGAATAATATTTTTTGTGATATTTTATAATTATTATTTTTAAAAGTATATATGTTACACCTTTATTTGTAAATATAATTAAACCATATCATTAATTCATGGATTATAATTTATTACTTCAAGTGATATGAAGGTTAATTCTGCTCATGAAACTTTAATTATCAAGATTCATAAGTCTATCATCATATAATTTTGCATAAGATCCCATCCAAACCCCTTATTAAATGATTTACTATGGATCATAAACATTTATCCACATCGTGGTACTGTAATTATAGGTGCAATGACCAACAATATTTTTAAACCATTGAAATTTTTTTCACCTTCATCTGTCCAAATGAACTTGAATCCCTTTTGTGTAAAATTTGTGAGTTGAATAGATATCTATGAAAAAAATATTCATAATGCATTGATAGTATTAAAAAAATATATAAAAATTATAGATCTCATTCATAGTGGTTGGTATGGGCCAACATTCAATAACATTCATCTTTAAGGGATCCACCGACATACCCATGATTTAGATTATATAACCCTAAAATTAAGCTTTAGGTAGCCAAAATTAATACTTGGTAAAAAAATTCATAAAAATTATCCTTTAATAAGATCTTTAATATAATAATCTGGTATTATCCATGATTTTTGTTTCTTAGGGAATATATAATATTATCAAATATAAACACTACCAAAAACTGATCAATTTAATAATTAAAGGATCTATTCATTAAATTCATGGATATAGGATAGAATTTTGTAATAAAAATGGAAATACTATAAATTAATATTTTATATACCATATAAGGAATGTTTTAATAGATATGTTTTTAGTATTTAACCTCACCTGATTGTATCCATATCAATGATCAATGTTGGGAAAATATTTAGATCCTCATAGTTGGTCAAACAATTCATTAATGTCAGGCCACCGGTTTGGGCCTATAGGTCTCAAGGGACTTCGGGCCATCAAAGGACTTTGGGCCACAGGGGCTTCGGGGAATTGAATACCATTATGTATCCTAGTTCACATAGAGCAGGCCCCGGAAGAGGATCAAAGCACCAGTAGCAGTCACCAGAAGTAGAGCTAACCGGATTGGAAGAATGAGAGGGTATGGCAACCGTCATCAGGACCAGGTATCGTGCAGCTTTGTATGGGGAAATGCTAGCTGATCAGCAATGTAGGTGGGGAGCTAAAGGTGATCAATGATTTAGAAGCTAGGGAGGGACAGTTCTAGTGGACTAGACCTACGGGTCATGTTATGGGCATGGTATGCCTCTGGGCCTTTGGTTCATGTATTACGGGTCATGTCAGGCCTTGTGCCTTGGGCCTACGGGTCATGTACGGGTTCCCCTTCAACCCTAAAAAGGGTGATTATCTATAATAAAATAAAAAATAATGCCTTAATGCCATTCGGAGGAATTAAAAGTCACATTGATCCATCATTATTCTTAACACAGAGAATAGGTTCGCCCCTGATAATTCACATTATTTAATAAATCCCTTTTCAAAATTCTCTTGGATTTTCTTCATAAATACATGAAACTAAATCAGGGTCATTCCATATGGATTATTTAAAATAGGTTTAGCACCAGTTATGAATTCAATTGAGAACCTAGAAACATGATTCAGAGGAATACTATAAAACTATTATAAAAATACATCAAATTAACTCTATTTAAATAGGTAAATATTTGATGTTTAGTTTCTCCCTAATAATCTAAGATAAATACCATAGTTAAATAAGAATCCATACCCATACAATCTATTTAATTCCCTTTGTAATTTTATTTATATATTCACACTGAAAATAGATAATAGGTTGGTTCATAATATAAAAAGTGACTTCACTTCCTTGGTAATTGATATGAGTTCTATATAAAAAAATGTAATCAATAACTAAAAGATCATTAAATTCAACAAGTGGTAGAATAAAATAATTGGAAAAACCTTCCCATAAACATTAATTGAAGAATAATCATAGACATGAGATGTGATCATTATACTATTAAAATTTTTTACTATTATTTAAACATCTAATCATTGATATGGTGATGTGATACCCATAGAAAATTCATTATATATAAATGAGTGGGTAGAAACATTATCAAATAATACATTATTAGTATAAGAGGGGATTTTAATAAAACCTTTCACTAAATCATTCTCATAACCCACATCATTAATAGTTTTCACATGATAGTTCCCTTTTTCAATAATCATAAGAGGTTACTAATTTCATTAATTATCACTAACCTATGAATTCAACATCTAGTTTTCATAATTCCAAAACTCCTAGAATTTGAATCATAAGAGTGTGGGTAGTAAAAAAAATTCATATTTCCATTAAATATCTAAATATTTCTATTCTCTTCAGAATTATATTACATGATGAACATTATTTCCACACTTAATGCATTTAATATACCCCCAAGATAATTTACTATATGTTTCTTTCCACACTATTTGCGTAAAGGTTGGATCATCTTGTTTTAACCATAGTTTTATTATCATTATTTTATTTTAATTTAATCTTTATTTTCATATCAAAACCAAATGAATGATGGGTGAATCCATTTTCAATTTTTATATTTGTAGTAAATCAAATTATTTCTTCATATCTACTAAATTATATTATGGATTATTCCCTTCAATGACTTGGTTTTATGAAACTAATTGATCAATCTTTATTTCTTTCTTGTTCAATTAAAATACCAAAAGAATAACTCTCATGCCTTGAAAATGTTTTCATATATGAGATAATGGTTTCATCATCATTCTAAATTAGTTTTTGGATTTATTTTTTTATTTTTGAAAAAATAATATGAGGATGGTAATTGTTTAAAAGTAACATTCTAAACTCATCCCACACTATAGAGTTAATTTATTAATCTTTCCTCACATTCTTAATAACATTCTACCATTGATCTTCTCCACCATTAAAAATATAAAAATCCAAAAAAAACATTTTAATACGCTGATCTTTGAAGAATTAAAAATATATTTTCATTGGTACTAATTCATTAATCACCAATTTTTAGAGTAGTGGACCCACTAAATGAAGGAATATCTTGCCTAACGAGGGACTCAGTAAAACATTTTCCTCCCTATTCTCCCTCAGAAGTTCAACCGGATTCCTGAATGAGAATGTTTCATAAGGATATCAATAAGATTTTTCATTCCAAATCCTAATTTTTATTTACATAGAGGATAATCATTTCATTGTCTATCAAAATTTATCATTAACATGATTTATCATGGTTCCATCCATTGAATAAAATAAAAAATCACAGTACAGGAAACAATAATCATTGTGAGTGTAACACCTGAGCCTAAATTATAACAGTTTAATATTATTTATTAAAAAATATATAATATAATGAAAACTATAATATTTTATAAAATAACAATTATAATTTTATAGTATGAATATCAATTTTGAACATACTTTCGGAAAATAATCTTGAAATGAATTATTCAAATTTTCCCTCAGAAATAATCTTTTATGAATAATAAAAATTTTATTATTTTAACATTACCCATTTTAAATATAATAATGTAAAATAATATGTATAATTAATATTTTATTTATTATCATGTTTATAGTAATAAATTAATATCATTTAGATGTAAAAATAGGTGTTTTCATAAAACATTTTTTTAAAAAAAGTATTATTTTTAAGGAAGCCTTAATGTATTCCCATTTTAACTAATAAAAATAATAATTAATGATGATTATTTATAATAAATTTATAGATGACATGTTGTTGCGGAATCATCGGGTGTTGAATCGACAGAAATGATGAAAAACAGAAGAGTAAAATGGAAAAAAGAACAAAGATTCAAAGATTTACATGGTTCATGAATAATCCCTACATCCATGGAGATGCAAAATATCCACTATAATTTGATAGCACAATTATAGAGTTTTTTGTAACAAACCCAATATTGAAAATGTGCTACAAAAGGAGAGGAACACAATCACTATTCCACCAACCGCACAAGAATTTTGTATCACTACAGTGAAAAGGAAGCTACCAAAGTCGAAAATGTTATAGTGGCTATTGGTTGGAAGTCTAAAAGGCTACAGTAAAGTTCACTCTAAAGTGTACACTACTATAGTGCCCTATTGGTGTCAGTCGGTCAACTCTGCAACAGTGGTCAAAAGCATTCAACCCAACCAGATCGGGCTACACCAATCCAATGCATATATCATTATATTATTTTAAATACATCTATTAATTATTACTATTCTTATATAAATAAAATGTCATATTATCATTAAAAAATACATTTCTTAAAAAAATATTTTTTAACATGATTTGAGGCTTTATTTTTAAACTAAACTATGAAAATTTTTTAATTTGAATTTTATATATTGGACTCTATATGAATCATAGTATTTAAAATTAATAAATAAGGTGAAAATAGGTTTTGGTTATAATGAATAAAAAAAATAGAAGAAAAAAATTATCATAGTTAAAGTAAAAAAGGGGTTTTGTGCATAACATATGTTTCTGTAAAAAAAATTTCCAAAGACAAATAATTTTTATTTGATAAATTTAATTTAATTTTTTTAATCATTGGATCCAAATTGTATAATAATTATCAGTTTTTCAATAGCTAAATAGATAAATTTCCTAGGGTAAAAAGTAATTCCCATGGGAAAAACTAAAATGGTAAGAGGGAGTAAGATTAGAGGTAAAGGAAATAAAATATTTAAAAAATGATTACTTTTTTTGGTGGTGGTGGATATACATCTTATCATCCATTTAAACCATTATTTACTAATTATGGAGGAACTTGGGTTCAGAGTTATTTCCAATTATTGAATAGTTTTGGATATTTTGAAAAATGCCACTCCTCAAATAAGAAAGGGTACCCCCCGCCCTCCATTATTCACACTTATAAGACCATTTCGATAGACCAAAACCTTCCAAAATATATCCAAAACATCCAAATTCAAATTATTGAGGTGATTTTGTTCCCAAATAACCAATCCTAGGGGTTTTAATAAGAGATATAAAGGAGGTTCTCTAAGAAAAGGTAATCATCTTTACCAAGATTTCTATTTTTTAATTATTCATTTATCACTTTCAAATATGTATTAAAAATTAAAATATAATTACACAAGTATATATCATATATAAAGATATTATTATATTTATGTAATAATATCTATCCATATACTTATCCATAAAATTGGAAAAAACCATCACTAATGTGTACGGTAGAGTAACACCTCATGAACAAATATAATTTTTTTTCCATCACTGACTCATATGGATAGTCATAATTACGGAAATAATGAATATATATGATACAAATTAAGTGATATTAATTATTTTAAATTAATATATTCTTACCCTTTCACCCATTAAGGGAATGATATTTCTGCTCATGCATACTTACAACCTACCATCTCCAGGAAGCGATGTGATTAATTTCCAATGTCCAACATTTATCAACAGTTATAAAGAGGTATATAATGAAAAATATGATATTTATTGCATTAATATCAATTTTTAGATCATGGATCAATATACTATAAAAAATAATTGGAACTCCCATAATCAAACATGCAAGATAAAATGAAGCGGTTAACACCCGAAACAAGTGTAATAATGAAATATTATCAATGAATAGGTGGTAATATGTCATAAGAGGATCATATGTGAAATTATAAAAATTAAAATGGTTATGGTATAAATTATTAATATGCATAAAATTATTATATAGGATCTTAAATAATTTTTAACTAATGTAATGTGTAAGGTAAGTATTTCACCTCAATTTACCATCCATTAAGACATATTTATTAATATACAACTATTAAATTTCATGTGGTGTATATACTACCTCATTGATGTATTAAAAATTAATGAATATATATTAATTCTGGTTAATGTTTAAATTTATGTTTATTATTTCAAGGGGCTACAATTTAAATGTTACTGAAGAGGTAAGAATCTATTTTACAATCTCACTTTCTTTTTGGATTTCTTTTACTTTCATTAAAGGAATCTTTTCATTTATACTTGATAAGATCCAATAATTTTATAATATATTAGATGTTGAACAATTTTACATAGTTTCTTTCAACTATCACTATCATTTTTACTTTAATCAATCATTTTCATTTTTATAAGAAAAAATTATTTTATTTCTCATTAAAATATATATATTTTTCATTCATGTATATATTTTTTAAATTTTTTTAAAAAAGTCTAATTTTCTTACTCAAATTATTCATTAAAGAAATTTTAGATTATACATAGATTTTAAATATGTTTTTATGTGAAACATTCTACTATTTTACAAAATTGTTATTTTCAAATTTCTTTAAAAAAAGAAAAAATAAATTTTTTTATGCAATCATTGACATCAGAATTCCCCTCCATGAGAACCATTTTGAAAAATTTATCTTATTTATTATTTTTTATTATTTTAATATGAAAAAAATATTATGATATATTAATTTATTATTTCACTTCCACTCTTTTTATTCTTCCAAAGGATAAGATTTTATTTTATAATGTATATTATTTATGAATCGATAATCGCATCTCATATCTTTATTAATTTTGTGGTTGTTAACTTTCATATGAGAGAATCACTTTCCTGTGATAATTTTTTATCGAAAATTATGTTTCCATTAAATATCTATATTCATTGTGTCATGGATATTGTTATTTCATAAATGGTATAATATTTTTACATGTGGTCTTTTTCTATGGATTTTATTTGATTGACCTGGAAAAACCATAAAAAATATGTATTATTTACTAAATAAAGATATATATTTATAATAAATATTATTTATTAATTAAATTTATTATTTGATATATTTTTAATTCTTTATAAAAATATTGATAGGTAGGGCCTGAAATTATAAAGCCCCTTGATGCATTTACGTGTCTCATGAGACAAATTATTTGGCCAAAATATTTTTTTACCCATAGTTTTAAAATTTCTTTCAGAAAGGTCTTAATTGTATAAATATCATGATTTCAAAAATAATAAAATCAAATATAAATAATTTCCTTCATTTTAAATTTAATTATTATTATCCACCAGATTTTCCATTGAAATTATTTATGGTTTTATTTCCTATAAACTTTATTAATTAAATGGAAATCATTTCAGTTATTAACTTTTCCATATTGATTATTATTTTTTATTCATGGTTTCTTATACTTTAAATAACCATTATTAGGAATATGGGATCACGCTTATTTTTTTCCTTTCACCAAGATATGAAGAATAATTCCTTAAATGTGTTCAATGTTAATGAATGTGTTCAATTACTATGTTCTTGTTTTTTTAAATGTAAAATGGTGATCATGTATATATCAGGACCTTTAAGGATACTAAAATAGTAATACCTTTAGTATTTAATACCTTTTATTCATGAAAATGTATAATTTATACATTGGATTTGGGTTACTAGAATCTTGGTTTTTATATTTGTTATCAAATCAAGTTTAGTAGAAACCATGGAAGTGAGATTTAAGAAAAAAATAGATTATATAAAATAAACCTATGATATACTTTAAGTATATGTTAATTACAAAATAATATCCTTTTTCAAATTTAGGGATTATATGGTTTTTCCTAGAAATACATCCCTATCTAGATAATACATGTGAATTTAGTTCTAGTAAAGTTATACCGAGGGGTAATAACTCTAAAGAGGGTGCATTGGTCTCTGAATTTATTATCACCTAGTCAATGACAGTGGGCCTTATGATGCACAAGGTTTTAAACTCATGGGATATATTTTTATGATAATTAAATTTTTTTTTAAACCATTATAAAGGATTTAAAAATAAATATATCCTCAAAGAAAATATTTTTAGGATTCTGATATAACAAATTTCATAAATTTTCAATTTCTTTGAAATGTTACATTTAATTTAGAATTATAAATTTCGATTCGAAATTAAGAATTTTACAAGATAATATAGTATATGCCATTTTTATAAATGGTGTGTGCAAAAATTAATAGAATCAACAGTTTTAGTCAATGTAGAAACTTACCTGCTAAGAAAAAAATACAATTAGATTTAGAACTAAGAAAATCATGACTATATTGGGATAGCTTAATCAGGTTATGATGAATAAATGTTTCCGAATAGAGTGTAATATTATTCCAAAACATGATTACCTATTTTGGATCACTTCATGTGATAGAATCTCCCAATAATTTAGTGTATTAACTAATCCTCTTATAGTTAAGAAATTGATTAAGTCAAATAAAATGATAATTTTGATATTGGGATAAACTGAAAATAAAAAGGTTACACTAGAAGTATACTATCTCAGGGAATATTCCAATCAATAATGGTATTATATCCATAATACTAGGGAGAAATTGAAAATAACACAGATGGAATATAGATTTTTTAAATTAACATTCTTCAATAAATATTTTCTCAGTGAGAAACAGACTAAAATTAAGAAAGAGTTTTTTGGATTAAATTAAAAGGAGGATAAAAGTGATATGGAGTATAAGTATAACTTTATTAGAAATTCTAGGTATGCTACATATTATATACACAATACAGAATTAAATGTTTACTATTTCATTGAATGAATTAATTCATGTTTCTAAAGGGTGTTGGTTTCTCAAAAAATCATCATATGATGAAATAGTTTTTATGCCATAAAAACATAGAAAAAATGTTATATATCATATATATTCATGGTTAACATGAATAATAAGAATAATTTGGATGAAAACCATGAAAAATTTAATACATCAAATAAGAAAAAGAAAATTAATCAATTTCCATTATGTTAAAATTGTTGGAAAAAACATCTTAGAAAATGTTAGAAGAGAATGAGACTCACTAACATGTGAAGTAAAAGGGGTGGTATGGATAAATAATGAAAATGAATGAAATTAATAAATTATTTCTAGTTATAAAAATGTTGAGAAATGGGTCATTATATATACCAATACCCAAACAATCAAGGGAACATACCAAATAAGAGGTCGAGGTGAGAAGATAAATTTTATATGATCACTACTATAGAAATGGAATTACCCAATTATATGGTTTTAGGTACATTAATAACACCCTAAGGTTTAGACACTTATTTATTTGTTTCTTCATCATCAAAATTCTTTATATCTTTTAGGTTTTCCTAGAAAATCATATATTTCCCTAGTACCTTAATATGGTATTTTCCAGTCAAAACTCCTTGTGGAAATATCACCATGATAGGAATGTGTTAGTAAGTTCCCATTATGAAACATAAAAATTATCTATTTTATAACTTTATTATCACACCTATGGTTGAATTTGATATAATCATTTTTATGGAATATCATTAAAAATATGTATAAACAAATTATTTCAAGGTTAAGGATATTATTATTCATGATAATTTCATGGATTTCCTTCTTTTTATAGTAGAAAAATCATTATTTGAGTCATTTCTAGATCCACCCCTAGTAGCACATATAAATGATATTATTAGGGAAGAAGTGAAAAAAAATCTACACATTAAAAATATAATCTTTAAATTGAGTATATACCAATTTTACTATAATACATTGTTGTATTTCATGAGGAATTACATGGTCATCCAGCATAATATGTTAATTTTTCCATTCATTTAATCCATGATGCAAGACCAATATTAAATACTCCTTATAGAATAACCACAACTGAATTAGTGGAGTTAAGAAAAAAACTAGAATAATATTTAGACAAGCGATGTTTTCAACATTTTATTTCATCGTGGGAGCCCCTTTTATATTTGATAAGAATAAATATGGATCCATGAGGATAAACATTGATTATAAGGAAATCAATGATACTATGAAAAAGAACAAATATCATCTACCTCACATTGATGACTTATTTGATCAACTTTATAGAGATAAATATTTTTCAGTGATTGATGTTGGTTCTAGGTATCATCAATTCCACAAAAATAAGGAAGAAATTTCAAATACAACATTATAAATGAGGTATTTAAATTATGCGTTTATAGTAATTCCATTTTGATTAACTAATTTACCATTAGTTTTGATGGATATAATGAATAGAGTATTCAATGAATATATTTAATTTTTTGTTGTGATATTCATTGATGATATCTTGGTGTACTATAAAGGCAATGAAGACTATGATAATAACTTTTAGATAATTCTGTATACTTTTAGAAGAAAATAGTTATACAGAAACTTCAGTAACTGTGAATTTTTTCATTAAGAAATTTATTTTCTTTAGCATATAATCTCAAAAGATGGAATCTTTAATGATCCTGTATAGAAAACTTTTATCATAGAATGTCCTACACAAATAATCATAACCATCGTACGTAGTTAAATTGGTTTGGATAGTTAAAATTAGTGATTCACTCATACTTTTTAATGATTGGTTAACATATTTAACAAGAATACATGTAAAGGGGTTATGTTCATATGGAAAATGGAATGTGATGATTGTTTTGAATAATTAAAGATGAAATTTTTCAATGCTACAATTTTCACTCTATCGTCACGAATTTATGAGATTGTGTTATATAGTGATGCATTGAATAATGGAATTAGTTTTTTTCTTATGAGAAATGGTAAAGTTATTACATATGCATCCATTAAATTAATTAATCATGAATATAAATATCAAACTCGTGATCTTGAGTTGTAAATAATAACTTTTCATTGAAGAAATAGAAACATTATCTCTACAGTGAGGATTACAGATATACACCGACCATAAGAGTGTAAAATATATCTTTTCATATAAGGAACCCAGTATAAGGAAAAGGATATGGCTAAATCTACTCAAGGATTATTATTTATCAATACAATACCACCCAAGGAAGGAAAATAATGTAGCTGATGCATTGATAAGGAATGATCATATAGTTAAGGACAAAATATTGATGGGGAGTTATATTATATTAAAGGATCTAGTAAAGATAGATAAGGTAATTATTAAGGAAGGGGAGACATCACCCCATTTTAAAATGATTGAAAAATAATTTTTATTGGATTTGAAAAAAATGTGCTCAATCTGATGATGATAATTTCTTGAATAAAATTAAATCTAAGAATGAATTTAAATTGGAAGACTTCATTTTTTAAAATATAATTCTAAAATTTTGAAAGAGACTATTTTCATTATGTGTACTTGAGCTGAGAAGTTAATTATTAGGAGATTCTAATAGTTTGAATATCTATATAACTCTTGATATCACCAAGATGAATAGGGATTTGTGGTATCCTTTTAGGTGGGACAATATAAAGTTGGAAATTACTAATTATGTATTAAGATTCTAGGTTTATTACTAAGAATCATTTGAACACCACCTATCATCTTCAAACTAATGGAAATTCCAAAAGGATTATTTAAACATTGGAATAGATTTTGAGATCATACTAATGTGACTTTGAGGGTATGTGGAATTATTATTTACCTATGGTAGAGTTTTATTATAATAATAGTTTTAATTCAAATATTTAATTGGCACCATATAGAT
Source organism: Viscum album (assembly GCA_963277665.1). Classification (NCBI taxonomy): domain Eukaryota; kingdom Viridiplantae; phylum Streptophyta; class Magnoliopsida; order Santalales; family Viscaceae; genus Viscum; species Viscum album. Next base: position 1,358,480,955 of record OY728166.1, on the reverse strand, counting down.
AATTATATGGAAAGGTAATTCATATACAAACTTTTTAGGATAAAATTGGTAAAATGAAAATTTTCGGCCTAGAACATGTTGAAGAGACAATTATAAAGGTGATGTCTATTCAATATTACATTCAAGACTCCCAATGAAAAGAAAAATTAATATTGAAAACCATAATAATGATTTTGAATTTCAAGAGAAATAACATGTTTTCTTGAAGGCATCTCCATGGAATGATATTATAAGGTTTGTTATTAATGGGAAATATAGCCTAAAGCATGTCAGACCATTTGAAATTTTGGACAAGGTTGGAACTACTTCCTAAAGATTTGAAATGTTACCAAAATTATCTAATGTACATGATGTGTTACATATATCATTATTAATTAAGTAAATTCTAGACCCAACACATGTGCTCACCTATTAACAAATATAAATGTAACATGGTGTATCTTACTGTGAATAGCCCATCTGGAATATAGATATCAAATAACATATATTAAGGAATTAAATTGATGCAACAGTAAATTTACTTTTGAGAAATCATAAAATGGGGGGAAAACATATGAACCAGAGGTTGTATTTAAAAATAAACACCCAAATTTGTTTAGAATTTAATAAACATGAAAATTTCAAGGGTGAAATTTTAGTAGGGGGGAATAATGAACACCCGAGACTCAATTATGGAAGGTGAACATTATATTTTAATTAACTTATAATAAAATGAACAAATTTATATTTCATAGAACAAAATTTTCACATTGGATTGGATAGATACAAATTTTTAACTTACTTGGTCAAATTCAGCATATAATGTTTTTTAAAATTTTACCCTAGAAGTAATATTTTGTGAACAATAAGAAATTTTGTACTTAAGAATTCATAATTTTATTAATAATAATGTGTAAAAGTATTTATAATTAAAATTTTATTAACAGTAAATTTTATATAAATAATTATAAGTTTATTTGAAGGTAAACTGGGTATTTTTCAAAAAATTGTTTTTTTAGAAAAATATTTTTCTTTGAAAGTGAAAACTGCCTACACATTATCTCTAATTAATTTAATAATTAATAATGAAGGGTTTATATTAAATTTATAGATTATATTTCTAATGTTATGAATTCAAATCCATCTAATTGTTATTACTATTCATATAGATAATGTGTTATCATCTTAAGCCTAAAAATTCATTTCTTGGAAAACCGCTTTTCGACACGATTTAGGAGTTTGTTTTTTAAATGAATTATTCCAATTTTAGGATTTGAATTTGATAAAATAAATTCCATATTTTAAATCATCATAATTAATATTATGTAACAAGTTCAATTTTATTTTTTCCATAATGAATATTAAGAATATTAAAAATTAATTACAACAATTAATGGTAAAATTAGGTTTCACATGTTTCATGCAGTTGTTTTAAAATTAATTTTCCATGAAAATAGAATTTTTTATTTTACTATTTTTATTTAATATTTTTAATAATTGGGTCTAAATTATAAAATATATATCACTTTATTTCATACATAATATATAAATTATGAACATTAAAAAACTTATTATTTTTTATGTTGGAGGTGTGGATTGACCTTATCATACCTAAAACAAATTATTTATAAAGTTTTAGTCACTTGTTTTGTGAGTTGATTCCCATTATGAAATAGTTTTGGTAATTTTAAAAAATGTCACTCCTCCTCAACTATAAAGGTAACTCCCTCCCTTAACTTCATCACAACTCTTGATCCACTTGACTCTACCAAACCATGAAAAAATATCTCTCAAATTCATTCTCTACATTTTAGAGGTTTTTTATTCCCAGAAGGTCAATCCCATAGTCCTTATTAATATATCTAAAGGAGGGTTATCATAAGGATGGTAATCATTTAAACTGAGGATTTTCTTTTTTACTTCATCTTTTTTCCCACCAATTATTCCATAAAAATTAAAATATAATAAAATTAGTATCTCTCATATTAGTATATTTTATTTAGTTTATGGAATAATATTTATCCATACCAATCACTATCAAATGGGAAATAATGCGATTTCTCATGCGTACAACGTACTACCACCTTGTGAGATGATGTAATATTTATTTCCACCACCATATCACATGGATTGTAATAATTATTGAAATAAAGAATATGTTGACACATATGACATGGTTTTAATTCTATAAAATTAATATATTCTTACTCTTTCACCCATTAAGTGAATATTATCATCGCTCATGCTTACATACATCCAATCATCTCCAAGAAGCAATGCGATTCATTTTCCATGTCCAAAATTAATGAATGTTTATAAAAAAGAAACTAATGAAAAATATGATATTTATAAAATTAATATAATTTTTTATATGATGAATTTATATAATTTTCCCAAGAACTAGATATCCTTTGAAAAAACATGCAAGATAAAAAAAGTAGTTAACACCTGACCCAATTGTAATAATGAAATATTTTTAATGAACAGGAGGAAAGATGTTATAAGAGTAACATATATGATATTATAAAAATGAATATGGTTTTTGAATAAATTAATAACATGAATAAATCCATTATACATGAGTTTAAGGAACTTTTATCTGAAGGGAAGCATGACGTAAGAGATTTAGTCTATATTTCCATTCCATTGATAAATATTTATTAATATGCACCTAATCACTTTTATGTGGTGTTTATACTACCCCTTTAATATATTTAAAATTTATACCTTTTTATTCATGAGTTTCAATGATTAAATTCATTTTTATTCTTCAAATGGGTTATAATTAAAAAGATACCAAGGATTTAAGAATATATATTACAATCTCACATTCTTTTGGGACTCATTTCAGTTTCATTAAAATAATCTTATTATCAATCATTCTTATTCTCTAGTAATTTTCTTAAAGATTTTATATTTAAGGAATTTCTATATTTCCTTCTAAATTTTTCTTTCATTGGTAATGGTATCAAAAAAATAAATGATTAAAATAATAATAAATTCTATTTCTCTTTTTATCGTATATATTTTACTTCCATGACCATATTTTTCAAAATTTTCATACAAAAGTCATTTGTATTACTCATATTATTTACTAAGGACATTTTAATTAATATAATACTTTTAGAAATGGATTTAATTTAATATTTCTACTATTTTATATGAGGTAAAATTTCGAATTTTATTACAAAATGTCAAAAGGAATGTTATTTAATTTATACGTTGATAAATAACGTCCCCTCCACCATAACCATTTTAGGAAATTTATCTTATTATATATTTTTTCAATGTATTTCAAAATAAATATGTTTTATGAAATACTATTTTAATATCTCACTTTCATTCCATTTATTCTTCCAAAGTACATGAATTTATTGCAAAAACTATTTTCCTAATGAACCTAAGGTCACTAATAATATCTTGATGAATTTTTTAGCTATTAAATTTATCTTGAGACAGTAAAATTATTTTGATCATTTTTCATTTGACATTAAATTTCCATAAAATATCAATAATATTTTTGTTAGGGATATTTTTCTTTTATAAACTTTCTACCATTTAACATACTAGGTATTATTGTGGGAGTAATTTGATTTACTGGGTGAAATCATGATAAATACATATTCTTTACTCAATAAAAAATTTTATTGATAATTATTATTTTTCATTAATTAAATATATCATTAGATATATGTTTAATTATTTCTACATGTATTGAAGAGTTGGGAATAATATTTTATATCCCCTTGTTTAATCGACAAGTTTTAGGATAAAAATCTATGGGCCAAAATTAAATGGTGTCTTACAAATAACTTAAAACTATCTTGGTTTAAGGTATTTATGGTATAGATATAATGATGTCTGAGATCATGATATCCAATATTAATCATTTCCATAATTGATAATTTAATTATTATTATCCATGATAATTTTTAATTAATATTATCTAGGGATTTATTTCTTGCTCATGTTATTTATTAAAGGGCGTGTGTTTTTAATCAATTAGTATTCCATTTAGATTATATATTATATATTTATGATATAATCTATTATATGTAATAATTACTGAGTATTTTATCTCCCCCATATTTTTTTCTATTTCCAAGACATGAAGAATAATTTTTGGAAGGAGTTCAAGGATGTTGAATGTTTTCCATTACTATGTTTTTATTTTATACCGAGTATAAATGGGTATCATGTGTGTGTGTGTGTGTTTTTATATATATATATATATCCAAGGATACAGTTATTCTTTATCCTTCATTATTTAACCCCTTGTATTCATGCCAATGTAATAATGTATTTTTTGGCTCTGGGATACTGGAGTCGGTGTTGTTATAGTGAGAAACTATACAATCATGAAAATTATTTATAATATGTCAAAAATCATAATACCTTATTTACAATTGTTGACAACATAGGTTTAACCAAGGCCACCCAAGCTCATATTATATAAAAATTCTTTATAATATGTCATAAATAAACTATTAATTACACCATGAAAATCCATCGGCATGTTCTATCTGGGTGTGCAGTATTAGACCCACTCATTATGAACCGATGATAATAAATTAAATACACAATACACACCATTCATAGTTTTTACACCTATGTGAATTTGTGAGAACGTTTCATCCACATTCCTATATATATAAAGGTTTTTATTTTCTATCAAAACAACACCTACTTATTTTTTATAAAATTGGATCATTTAATATACATAAGCTTATTCTAAGGGTTCTCACTAGTGTTTTTTCAGCCTAGTTTCCATAAATAAATAAACAATTTTATTATAAAAACTGAGGTGACCCGAAATTTAATAACTAAATATAACATCATAATATAATAATATTCATTATATGAAATTATGATCCATTCCATAACCTTAAATGTTTAGTATCATTAGAAACAAATATACATAAAAAATTGGTACATAAGATATTTACACCATCACCCACATATTTCTTCATAAATATCACACTTCATTGACATATCATAAATAAAACATTTCTTCATATCCTAGGGAATTGGAAAATGAATAAAGGGTGAGGTCAGATGTTTTATTAGGGTAAACGGGATAGTTACCAATAAATATTTAAGCATAATATGATAATAATTTTATTAGAATATAAGGTTAATATTTGAAAAGAATACCCAACAATTCATATAACCTTGTCAGGATTCATGGAATAAATCATTGATGTTGATAAGAGATGAATCATAATAGAGTTAATGAACATGGTACATGTGATAATAACATAATAATATGTTCATTTAATAAAACGGTACTATAAATAATGCCATAATTATAATAATAGAAATATTTTGTCAAGCTACCCACCAAGACATGCATCATATATTTTTCTTGACTAACCACAAGTGTACCTATATCAATATTGGTATGACCTCTTATGTACCCTCTTTTTGGGTTTGGGATAACCTCCTGTATACCCTGTTATTAGTCTTGGGATAGACTCTTCTCTGACCATTTATCTCATAAAAAAAATTACCTAAGGAATTATACGGTAATAATGTACCCAACCATAACATAATAATAATAATTCACTCATATGTCTTCCATGATATTATGAAATAATTTTTAATTTCATCATAGCATAAATCATTGAAAATATAATTAATTTCATCAATATTTCATCATCATAATCATAAACTAGCATGAGAATTAATGTCGATGATTTCATTAGACCAAATATATATTAAAGAATAAGTAACAACCATGTATGTTATAATAATTTAAAAATTAACTTAAAAGATAATTGAAAATTTTATTATGGAAGATACCATATTAATTTTGAAATAATCTTTTTAAAATGTATAAAATTATGAAATATTGAGGATAATATTTTACTTAAAAATCATGGAAACAAGTAAATAAATCCTCATGGAAAAGAGTAGAAATGATGGAATAAAAGATCATTCATGTAGTATATGTTAAAATAATTAATATTTTATCAAATTTCATAAAAATTATATCATTAAGAAAAAAAATAAACTTATTTTTAAAATATTTTATCGGAATTAAAATATGGGTAGTTGATAATTCATTATAGGATAGAAAGAAAATTAAAAAAATATTTTAAAGAAAATGTGGACATGAAAGAATAATATTCCCGAATCAAAATAAAAACAACATTTAATTTTCATTAAAACATTCATTCAAATATTTGAGTACATAGGGAGAGGACAAAAATTAAAACATGAAATCTTAATAAATATCCAATATAGGATAAAATAATTTCTATTAATGAGAGGGAGACCATATAACATCATCATCAAATATTTAATCATAAATAATAATGGTAAAATGAGATTATAAT